>VDFB02193867.1:743830482-744230721 GCA_007258455.2 Sequoia sempervirens
GACAAAATACAATGGCAGCTCATCATTGTGAGGCCATCTACGATGTGTTGCCAACCATCTAGGGTATATGAATGGCACAACAAGAGGATCTTCACACCTCGTAACCACATATCCTCTAATTTTATTTTTTCCTCTATAAAATGGGAACATGGATAACACATTTTCACCTGAAACTAATTTGTCAACTTCTCTTTGTTTCACTGTGCCAGTAACACTCCTGGCAAGAGAAAGGTAAAACTGCTCAATGCTGATTTCATCATAAGGATTGTATGATCGAATTGTCTCGATCATCTTAATAATCTCTTGTCTAATAGTGACTAATCTATCTCGATTAGCCAAATTGGGGGAGTTGTGAATTGTTTGCTCTAAACATTTTAGAGCATTGTCCAATCTAGCAATACTATCCTGAAATATATTTGATCTAGTTTGAGCTTCTCCCTCAGAACGAGGGGAATGATGAGATCCCTCATCGGCCATGATATATATAAATAGATAGAGATCTGCATATCATTAAAACAAAATTACATGATGAACTAAACAAATTTAAATTGAATTTTTTTCAAAACTAAAAAAATATATATATATTTAAATTAAATGTAAAATTTTCAAGTTTCAAAACTAGAAAACATTTTTAAATTTAAATGTATCTAATGAGATCTAGTTCAAACTTTATATCTATCTCTATGTGAACCTATTAAATCATAGATGCATGTAATATGCAACCAATAATAAATATGGAAAAATATATTTATCCTTTCAACCACTCTATACTAAAATTAGATCAAAATAAAAAAATACTCTTCATTACAATTGGTCACATATATAGCCTTTCTTTGTAATCAATTATTTTTTAAATCAAACACTAAATAAAAAGGTTAACATTTCCTTAATTTTTTTATCTAACTTAAAACATATTAAAGTAATAAAGTTAAAATTCTTTGAAATAAATTCCTTAGGAATAAAATATAAACATTGTACACATGTTTTGTAGGCACAATATCTCCTTTGATATCATCTTTTTCTTTCATCAAAGATGAATTTAGGCCTCGGGAATGCTATGTTTGATTAGAAACCTTGGCCTTGTAAGCATGGAATGACCTTTATTTCATCATATTTAATTTATTTTTTTCTTCAATGAACTTAACTCAATAGTTCACCTTTTGCAACAACTTAGATAACATAATCTAAATTTGACAAGTCCAAATCTAAGACTTTCAATACATTTGTGTATGCACACATGTATGTATGTATGTGGGAGTGCATGTGTACATGTATATACATGTATATATATGTGTATGTGTGTATACATACATATGTACATGTGTATATATCTATATGTACATGTATGTATGGTGAAGTGCATGTGTGTGCATGTACATATATATATGTATGTGTGTGTGTGTGTATGTGTGTATGTACATGTATGTACATGCATATATATGTGTATGTGTGTATGTACATGTGTATACATGTGTGTATGTATGTATGTATATGCATATATATATGTATGTGCATGCACATAAATGTGTATTGTATGTATGTATGTATTATATATGTGTGTATTGTGTGTGTACATGTATGTACATGCATATATATGTGTATGTGTGTATGTACACATGTATATATATATGTATGTATATGTATGCATGTCTATATACATACATGTACACACATGTACATATATATATATATATACATGCACATGTGTTTTATGTCCTTACATATATTCATGCAATATTACATGCTCAAGTACACATACATACATACACATACACATATATGTGCATGTACATACATATATATATATATATATATATATGCATATACATACATGTACATATACACATGTACACACATGTGTATGTATATAATACATACATGCATGCATACATACATACACACATACATACACACATACATACACATGCACACATATGTGTGCATGTGCATACATATATATATGCATATATACATACATACATACACACATGTACACATATGTATATATAATACATATATAATACATACATACATACACACATACACATATATGTGCATGTACATACATAAATATATGCATATACATACATACATACACACATGTACACTATGTATATATAATACATACATACATACATACATACATACATACATACATACATACATATATACACACATACATACACACATACATACATACATACACACATACACATATATGCATGTACATGTACATACACACATACACAAATACACAAAAAAGAGATTGCTTGGCAACAACACCTCAACCAAACATATGTTTATTTTTAGCTCTCTACAAATTGTTCTGTCACTTTCAAGCTCAAAGACTCCCTAAATTTGTATACACTCCAATGAAATATCAGAAGAAATATTGGCAATGAAATTCATTGTGTGCATTCTCCTCTTTTATTTGTGTTCTCTATGTATAGAAAATATGAGGAAAATTAGATCAAGTGTGTGCTTTTCTTATGTGAGCAATAGGGTAGGAAAGTCAAGTAATGGTTGATTTAGGGATTAAATGGACATAATGTTTTTTATTGTCCCTTCTTAGGTGACTATGGAACAAAATATGGCTACTTCTATGTTGAATGTTGGAATTGCCAACCTAATTTGTTTCATACAGTATAAATGAGTTTATAAGTCGAGCATGTTTTCTGACAATAGAAGCTTTCATCTGCTGTGTGCAATTGGTGAAAATTCAAAGAAATCCTTGAATCTTAACCTGCCTTGGTTGTTGTGAGCAAAACCATTCATCCTTTCCATTTATTTCTTAATTAATATACAATCTAATTGTTGGCCAAATTATTAAGAAAGGAGGTTGAGTTGTTTGAATAGTCATTGCAACAAATATAATGGTTTAAATCCCTAACTGCATTACTAGGCAGCATTACTGGGCAGCATTTGAGGTGTTTCTAACTACAATTATACTACCAGTGCTCACTAAGAGTCTTTAGCAACGATACAAGGTTATAATCAGGTTTTATTAAATGATAATACATAAATATTGTCATCCCAGCAGCTTTGTGAGAGTATTAAACAATTAGTGTCCACACATATTGTTTTTCAAGGCCATTGAAACAAGGAACACAACCACAGATTGTGTAATTTTATATCATCATTATGCTTCATAAAATTCTGATGTATAGCAAACTCATAGAGGACAATCATCACCCAATCATATAGTGAGACTAATGATCTCTCACCAGGGATTCTTCAACAATCACATAGGACAATCATCATGCATAATAATAATGTCATTTTTGAAGTAGAAACAAAGTCTTGTGTAGTTCCTCAAAACAAGCATAGGTTGCAGGGTGAGATAAATAGTCATGATAATCCTATTTAGTTATCCTCATCTAATAATAGAGCCATAATACCACCTCAAAAGTAAGGACTCCTATATTGTGTTAAGCTCAAATGCCAAACTTAGCATGGCAAGAGTATAACAAAGGTTAAAAGAAGGCAACATACTAGGGAGAGTCCTCAAGGCCAAGCCATTATAGCAATGCTACAAGAAATTTTATGAACAATTGAAAGGATTACAAGTTTGCCAATGCCCTAAGTGATAACTAGATAGGTCATGTGATCTTAGAAGATAGAGGTAAGTTTTATATTGAGATCCCAACCTGTAGAAATACACAACCCATGTGATTTCAGATGAAGGAAAAGATGGCAACCATCAAATGAACAATAACCTACAGTGGTCTGGGAAGTTGAAAAACCATGAAATAGCAGAGGACAATGATTCAAAGTGATGAGATCACAGTTCATAGAAGGAAGAGTTAATATGTGCTTTTTATCGATGTATAGGATATGGACAACAATGGACAAAGGAGAGTCAATCATGAATAATAGATGACAGTGGAAAGAATGACAAGAAACAGTGCTCAAAAGTTAAGAGGGTAAGTGAATAGGACAATCAAGGTTCTTGATGACCATATATTAAGTGCCAAAAGATGTAGAGACCATAGGACAAATGAAGTGACAGTACCTCATGAAGACACCAGATCATATGATAATGGTCATTCTCGTGGCTAAAGAGCAGTTGTATGAAATTGTCCAGAGACCATTTGCAATTGTTTGAAGCTTTCTAAACTTTTTGTAGAAGCTCTTTTCCACCCTAGAAACATTGTACAAACTTACAATTGACTGGAAGATAGTGGTATGAGGACCATTGCCTCAATATCCTAGAGTTTTCTTCCCTTCTGTGGGTTTCTCCGATGTACTTGTGTGTTTTGGTCTTTCAGCAGTCTGTTGATTTTTTGCACTGGATGGTTGTGATTTCTTGTTTTCCTTGTGTTAATACAATTTTAAACATTCTACGACTGATTCTTTAGGCATTTAAGCTAGAAATTCAATTTTTCAAAGATGTTGTATGGAATCAACATGCATGTATCTGTAACTAGTGATTGCTAGGAAAGTATGTCCAACATTTTACAAATTATCTATAACAACAGTTAGTTGTGATTTCAGTCAGTACCAGGTAGTATTCTCATTTTGAAGCTTCGGTTCACTTCTCATAGCTTCTAGGTCCTTCATGTAGTAGTTAATTATGTGTAATATAAAATCCAGTGTCATGCGGTTTACACACGGATGTAATAATTTTTTCCATGATAAATAAAGCATAACACTCAGAAAATGCTTTCATTTAAATTAGGCTTATTCATTTTCATACTTATAAAGATTAGCTTCGACAAAGGACTTTCTCTTTACGTTTGTCCATTCTCAACGATATGTGAACGAGATAGATTCTTTTCCTGCTAAATAAACATCATCTAGTCTATCATAGTATCATACATCCCAGAAAATAAACTTTTCTTAAACTTACATGTTTTAGATTATTTCCATAGGTTCCCATTTTTGAAATATGTATCTAGAAGGAACTAGATGAGAGCCCAGAGCAAGAAATAAAGTTTGAGAATTCTATGATTGAGAAAGAATCTATAGAGGGTCTTACCGTGCATGAAACCTTATAAAGTCAGCCCAAGAGGACTGTGCATGAATAGAAGGGTGTAGTTTATAGAATGACCAAAGGAATGGTCTAAATAAAGACAGATAAAATAGATCTATGGAGGTATTGTTAACAAAAACTCAGTTTTAGCATATATATATATTAAAAAATGTTAACAAAAACTTAGTTTTCTACCAGAAGCATTCAAAATCATTTACTAGACTGGAAATATCATGGCCATAATCAGATGTTGAAGTTATGTTGTGCATTCAAGTTTTTGGTTTGTTAACTATGCCAATTCCCAACATTCTGGGGCTCTATATTGGATGTGAACAATCAAATTTTTGAACTCTAATAATGTTCCAAACATCACAACCATATTCATATATTTCCTTCATCATTATCACAAACAACAAAAACTTTAATATCTTTCCGCCAATAACATCGATCAGAAAAATTTCTTTTCACATTTCAATGAAACCCTAACCCAAATTACATCGAATAAATCTCCCAAACGAGATAGAACACAGACAATGCCAATAGAACAATCCAACAAATGGGCATGGATGGAACTTGGGTATATATGGTCATTGTTGGTGTTGACCTCAGCCGACAAGCTCCCACCCTCAACCCTTTTGCCCGAGCGTTCAAAATGGTCGGCCTGGTTTTTTTTTTTTTAATATTTTTTATCGACACATTTTCGACTGATAAGGTTTTGGTTGAAAGTAACTTGACTGAACAAGTGGAGCCACATAGGCGCCATCTCACCACTTTTCGGCCGATAAGGTTTCGGTTGAAAGTAACTTGCCCGAAAATGTGGAGCCACATAGGTGTCATGTGGCTGCCCCGTGGATTCGGCCAAAACCCTATCGGCCGAAAATTAGTTGGCCGAAAGTAATCCAGTCAGATTACCTTTTAATTGGCCGAAAGTGTGACATAGTTTTGTGCTTTTACCCTAAAATGTTCTCCTTAAGAAACTACAGAGTGTCCCACACCGATAAGCTAAGCAAGGAACAATAGTAGAATACAAAGTTGAACTTTGTCAGAGATAACTTTTTGCTCACAACCCAAAACTTCTCAAGATCCAAGATATAGATGTCTGAATGAGACATGATAACATGGTTAAGAGATTAGAGTCATATCTATTCTTGCGATGAATTCCAGACTCAAATACCAATGCACTGGCTCATCACAAAAGAACATTACGGTATGTGCAGGATCATCATGGAAAAAATAGGCCCTTAAGTGGCAAAAAATTCAAAAAAATTAGAGTTAGACAACTTGACATAAAAATTTGAATAATTTATCTATATTATTTAAAAATATGTAAGAATATAATTTGTAGCAAATTGAATGTAGTTTCTAAGCTACTAGGTTTTTTAAAACAAAAATATATATTTGGTGAAAATTTGAAATTTCAATGCAATGGTACTTAAATTTCAGGGAAAAAATAAGAAGCGTTTGTCTGACCACCCTAACCACAATAAAATGATAATATTTTTTTATAATATTTTAGATATAAGTAGAGGACTCATGTCCGATGTGATGCATATTGTTTTGTAATTTTTTTCCAAGTAAATATTTAATTATGAATTTTTATTACAACCTTTTAAAATATATAAAAACTCGTATGTCTGACCACCTTAACTTGGTCAAAACTTCATGAAATTCATTTTTTCTTTTTTTAATCCTATAGTATGTGAAGCATAGAATGTGATGCATGTTTTGGATTCAAAAAATGTGATACCGCTTGAAAGCTATAGATGTTTTTCAATCAGCCTATCAATCAGGACTTTAGTCATAATTTGATAGAAAATGAATAATAATTACTTATTAAATTAAAAGTAAAGCATAATTTATATCGATGGAAAGCTAAGAATCTCCTTTAAAAACCCTTTTCGTTTAATCAATTTTGGGTAAAAAAATAGTAGTCAGCCACATACCCATCATATTGCCACTTTTTGGCCCATCATGATCCTGCACATACCCATTACCTATAGAGAACAACTTATGGTAAACCAAGTAAACTTCCCATATAATTCTCACCATGTTGACATCAATGACAACACAAAAACAACCAACACAAAATCTCTCCACTTCATGCTCATGTTGCAAGGCTCCATATTTCCAACAATCTCCCCCTTTGGCATTGATGGCAACATGCATGTCAAAAAAAATTTTCAATATATGGCAACTAAATACTCCCCTTAACAAAATTGTTCTAAAAAAAAAAAATCTCTGTCAACCTCTATCTCTCCCCCTTTGACATTAATGGAAAAGGATGGGGTCCAGTATATATGTATATATGCATCAAAATATAACCAAAAATATATGAACACAAAAATTGAATCAACCTAAAGATGAAGAACCTCTGAGACTCTCTAGGATGACCTTCCATGAAACTTTTCCTTCTTCCCATAATCCTTTTGCAATTACAAGACTCTTGTGAAATAGTTCAAGCTTAGTTAAGGACTCTATACCATTTGCTAAAGTATTGGGATTAAGATTTATCTCTAATAATTCACCAATACAGCCAAGAGCACTAGAAATAGGAACATGTCTAAGTTTAATCATGTCTCTAAGCGCCAAAAACTTATTAATAACCTATGTTCTTTTGTCCTATAGGGAAAATAATTTATCTTGAAGCTGCAAAATGTAGGACCACCTCTGATTGTCTCTATCTTCTACCAATTTGTAAGTATCTGCCTAAGTGGCTATCTGGGTTTCACTGCTCCTAACCTCATCTCTTATGTTTAGTGTACTGTCAGACCAATTAAGGAAAAAATAAAGTAGTTCATGTTCCTCTTCCTCACAAGCTTGTACACTCTCCAACTCGTTCACCACTCAACTATGTGTATTTGCACATTTTTCCTTGATATCTTCCAAATTTTCTTCAATAGACCTAATTTTAGCATTCACTTCTAGTCTAGAGATGTAGACCTTTAAAGAATTAATAAAATTTCTTAGATTCTCCATAAGAAAAATAGGTGAATCAAAATTAGCACCATGAATAACTTTCTGCAATTCTTCCAAAGCTCCTTGAATATTTACTCTTTCATGCTCATGTTGAGCTCTCTCAGACTCACTTTCTTCTTCAACTTCTTGCTTGACAATACTCTTTCTTTTCTTTCTTGTTCTGGTTGCACTACGGGAATTTCCTTCCACATTAGGATTCTTAGGGCTTTCCAAAAGAATTTTTGCATAATAATCAATTTTAGCCTCTGACACTTCATAATCAAATTTAGATATCCAAACCAACCTTGATTCAACTACTTCCATGTGATAGAAATTTGTAGACACTAGAAAATTAATACTTTTGGAGTACCTTTCAATAACACTTGCTAGAATCCTTGACCTTTTGTTCATTCTCATCTAAAAAGTTCCAAAGAATCAGTCTCTTGTGCATCCGAATTGCCAAGATTTATCATGAAGTTCTTGATTTGATGGGAAATAGGCTCTATATTTTACCATTCTATTCTTCGTATTATCGGTAACTCTTTTAAAAAGTAAAAGAGTAAAAAGAAAATCAAATTTCTATATCAAAAAGTATTCTTCTTACTCTTCTTGATTTCCTTTATATTCCTCAAAAGATGTATATGAAGTAATTCACATAGGTTATAATCCATACTTATTTTTAGGGATAACTTTAAGAAACCCCCCCCCCCTCGGCGAAGGTGTAAAATCCTTGAAAATCTTGTATACTTCCCAATAAAAATATTAATTTTAGTGGAATTATTTTTGGTTTTTTGGGAAAAAATAATCTCAATTGGTGAATCTTTTCTAATTGCTAGAATTCTATGGAAAATCCTCGCGAATTAAAAAAAAAAAAACCAATAAAATATTTTCATTGATGATTAAAATCTATTTTCAAACCTAGAAAATATTTCCATTAGCGAATTAAACCTATTTTCAAAACAGTAAAAACAATTTTGTTGGTGATTAAAACTTTTTTCAAACCAGAAAAAAAATTCATTGGCGAATTAAACCTATTTTCAAATGAATAAGAATTTTTTTTGGCGAATTAAACATAATCTCAAACTAATAATAAAAAATTTAGTGGTGAAATGTCAGTGCAAATCAATATAACCATGACCGTTCGATGAATTTTCGATGGATGGTTGTGTTGTGCAGTTTTGCACACATGCCCCACTGAAAGTAGGGACCCTCTTTTTGCTCTGGCTTTTGGTGTCTTTTGGCCACTTAATTTTATTGATTTCATTGTCTTTGGAGGTCCTTAGATGTTCATCTTGCTTGTCCAAGCCCTTTCCCCAGGTTGCACTTTGAAAAAACTAAGTTCTGAGCAAAATCCGGGTTTTTACCCCAATCCGGGATTTTTTGGTCTGTCTGGATTTTCCCGGATTATGCTCAAAGTCCGGCCCTATGCAAAAATCCGGATTTTTACCCCAATCCGGGATTTTCTGGTCTGTCTAGATTTTCCCGGATTCTGCTCAAAGTTCGGCCCTATGCGAAAATCCAGGTTTTTACCCAAATCTGGGATTTTCCAGTCCGTCTAGATTTGCATGAAAATTTTGGATCCAAGCGAGGTCCGGGTTTTTTCCTGTGTTCAGGATTTTCCGTCCGACCCGGATTTTATCGGATTTCTTCAGTTTTTTGGGTATGTGTCAAAGTTCATAATTTTGTGCCATCCGCAGAAATCCGGTCCACCTGGATTTTTCCAGATTTTCTGCCAAGCTTTGTGCAAATTGAAATACTGGATTAAATTGATGAATTTGATGATAAATACTCAACACCCCATGCTTAATTTGATATATTACACGATGTTACACACATTCTTGGTTCGTTTTGATGATCTATTGTTGAAATTTTTGCCTTATTTAGTAAAATCCGCCTGGTCTAGATTTTTTCGGATTCTGGTCTGGAATTCGTTTGACCTGGATTTTCCCATATTTTCCCCTTAGTCTGATCTCCCCGGAAGGGCCCAAATCCCGAAATTTCCCATAATGGAAATTTTTTCTGAAAATAATTTATTTATTTATGTTTTCCAAAAATGGAATTTTTTAAAATGCTCGAAAATGAAAATTTCTTGAAAGATTTTGAAAATAAAATTTCCAAAAATGTAAAAAATTCTAAAAGTGGAAAGTTTCCTTTTAAAAATGTAAGTTTTTTTTAAGGGCCAAGATTTTATTCAAATTTAATTTGGACATGTGAGCTATTAATGATGATATCTATTTTTCAGGACTAAAGAAATATTAGAAGGGGGGCTTGCATATAGATTCGTGCCAAAAGAGGGAATTCTGGAAGTGTTTAATTTAAATTTTCAAAACGGGACCTGCCTAAAAATCTGTGCCAAAACTGTCTACAGCTGGAGGACTTTTTGGAAGACGTGAATCTGATCTTGTTGGTGATCATGGGCCGACATGGATAATATTCATGCATTTAATGCAAATCTTGTCCTCTTTTGAATTTCTCCTAAGCTGACCTTGTTGTAGTACCGGCATTTAATGTGTGCCCTGTTACCAAATTTCTCCTTAGGCCAACCTATTTTGAGGCCAGTTATTATTGTAAAATCTAATTAGGCAGACATGTTTGGGGGTTTCTCTATAAATGGCATTTGTGCCTCATTTGTAAGGGGGAGAGATTAGGAGAAGATTTGATAGAGAGTGAATTTAGCAGTAGAGTAGAGCTAGAGGCTAGTCAATTTCTGAGCAAGTCATGTAACAGAACATTGGAATTGTTGCTGGAGTTTGGTGATTCAATACAATTGAAGGCATTGTGATTTTCTGGTGATCTCTTTTGTGTTGACTTATCTTGCATGGTTCTTATGATTCAATCTTTCAGATTGCTCAAGGTTGTTAGATTTAGATTTAAATCTGATTCAATGATGTTCATGATTTAATATTTGAAGTGTTTACAGCAATCCCTGGTCCATACTTTTTGCAGCTAGCTGATTGTTAGTTGCTTTGCAAAGTTATCCTAGACCTTTATATTCATTCTGCTTGGTTCAATTGTGGAGGTTTATTCATTTCAACTGCAATTGGGGGTTGTCTTGGGTGAATGTTCATGATCTGAAAATCTTTAAAACCTTAGGAGATTGCACTATTTCCATAAGATTGCAGATTAATCTTGGTCAAGCAGAGATTGGTTTCATTGGGATTGGTCCATTTCAAGTGTTTATCATTTGCATTGTTAATCTTAGAAATAGTTAGATTTAGAAATTTCTCTGAACCTTTATTTATTTTGTTGTTTATTTTGAATCTAGGTTAGTTTTAAGATTGAAAGCATCACTATATTGTTGCATCTGATGAAAATTCACTTCCAGCATTGTTCATTTGTAAGGCCCCTTGTGATTACTAGAATTTTCACATATTATCTGAGTTGTTTATGCATTGTCATGACCTGACACCTGAGAGACCTTGGGGTGATTTTCAGTAATTTATTGTTGAAGATTACCTTTCAAGAGAGATAGAATATTGTATTATGTCTGAGTTGTTGTTGTGCAGAAAACACCATCAACAGGTTGTAGTTGCATTCTGAAAGTAAATCTCTGAAGCATTAGACTTGCGAATTGAAAACTCTGGAATAACACTAGAACTGTTAGATGTGGACACTTGGCGAGATCAAGGCTCATCACTCATCATGGTAATGAACATGATGGGTTAAAGGATTTTGGTGATGAGTGATACAAGAACTTAAGTGGCATAAATATGCATGTGCATAAAGTTTGTTTTAAAAGAGGGACTGCCTAGGAAGAGCGTAGGAGTAGGGCTTAAAAACTTAATAATGTTTTACACAAAGGATGTAAAGTCCAAACAAGAATAAATTATCAACCTTATAAAATAATTTATAATACAATCCCCAGACCAAAGTAATGAAGGAAATATGTGTGAAGGATATTCCATATATGTAGCCAAATGTCAACGCAAATTAATATAACCATGACCATTCGATGAATTTTTTATGGATGGTTGTAGTTGCATTCCAAAAGTAAATCTCTGAAGCACTAGGCTTGTGAATTGAAAACTATGGAATAACACTAGATTCCATTAGATACAGACACGTGGTGAGATCAAGGGTCATCGCTCATCACGGTAATGAACACTATGGGTTGAAGGATTTTGGCGATGAGTGATACAAGAACTTAAGTGGTAGAAATATGCACATGCATAAAGTTTTTTTTAAAAGAGGGACCACCTAGGAAGAACATAGAACCAAGCCTTAAAAAATTAAGAATGTTTTACACAAAGGATGTAAAGGACAAACAAGGCTGAATTATCAACCTTATAAAATAATGCCTAGGAAGAACATAGGACCAGGGCTTAAAAACTTAAGAACGTTTTACACAAATGATGTAAAGGCCAAACAAGGCTGAATTATCAACCTTATAAAATAACTTATAATACAATCCCCATACTAAAGTAATGAACGAAATATGTGTGAAGGATATTCCATATATGTAACCAGATGTCAGCACAAATCAATATAACAACAGTCATTCAATGAATTTTTGATGGACGACAGTAGTTGCATTCCGGAAGTAAATATCTGAAGCACTAGACTTGCAAGTTGAAACCTATGGAATAACACTAGAACCGTTAGATGCAGACACATCTTGAGATCAAGGCTCATCGCTCATCACTCATTCTCTATTTTCAATGCCTCGATGTACTACATTTTGAATTTAATTGAAATTCTCAATGTTTTTGAAGAAAGTTGGGTAGTCGTACTACAAGTGGTGATTAATTCCATATGAAAATCTGAAGCAATTGATTGGATAGCTCATATAACTTTAATGAAACAAGATTTGTAATGATTTCATAACGTTTGTGATTTGAGTGGCACTAGCGATTTTGACAGCTTGTCAGCTTGAGGTATAGTTTACATGTAGATAGATGTCAATCAAATTAAACATTTTAACTGTACATGTAATGCTTAATTTCCACAAATCGATTAAGTTATTTTTTTAGTTTGTGCGAATCAGGTTGGTAGCAGCACTGGTGGCCCATAAATAGGGATAGTGATAGTAGATAGTATCATAAGGGTTTTCATTTTTTAGGGTTGATAAGGATTTAGGAAGAAGATGATGTGGTATTATTAGGGATACTCTAAATTATCCTGCCTCTAGTTATGTAGTTATAGAGTGAAAGACCAATTTCCTTCAAGTTCAGAATGGGTGGAATTGGAAAGAAGTTGATTTGGTTGAACTGACTTCTCAGATAGGTTTTGAACCAAGATGAGGAGCTCTAATGGAGATAAGTGTTATCCCAGTGCATGGAGGCTACAAGTAGAAGATGGGAGTAATTTTACTACCCCTCATCTTCTACATGACTCTAGTTCTCAAAGGGGATAAGTACATTTTATATCTTTACAACTCCCCTTTCCCCAGCATGGTTGGCTAGGCAAGCCCCTTGCATTTATTTTCAATGCCCATGGCCTACCAGGCAAGTCCCATGCATTTATTTTTAGAGCACATGGTTGACCTAGCAAGTCCCATGCATTTATTTTTAGAGAGACATTTGTATTACGTTGTCACCAGCGGTCTAGCAGAAGCTTGGTGCTTACATTTGTATTTCTACTATGTAAAGTAACATGTGTTTTTTATACCAAATAGGATCTTTGCACTTGCATGCTTCACTCATCTTTAAAAAGATATGTAATAATGTGACATTGTAATTTAGTTGTAATTAAATAAATGGTTGTGTTATTCTTCATCATTCATTTATAGTAAAGAATTATTTTTCGAGTTCCATGTCTATGAATCTATTCAAATCAATTTTATTTCCTTTAAGAAATTAAGTATTATCTATTTATGAAATAATTGCATGCAAATTTAAAATTGTTACCCTATCATTTTGACGTGGAATTATGATATCTCAAGCTGCCCAATCTGTTATCCAACAAAAACATAAAACAATACAAATGAAAAAAGAAAGTTTCCATCAAATTGATAAAAAACATTATACACTAAAAGTTGTCACTCTTGTTAGGATTTACCGAAATGTTATTGATTTCTAATTTGTTGTTGACCTTCTCCCCTAGTTCCCAGTATCATTATTCATTTTATTAAGTCCTTTGCAACGTTAAGTTACTAACCCCTTGGCCTTGATGTCAATCCTAGTGCATTAAAGTTTAAAACAATTTTAATACACATTTTTATTATTTATATCATAAATTACTCAACCGTTTGATGAACATTTGATGTATGATTGTAGTTTCATTCCATAATGAAATGCATAGAGTGTTAGGGTTGAAAATTTAAACATTTGGAATCACCCTATAATCGTTAGATTTACAAAGATCAATGATTTAGAATTTGTTGTCAATGCAAAACTAAATGGCTTGTTTTAAATGTTGTTAGCCATGTACTAATTGTGTAGTCTAGAAGCAACACGTAGACGTTTCATTCACTTTAATGTTAAAAAAAAAAGGACTTTCTATTGCTAAGTGATTTTATTTTTAAGTGAGAGGGTCAACACATAGGGAGATTTCAGTCTTCAGTTTGCTCTTTACAGTGCACCACCCTATTTTGGGTTCCACAATTCCACTTCCAACAAAACCATTCCAGTAACCTAGTTTCCATGACTGTCAGCATTAATCTTTTCAAGAATCAAAATCTAGGTAAGTGAAAGAATTCTTGTAGATACGTTTCATCGTTTGACATTTCTTAAAATTTTATTCTGTCAAACTTTGAAGTTTGGGTTTAGGGTTAAGAGACTTAAGAATTAAGAAAAATTAAGGAGGACTAATAGGAAATTCACAATTTCACATTGTATAAGCATGTCTACCACCAGTACCACTAGAACAATGTTGGATAAAAAAATACATTATACAAGATTGCTTAAAACCCTAGGTTTCACTAATGAATACCATGATATTTATGATCCTGAAACCTATGGTAGGTGTACCTCAAAACTTATATTTTCATCTCAGAATAAGGTTGCAAAGAAAATGCAAGTTAATAGTATCAGTGCACTATGGGTAACTGGATTAGGGCTCATGATGTTACATGAGGTTTTCCCTTGCCCAGAATTTATCATTACTTGTGCCCAAAATTATGATGATAACAAAAGAGCAATTTTTAATAAAGATAGCAAAGAAGAATTGTTATCCATCAATGCATAAGAACTTGGAAAAGTGTTGGGGTTTACAACTAAAGAAATTGGAAATGTCCACATTGACCTAGAAAAGCTTGCTAGTGCTTATGAAGCAGTGGATGAAATGGAGACAAATTCTTTCTTAAATAAAATAGTTCAGGATAGAAACAAATTGAAAGGTGTTCATAAGCCTCTTTATGATTTGGATATTTTTAAACCATGGGTTCAAGGTACTATTTCCATGCTAGCATTTTTCCTTAGATTGGATAGCAATTTGGAAGTGGGTGCAAGCCTCCTTGAAATGGTATATAATATCCATCATGTTGTTCCACATGTCAAATATAATTTTATTAAGCACATTGTAGAATCCATGCATAAACAATTTTAAATGATTAAAGGAGGTTCCACCAAGACATTTAGGTTCACAACCTACTTGTGCTATCTTTTTCTATTCAAATTTAGATGAATGTTTTAGACTAACAAGCTTCATATTCAACCCTATAGTAATGCCGAGGAAAATAAAATGGCTCCAGTATATGAATGGACTGTTGAGATAAGGATTCATGATTCTCAAAGGAACTACAGTCATTTTGTAGACTATTTTTTGGCTCCATTGCATCAAGCAATTAAAAATACTCCAATGCCTAGATTTTCTATGTTATGTAGAAAGTGCATTCAACTAGGAAAAGAAATACAATTGGCTGATTGGTACTTAATGGAAGAATATATTGTGCTAAGATTTTATGGATCGAGAGTACAACCATACAAACTTCTAATACATGTGACAAAAAGGGTTTTTGCATTGGAATATGAAAGGAAGATGCATAGTACTAATGAACTACACTTTGTCGGTCAGCAAAAGAAGACCTTATTTCCTTCTTTACCTTTTTCATTTGGAGGGTTCACATTCGACAGAAAATCATTTAGTGTGGCACATAATCTTTTGAATTTTTTTTTATTTTGATCCTATCTATCACTAGTAGTATGATCCATGTGACACCATTAAAGAAATGATTGTGTCCAATAGGAATGTTGCAAGTAGAATTCAACATCAAAGTAAACCCTTTCTTGAAAACTTGAGAAACAAGGATTCTTGGGATGAGGTAAAAATTCCAATGGAGAAAAGTGTTGCTAAGAATGGTATTTCTTTTGAAAAATTGTTAGCAAAAATTATGGCATTGCATTGAAAGACAATTAGGAGGTACAACAATTTTTATGAAAAAAGTAATAAACCATCTAGCAGAGAAAAAATGTTAGATTCTCTAGAGAAGGAAGTTACAGATAAAAATTGGTCATGATAAAAAATTACTACCTTTTGGTCTATGAGGAAGGAGCTAGGTGATCCAAGAGCTCTTATAGAGTATGGAGATAATGAAGAAGATCATGAGTTTAGCAAATTGTGGAATATAGAACATCCCAATGAATATGAAGATAAAGAAACTGATGATGAATGTGATGATGATAGGTAAGATCAAAGCCATGTCAATTTCAAACTTGGTTTAAATGATACCACAAAAGAAGCATATACTTCAAGAGCATCCATAGTTGAAAACATGGGTTATGAAGGTGGTCCTTTGGGGTCCCAAATACAAGGCCTTTGGAGGGTAACAGATGTAGAGCATAGAAAACTAGTTGGTAAATCTTTCCTTGGGCTTGGAGGTGGAAAAGTAGACCAAGGTCATATAATTAAATTTGTTAGAGCTTCAAATCCTCATCCTAATGGTCAAATATAATCACAACTAGGAAATTCCTATGGTGGAGAGCTTAGCGCAAATAAAAATTCCTCTAGTGGCAATGGTATGGGTAGTAGTACTAGTAGTGGTTAACATGTGCTACAAAAAAAAATTACACACAAGAGGACAACAATACAAGATACCACAGAAACACTATGTGATCAAGGCATACAGAAGAGCAAAGTATTTTGACAGGTCCAAGTCACACTACCAGTGGATCCACCACAAAGGAGTTATTTCCAGGAACTCCCCCACTGCCAATTAGTGTGGTTGCAACATCATTAGCAACTGCAAGTACTCCTATTCCTTCACCATTCAAGCATTCCATTGTTCTTGCATCCCTAGGTTTTGATTATATTGAAGAGTTTAAAAAGAAATTAGACTTAAATGAAAAAGAAAAGAAGCATCTGATGGAGAGTGTGTTTACTGTAACTTCAAAGCCTGCAACAACCATGGTATTACCCACATTTGACACAAAAAAAGAAATCATTGAGTACACAATTCTTGTTCCCATAGTTCAAAACAAACCAGCAAATCAGATGGCTCGATATGAATTCCAGGTGAAAAATATTCAATTGAATTTTTTTGGACTCAAAAATACTGACAAAATTAATGTATCAAAGAAGAAAAATGAATTGGCGTACACATCATTGCTAAAGCAAGATAGAGAGAGAAAAAGGTTGCAGACTCAAATAGAAAAGTTACATGCAGACCTAGAAAATGAGAAAGCAAAGAGGAAAGCAGTAGATAACAAAATCAATAAATTAGAAAAAAGAATAAAAAAATCTACCTCTACATCAACAAGCAAAGAGGATAAACAAAATGAGAGAGAAGTGAATGAATTGAAGCAAAGGCAAGATGAGAGCAACAAGAAATATGATGAGGAAAAATCCACTTCAGAAATATTAAGACTAAGCATTGTGAATGGAAATGCACAGTGGGAACAAAAATTTGGAGAAAGAGAGAAAAAGAAATAAAAGATTGGAGGCAGAGCTGATGGAAGTAAAAAATGAAATTAAGTCTTGCCAAAATAAGTTATATGTATTTTGTCGAGAAACAATGAGGTATATGAAACAAAATATCTGGGATGAAATAATGCAAAGTATTGATCATTTGTGTGACATGTTTCAATTGATTGATGCTATCAAACAACATTATAAGAAACTCAACAAATATTTAGTGAACAACAAAAATGTGTTGGCATTAGAGAAATCTGCAAATCAAGTTCAACAAACAGTATACAAAGCCAGTGACAATGTTTTGAAATCAAAAGGGATTACTAACCAACTTTCTACATCAATGATGTTGTCATCTATTATTGAAAAGTGTTTGCGAATGCGTGAAACAAAGGAATATTTGCATTTGGCTGCAAACAAGATGAAGAAGGTGGATGAAAAGGTAAGGAACTTCACAAAGCTTGGTTTGCCAGAGGTTTTTGACACAAATGAGTGATTGATTGGAAATAATGATTTAGAAAGAAGATGGAGGGTGGAAGGAAGATTGAATTGGACCAGTTTCCTCAGAACCTAGATGTGTTGAACTATTTGGATTCCATCAAACCATTGCTAATCTTGAATGCAAAATTGACTGAATAATCCAAGACAAGTTCCAATTTCAATCATGAATTGTTAACAAATCTTCAAGTCAAACAACATCAGTTAGAACAATTGACAATTCCACCACCTGAATAGTGGAAGTTACTAGAAAAGGTGATATAGTGATTTGATTTTTGACAATACATGAGTTTCCAAGTTCCAACTCAGCTCTATGCAGAGTTGTCTTTGAGCAATATTTTGCATTGCCAATGCCTCTATGTATTCCTTCATATGAAAATCAATAAAAAATCTCAAATTCAGACTTCAGTAATGTGTTGATGTTCAATTATCTATATTATTTATTTTATCATTTGAAGAAAAATTCTGGTAGTGGTTTCAACTACTAGATACACATTAAATGATTGTTGATGTTCATTGTTGTTGTATAGGAGTGAATTTGCACCCCTTATGCAAATTCCCCTTTACCTTGCTCCACTTTAGGAAACCAAATTCAGAGGCTTACTTACATCTAATCTTGCTGCCTTCATTCCACTTGGCACTTGTTTTGAGCGTCAGTGGGGGAATTTCTGTTAGGGACTCCCGCATGGCATGTAGACGTCTACGCAGTGAGCTTATGTCCTTAGTAGATTTTTGTGATTGGACCTGCAGAGGCGTTACACTTCTCATTGGCAGTCAACTTGTAATGCCCTCTTCGGCCAACTGACTCGAATATGGCTATTTTCTTCATATCTCCTTAAAATTCCCTCCTTCTACATGCATTTCAACTTCTTCCAAGCTTTCAACTCAACTTCTTCACACTCTTGCACTTACTTCTTGCATTCCCAAGCATTCTAGTAGCACTTTTACAGTCCATTGGAACAACAACTTCACTCCATCACTTCAGTAGAGAAAGTGTGGGATAACACCATTGTAGTAGAGGCTCGAGTACTCCCATTCTCTCCTCCATTAGCCTTGAGTGCTCTTGGTGGAGGTGGTAAGCTTCCCACTCCTCTCCTCTATTACTTGGTAGAGTAAGCACATTTACTATTTTGCATTGTATTAGTGTTCTTCATTACATTATTTTCTTTATCATACTCACTTTCTTGGTTGTTCATGGAGGTGGAAACACCTAAATGGGGGTCTGATTGAGGCAGGCCCCTATACAACCACCCAACATTTTCCTCCTCTTTTTGTGTAGGTGAACGTGCTTTTGGGAGCTAGCTAGTCAATGAGTTTCTTTGTGACATCATTCTTGCCACCCTATCTCTTGCATTTTTACTTTATCACATTAGAGCATACTTTGTCTACTTAATAGTGTTTTTTTGGCCCTTTAGTAGTGGTTAGTTGGGTCATTAGCCTGTTTTCCTAGGTTCAACCTTGTCTCTTTAGTTGTCTAGTCGTACGAATGCCAATGCACTTGGGAGATGCCATCATGCTACACTGTCATCCCAAGACCGCACTTATGTCCTCGTGCAAAGAGCTTACTGAGGCGCAGTGTTGAACCCAAGATCCACCTTGCCTAGCCCTATTCTATATTTCAGTTCTGTAGAGTGATTGAAGGACCTTATAGTCCTCATCATTATCATCCCACATTTTCTAACACGCCGTTAAGCTGAGGTAAGTTAGGGAAGCCTTTCTCTCTTGGCTCTTTGTGACTTGGGGCCTTGAACATGGTTGGTTTGCCTCTCTTACATTTTTTATGAACCCAACATGAACCATTTTGGTTCCGTTTTGTGATACTGATAGTTCCTTTCCTCATACTCTAAGAGTGTTGTAGGTGAGAGTGTTGTGAGGCTATCACCTTACAACCCAAGCTACGACCCCTAGTAGGCATAGTTGGAAGGTTCTAAAGGTGTTGCATGACAAAACCTTAATTGGGTAACCGTCTTATCCTTTAACCTTTAGGGACTTTATGAAAGTATCATCTAGTGTATGTAATGGCTTCCTTCCTGCATCAACCTATCCCCTTTGTGCAGCCTGTGGATAGTGGTACTGGTATAACCTTGACTTCACAGGACCTGTCGATGGGTTTTAACAAGGAACCATCTCTTCTTTATGTCCCTATGCAAATCAATGGAAACATCATAGCAGGTGTTCTCATTGATCTGGTCCATCACAAGTAAACATAATAACTAAGGAGATTATGTTGATTAACTTCTTACATAAAGATGGGTACGATGCACTTGTGAGTACCATCCACATGCATGATGAGATTTTTGTGCCCCCTTTGGGTAGTATTGTCTTGTCAGTCTTGGTTGGACCTAAATTTGTGAAACTCCTATTTGACGTTATCCCTAGGTCTAAGCTCTTTAGAGTGAAGTTGGGTATCCCTTGGTTGGTGGCTATGAACGTGGTGCCCTCGTTCATACATAAATGTTTAAAATTTATCCATGGGGGTTTCATGCATGTAATTCACAACACTAGTTATAAACCACTAATTGCTCATGGTAGCTACTCCTTGAACTACTCCTAGCCTGTGCCTATTGGTTCTCTTTCACCTAGGATGGACCTTCTACACCGAACATGTTAGAACTATAAGAAAGGGCACCTAAGGCTAAAAGTGAGATACCCTTTGTTGCCTTATGCTATTTCACATAAGGCTTGCTTAAGAGCTAATAGCGATGTCGTTAAGGCACGAAGGAAGGAAGAAGAGAAGCGGTCTCGAGATCCTCCTTCTTCCTATTTTTTTGGTTAGTTTGATGCTTCTTCTTACTCTACTATGGTGCCATCATATTATGCTCTGCACTTGCAAGAGAGTCCTATGGTGCCCGCTTGGTGAAAGCCTAAGCGTCCTGCATTCGAACTTCTTGTTTTGCCGATGGAGCCTAGACCCACTTGGTATGATAGGAAAGTCTTTCGTGGAGAGTCCTCTTTGTATTGACCTCTACAGCCTCCTACCACTCTTGCTCCTAAAGTAGTGAATGGGAAGAGCCTTGCTGCTAGGGCTCTTGAGCCGACTCCCCCTGCTGCTTCTCAACCTACTCCTCCTACTCCCATTCAAGAATTCGTTCCTTTTTTGGAGATGACCATAGTGGATGTTCCCATTGTTGAGCAAGAGCTTTCCATTACTTCACAACCTCTGGCCTCCTACTCAAAGACTCATAGAAACTACCTTGCACATGAGCACAAGCATTGGTGAAAGGATCTCCTAGCTAAGTAGGATGCCTTGAAAAGGAAGGAGGAAGAGACAACCACCCTTGGTTCAGGGCCTCCTGCAGTATCTTCCTCTCCCCTTTTACTTCTCTTCAGTCTAGTTCCATGTTTCTCTCAGCTTTCGTTGTGAGTACGAATGCACCTAACCCCAAGGGGGTATAGGTGTTCATTGATCCTTCGGTGGAGCCACCTTTGCTGATGTTTGTTCTGCATATCCAACATTTCCTGAAACCCATGGATATGACTAATACCTTAGTTGTATCCACTGCAGTTCTATCCTTCTCTTCCTCTGCACCTCTAGCCTCATTTGTGGGGAGTTCATCTCCTCTAGTGAAGAAAAAGGTGGAGTGTGGTCCTTCTAGTAGTGAAGTACATAAGAGGAGCCCACCTTCTTCACAAGGTGGTCTTGTGATTACTTGTTTTGTCATAGTGATGGAACTAGTCATGGATTCCCCTAAGTTCGTCACCGCTCTCGAGTCATTCGACAAGCCTAGTGATGAATCTCAGGCACAGCCTACCCCATCCACTAAAGTTAAACACAATGCTCCTATAGGGTGAATGTTTAACTCTGTGGATCAAGTTCTGGCCTTGTCAGTGATCTTCGTAAAATTGTTGACCCTAGCTCCACAAAAGCTCAGTGAAGAAGACCTTCTGGGGACTTCTTCCTTAGCCCTTGTTGCACGAGAGTTGGACACTCCTCCTCTTAACATCTTTCCACTACAAGATCTTCCTCCTTTCCCCTATGATGATCTAGAGTGGGAAGTGGATGACCTCTTGGTCGATCAGTGTTAAGAGGAGGCCTCTTCTTGATCTTGTGTGTGTGTGTGTGTTTTTTGATGTGTTCCCCCATGATCATGCTATGTGTTCCTAGATGACCCTTGTCACCCCTATTGGTGCTTGGATACAGGCATGGATTTTGTGTCGTAAACCTTCTTCTATTTGTATCATCATTCTTCCATGTTTTTGCTTGATTTTTGATAAATTGGGGACGATGCAAAGCATTGGCGGCATTTAGGCTTCCTTTCCATGTTGATCCAATTTTTTATTTTTACTTTTTCTTCTCTTTCATTCTTCACATGGTCTAATATAGTAGGGGGTTGATGAAAGTTCATTTATATACTATTACTATACACACACACACACATATATTTATGAGCAGTCCTGACCCCGAAATATCAGGCTACCCCTATGCCCTTTTTTTGTATTTTTATCTTTTTATTTCTCTTTATCTTTCTCTCTTCTATGGTTGAGTTGTCCCTCTCATGTGTGACAATGCCCTTTCTTCAACATTTTGATTTTCAGAAAATGCATTTGTTGCTAATGAATCTTTTCTCAAAAATATTCACAAACCTTTCTTCAGAATCACATTCTCAACTTGGAGACCTAATGGAACATGTTTCCTTCATCATGGGTTCATAAAGAAATGACTTGGAAACCTTCCTCTGAAGTGGGAATAGCTTTGACCTTCCCCTTGTGTGGGGGCATATTCTTCCTTTCAAATTCCTTGATGAACTGAACATCTTTCAAAAGGATCCCTTGATGATGGATCACTCTAAGAAAGAAAATATCCACTTTCAAACTATACATCCCTTGAGTGGACCCCTTCTTCATGATGGGTTCCCAAGGGACCCATTTGAAAGTCTTCCAAATTGTTGATGGTCTACGCGACTGTCCGCTTACTTGCCTACATGACTGCTTTCTGACTCTGCGGAGTCCACTTTCCTAGGTTTCCTCCATCTGAAAGATCTTGGGGGATACCTCCCTGAAGGTCTAAAAGCCTATAGGGTGCTTCCTTTGAGCTTCCTCCATTCGAGAGATCTTGGGGGTGGCTCCCCTATAGATCTGCGGGTCTGTAGGGCGCTTTCTTGGGTTTCCTCCATGAGAGATATCTTGGGGTTTACCTTCCTTGCAATTTTGTGGTTCTGTAGGGTTCTTCCTTGGGTATTCTTCATGTGAGAGATCTTGAAGAATACCTTCCCTATAGGTCTGTGGGTCTGTAGGGCGCTTTCCTAGCTTCCTTCATGTAAGAGATCTTGGGGGAGGCTTCCTGGGTATCCTCCATGTGAGAGTTCTTGGGGGATACCTTCCTTGTAGGTATGTGGGCCTGTAAGGCACTTGCTTGATGGGGCTTCCTTCATGTGATAGATCTTGGGGGTTTCCTCCTTGCAGGTCTGTGAGCCTATAAGACGCCTTCTTTCTTGAACTTCATAGTTATGAGAAGCTATGAAGTCCTTCGACTGACCTGCACCTACAGGATCATTAGATCATGGTTTGCTTCCTTGATGGTTGAGGTATACATTTCTAACCTTATTAGTTCTTTGATCTACTTTACCGAAGCACTCATCAGTATTTGTGCTCTCTAAAGTGGGGGAAAAATGTATAGGAGTGAATTTGCACCCCATATGCAAATTCTCCTTTAGCCTTGCTCCACTTTAGAAAACCAAATTTAGAGGCTTAATTACACCTAATCTCACTGCTTTCATTCCACTTGGCACCTATTTTGAGTGTTGGTGGGGGAATTTTTGTTGGAGACGCTCGCACGATGCATAGATGTCCATGCAGTGCACTTATGTCCCTGGCAGATTTTTGCGGTTGAACCCATAGAGGCATTACACTTCTCATTGCGAGTCAACATGTAACACCCTCTTTGGCTGACTGACAGAAATATGGCCATTTTCTTCATCTCTCCTTCAAATTCCCTCCTTCTACATGCATTTCAACTTCTTCCAAGCTTTCAGTTCAGCTTCTTCACACTCTTGCACTTACTTCTTGCATTCCCAAGCATTCTAGAAACACTTTTACACTCCATTGTAGCAACAACTTCACTCCATCACTTCAGTAGAGCAAGTGTGGGACAACACCATTTTAGTAGAGAAAATTTTGAGAGTGCCAACACTCTCCTCCATTAGCCTTGAGTGCTCTTGGTGGAGATGGTAAGCTTCCCACTCCTCTCCTCTATTACTTGGTAGAGTAAGCACATTTACTATTTTGTAGTGTTTTAGTGTTCTTCATTACATTACTTTCTTTATCATACTCGCTTTCTTGGTTGTCTATGGAGGTGGAAACACCTAAACAGGGGTCTGATAGATGCAGGCCCCTATACAACCACCCAACATTTTCCTCCTCTTTGTGTGTAGGTGAACATGCTTTTGGGAGCTTGCTGGTGAACGAATTTCTTTGTGAGATCATTCTTGCCACCCTAACTCTTGTATTTTTACTTTATCACATTAGAGCATATTTTTTCTACTTAATAGTGTTGTTTTTGACCTAAGTTAGTAGTGGTTAGTTGGGCCATTAGCTTGTTTTTCTAGGTTTGACCTTGTCTCTTTAGTTGTCTAGTTGTATGGATTCCAACACACTTGAGAGATGCTAGTACGCCGTGCTATCATCCCAAGACCACGCTTCCATCCTCAGGCAGAGAGCTTCCTGAGGCATAGTGTTGAACTCGAAAAATAGCTCACCTAGCCCTGTTCTATATTTTGGGTCTGTAGAGTGATTGAAGGACCTTATTGTCCTTATCATTCTCGTCCCACATTTTCTAACACCTCGTTAAGCTAAGGTAAGTTAGGGAAGCCTTCCACTCTTTTCCCTCCATGACCTGGGGCCTTGAACGTGGTTGGTTCCCCTCTCTTATAGTTGTATATGCTTCTAATACTATTGTTAATATGTTATTAAGGATTGAGTTGAGTGATGAATCACTGAGTACATGTTCAATTTTTACTTTTAGCACAATTAAAATATGAACTATAAGGTGATTTTAATTCCAGGCATCCATAATCTTAGTGAAATTGCATTACAATTCACACATCAATACTCAAACTCCATGACTACTTATTAGATCCACTAAACATTTATATGAATTCATGGTTTAATCAAGGTACTTTAACTGGTTCATTAAACCAGAGCCAAAATTAAAACATACATGAATTCATAATGACAAAGAAGATTAATGAAAGATCATTGATCAAATTTCATCATCATGTAAAATGTTACAGTTGGAGAGATGATAGACTCAAAATAAGGGAGAAAAACAAGCTTAAGGCCGAGATGTACACATGTCACATTTTCATTTGATAGATTATACCGGTCATTTCCTTTAGAAATGGTTACAACAGACCAAAAGATATTCTCATGAGCAATCATCCACTCCCTGGTAACAACATGACTTGAAATAGTTGGTCCTTGAGACCTTAATATTTCCACTTGTTGTTTCCATAATGCTAGCTCTATTTCAAGTTCAACAAAATTTTGCCGACTCTTATTATATTCATCAATAAGCTCATCATACTTGTTATTTGTAACTTTTAAACTATTGTTAGAAATTTTAAACTCCCCCTCCTTTGGTCTTTCGGGTCTTTTACCTCATTCATTTTCAATTCCTTGCTATTTATTTCTCTCGGTGAATGCTCAGAGTCGCAATTTTTGCGCTTTTCCTAAACTTAGTCGCTAGTCCTCTGAGTTTTATAACCTTGTCGTGGAGTTCTAAATTTTCATAACTTCTTGATTCCCCGACTTGGTTTACTTTGTTAAGTTGCAAGTCTTTGTTGGTCATATTTGTAATTAGTGAGTCAAAGGTTTCCAAAACTTTGAAACTTCTAACTTTGGTTCTAAGGTTCCAAGTTTCTGTGACCACACGATATTATGGACTTATCTTGTCTTTAAAAGGCATTTTCATCTCATTGAATGCTATGTACAGACTAACCTTGAGTTTTCTTTTCAGGAATTTCAAAAAGCATGCAAGTTTAAAGGCTATCTTTTCAAGGAATGAAATTGAATGCCACATTTAATGCACATCCTATCAAAATAATGACATAAGTGGGTGGCAAAGTTTTACTAAGTCATTTAGCCTACATTCTCATTCTTTTCCAATGCCATTACTTCTCAAGTGCAAACATTCTATCTCCACGAACTTGCACTCATGTAGAGTGGAATTCAAAATCACTAGTCTGGCATGAGGGACACTGAAATTGGGCACCTCAATTTGGAGGATTTTTTGGTGCGCCTAGAGAATAGTCAGTTTGGCGCAAGCAGGAGGTTTTCCTTACGTTGTACAAAGCTTTGACCTGGTGATTATGTACATAAGGGGCTACATTCCAAATACTTAGGAAATTAGAGTTATGGATGGGTAAATCATTGCAAGAATTATTCTTGAATTCATTTTCAGTGCATTAATCATTCCCGAGAGGGAAACTATAGAAGAAATTTTTGTAGCTGTTGGTGACGAGTTTTTCAAAATGAATGAGGAATGGTGCAAAAATTTCATTGCAAAGAGTTGGTTGAAGTTCGAGAAAAAGGGTAAGTCTTAGTTGCCCTCAAAGCTTAAAAGGGTTCATTTTAAGGATGAAATTTTAGATGTTATCACCTTGCTACATTATGTGGTTGGTAATGCATATTCAGACTCTTTTGAATTTTGGATGTGTTGTTTTATTCTACTGATTTGTAATGAAAATAAATTCAATGACTGGGCTAAGATTATTAGTTATCATTTAAATGAGCAATTGATAAATTTTTAGCAAACTATTGCCTTCCACATGTGCTCATACCTGGTTTACATTCTAGCTAGTCAAGAGGTTGTTGGGCAGGGTTGGAACTACAAAGGTCTCTGATGTTGTACACGCCTGTGTATATAATTTTACCATAGCTCACTAAGGAGATTGGAATGAGGAATTCATGTCACGTCAATGACACATTTTTAATGGAAACTATGAGAATAATTGATGGAAAACCCGAGCTTTAGGTTTCACATGAAGCGGCCACTCTGGTATTGAGGTTTGGAAGTTTCTACATTCAGTTCAATAGATTTACTTATCTTAGAATTGGAGGCTTTGAGAAGGCTCCATTGAAATTGCCCCATTATCCAAATGATTTCCTAGTTTTCCTTGAAGTCTTCCAGTAGATGGCCATTGTAAATGTTAAATATTCAAACATGGAAAAGAAGGGGTATGATTTTCCATTGTCCATGCCTTCATTTTCTTTAAAAAGAAATAGTATTGCTAGGGGTGTGGAGAAAGCCCTAAATGAAATCAATTTTCAGTGTTTTCCCATGAGAACTAATTTTGATAGTAAGGGCTATGTTAAGCAAAATTTGTATCCAGCTGGTAGCTATGAACATTGCCCTAATATTGAATATTTTTGGGAAGACTGTATAGATGAAGTCAAGGTGTATAGAAGAAATTTCATGAGATTGACCCTAAGGAAAATACAAGCTTTTTGTATTTCTTTCAATATTCTAGAAGATGCACAAGAAGACTTGGTGATCATTGATCCTGAATATCGGGGCCCTGCTGCTAATCCCATGTACACAATTAATTGGTCAAAGGATGAATTTTTAGACTTAATGGTCCTTTATGCCCCTATTTTGAGAAGAACTTCAGACTGGTTGAACGGAAAATGGTGCCAAAGTTTGGGTTCTTCCCATGAGCAAAGATTTTTATAGAGAAAAGTGCAAGGGACTATATAACCTCTGGAATAAATATATCAACTGGAAAGTAGTCAATTAGGGCATCTGGCACTGGCTCACAGTCAAGAGGAGATGGTGAGAAGCCAAAAGATATTGGGGCCAAACTAAAATCAATTTGTGAACATGATAGTGTACCCTCGATACCTAAGAAAAAGGCTAGTCAAGAAAAGCCAATGCCTATAGACTCTGAGGGAATTTTTCAACAAATAATTGATGATATTCTTTTCCCACATTATCTGAAGTTCCCCCTTCTCCAGTATGAGAAACTTTTGTTTTTGTTTAATCAACTGAAAAATAAATAAATAAAATTTTATGTAAGTATTGAAAGTAGATACATTGGATTAGTGGCATCTTCCCCAACATGGTTAAAGAAAGCAGTTGAGAAGAAAATAAAAAATATTACTGCAATAACAATTGAAGTAGATATAGTTGCCATGCTACTACAGGGTCACTAGAAGCCCAAAAAGGCTAAGAGGATGTCACGAATTGTCACCAATTCCACTTCTGGGCATCAACTATTGGAGATTGCTGATCTAGAAAAGGACCTAAATGAAAATGAGATAACGGAAGTTGACTACAAGGTTACTCATGTTGATATGGAGCCATCTACTTTGGAAGGTGATGTATATCATGTTGATTACTCTATTAATGCATTGAACAAAAGAGTAAAAGAATAGAAAAAGGAGAACCTTCAGTTGCAATCTCATATTCTTTCTTTAAGAAATTTAATTTCATCAATTGTGACTTTGACCACTGAGGAAGCCTCAAGCTCAAATGTTCATCGTATTGATTCTAACACTATGCAATGGGTTAGTAAAAATTTAGGTTATGCTAAATCTTCCAGCGAATGGATAGAAGGGCTTTATCAGGATGGAATTTTCTACATTAGTAAATTTAGGAAATTCTATGTTAATGTGTCTGATAAAAGAAAGGAACTAGTAGCTGATCTCTCGTAGATTAGGAGAGAACATGGTAGCACATTTTTGCTTTCAAGGGAAATTGCATAATTACTCTCCATGGAGCACACTTTGTTAATAAAAGAAAAATTGGTGGATGACCCTAGAAAAATTGATCCTAGTTGGTATGATTCATTGGATTGGAAATTGTCAGTATATGAATATTATATCAAGGAAATCAATAAAGTGTTAGAAAAATACTTTGACATATTGGTGAAGATCAAGGAGAATTTCAATGCTCTTGAAGTAGACCTCATGAATGAGTTTGATGAAAAGGTATTGGATGTTACAGAAATAATGAGGGAATTTAAAGAGGTGTATCATAAAGAAGTAGGTGATTTTGAGACAACCATTGGAAACTCGTTCAGAAAATTGATTAACTTACAGACCTATATGAGTTCATTTAAGGCAGAAAGTGACATCTATGAAATGCTAGTTGAGTCGGACCGTGCACTTTCAAAATGGAGGACAAGGCTTCAAATTACCATGACTCCAAGAAGAAAAAACATCATTGCAATTGTCACCAAGTACTGAGAATACAGGCAAAGAGTAAAGGCACAAGAGGAATTATTGGAGAAGCAGGAGGTGGAAATAATTGGAAGCGAAAGGGTCGGTGTTGGGACCGCTGATTAGTTTTTAGTTTATATGTTATTTTCTTTAATTTGTCTCTTGATACTCCAAAGCCTTTTTATTTTAATTTATAAAACGGATGTCTTGAAGAAACCATTATCAAGATAATTTGTAATCTTTAAATATGGCGGTCGATGCTTGGCCAGGGGATCTTTTGGGAAAACTATATTTTACTCATTAGAAAAAAATTAAAAAAAACTCTACTATTTTTATTGCTTTTCTATTATTTCAATATAGAAAGACAATGGTGAAGTTAATGCATACATAATCTTTGAGTTATGGTGTGCAGATTTATTCTACTTTTTCTGAGTAGTTTTCGAGTGGATTATCTATTGTTGGAATGATGGATTTTTGGTTAGTTTCATTGTTGTCATTACTATCACTTAAAGTCATGGTTTTTGTGCTTTTCCTAACCTTAGTCGCTAGTCCTCTAAGTTTTCTAACCTTGTCGCGAAGTTCTAAATTTTCATAACTTCCTGATTCCCCAACTTGTTTCACTTTGTTGAGTTGCAAGTCTTTGTTGGTCATCTTTGTAGTCGGTGGAGGATGAGAGTTATTTCAATATAGAAAGACAATGGTGAAGTTCATACATACGTAATCTTTGAGTTATGGTGTGTGGATTTATTCTGCTTTTGCTGAGTAGTTTTCTAGTGGATTATCTATTAATGGAATGATAGATTTTTGGTTAGTTTCATTGATGTGGAATGTTTATCTGTGAATAAAGATTTTATGGTGATGGATGTGTAAGGATTTCTCAGTATAATTTAGGTGATTTGGTAGTTTAATCTTTTATTGTTTAAGTTGTGGGGATGCCTTTATAAGTTATTTATGTTGAACTGTTAGCTTCTATTAGCGTATAAGTTATGAATTTTGAACTGTTAGCTTTTGTTCAAGGAATGGATTAATATTCCTTTCAGTTATTTATCAAATATTGTTTGAATGGAAATGCAATAGGAATTTATAAGTAGTCTGATAAGTGTTGTTCTTTAAAAATGATGCAGAATCACATATCAAATTCAATACCATGGAATACAATATAAAATATAAAATATCACAATTTCATGGAATACAATATAAAATATCATCAGCTATAGTTTGGAACAATGGAAACTAATTCAAGAAGTGTAGTATAAATACCTAAAAGATACTAATTCTCTTCCATTTCCCAAATGGATTCAGGGTTCTCTAATTGACATTCATCTTGAGATAAAGTAAAAGAGTCATCTTGATTATGAGTCTTCTCTTCATTTTCTTCGGCCTATGTCTCAAATTCAACATTCATTGTGTGATTTGTGTCAATTTCATCTATCCCAGTCTCAATACCACTGCCAATGCCACCAGTACCAATGTTTGGAATTGGAGTGTTGCACAACCCAGTCCCTCTTCTTTCACATGTGGACCTCCAAATTGTGAGTTCCCTTTCAAAAGGAAAATGTTTGACATTATACATAGTTCATTTCATCCTCAAGAAATTTTCCAAATTCTTGTCTAGTTTGTTTCTTAACTTCAAATGATTTCCAAAATTCCAATGTACTGAAAACTCTCTCATCCTCCACCAACCCCAATATCATTGTTTGACATAAATCGACAAGTTTGAAAGATTATGATATCGAATCATGCAATATTTCACTTTGATCTAAGTTTGTCCAAACCTTTTTTATTGATCCTAGTTCAAAGGCCTTCTCCATGACCATGGATTTATACTGGTCCTTCATAGCTATTGTAAAACTCCTACATTGTTGTCTAAGCTTAGCTTCATTTAAAATTCCTTCTATTGTCTGCTCATTGTATGATACACTTTTCAAAAATTGTTTGATAAATATTTTTACTTTATCATGAAAATGTTTTGGGTTATCTCGGTTTACCCAAATTTGAGGATACACAATACCCATGGCTTCAAGTATTTCATGTTGAGGGAATCTTTCATGAATCTTTGAGGAAAGATATTTTGCAATTTCCTTCAAATTATCACTAATAGATCTAACAATGTCGTTAAAATCTTCCTCATTAACAACTACTTCTCTGCTATAGTGCCTGGTTGTCTTACAATAGTACATTGGTATCTCATATCCACATACACAGATACATAAGTGCCCACTTGCATTAAATTGTAAATAATTATCAGGATTATTCAAATCAGTAATTTTTTGCCACATGAAATAATTTGGCCCTTCTTGTGTTAGATCTAGATATAGATGATCGAGGGCCAAGCATGTATGTTTACGTAGATTAGCATATTCATAAATATACATAGTTCTGCCTTGGGATTTCTTCAAAATATTGTTCATCACATCCAACATGGGGAGAAGACTAGCTAAAGTTAAGAGTGTCTCTCTATCACTTAACCTATGTAAGAGGTTGGGAGCTTTGTCTATTGTACTATGATGCTCGTACATCACTCCAATCAAGGATTGATATTTTGAAAGAACTCATTGTGTTGTTCCATGCAGGGAGATCCATATAGTATCAACATCCTTGAGAAGCTTGTTTCCTAGTGTTATTCCCTCAACAAAATTTTAAAATTATGTGAAATGTTTGGGACTTCGGAAAAAGTATGCGTGGATCTCACAGACTAGATTTTCAAATTTTGATACTGTAGGAAAATTGCTTACAATTTTGAATGCTAAATTCATTATGTGGGTCATGCAGTGAATGCCAAGCATGTATGGTGCACAAGTAGTTTGTAACTTTGTGCAAACACCACTCCTTTGACCTTGCATCATGCAGCTCCATCAACTCCTATACACATAAATTTTTTGGCAATTGTCAACTCATCCATACCTACAATTTCATTCAAATATTTCTTGACTAGTTCAAATAGATTTTGCGATGTTGAACTATCCTTGATTTTATGAACATAGAGAAGATGAACTTGGCGAACATGTAATTTTACGGTAAACAAATACATACAGACCCAAGAAGTATTGTCTACAACAATAACTTCATCTAGAGATAATGCAATGAAATTTGACTCTTTTGCTTTCTCCTTTAAATCTTCCTTTTCCACTGCAACAAGACAGTTTTCCCATTCCTATCCAACATTTACTAACCAATGTGAGGAGGGAAAGTGAGTAACACTGATGTCAATCAGGGAGGCAATCAATTCACTTTCACTATATAAAGGGATTCCAACCACTTTTCTTCCCTCAAAACTCAATCTAGGCTTGTTTTCAGTTTTTCACCTAGTTTCTCTAGTAGGTCAGCAGACCTAATTTATTAGCCACAACTTTTAGAATTTCTTAACAACATCTCCAACCTCCAACCATTTCAAACACCCATTGATCCAGTCTTTAACATATCACAAACTCTCATATGACTCTTTTGGACCAACACCATCAAATCCAAGAAACAACATTGTCCTAGACCCCAATTAGGTTAGCTTTTCAAAGCAAGTCCACTTTAAACTTTCCCTTTCACCCAAAAATCAATCTCAATTCTCTAGGTAGGGTTCAAAATGACCGATTCCACCACTTTTAGCAACTGGAAAGGACTACAACCCCCTATCTCACTAACCCTCATTCAATGTTTATAAGGGGAGGGTTTATTGAAAAGGCTATTTCCAAACTTCTCCAAACTCTTCCAACAACTTAGAAACCTTTTAAAATTCCTGTACAAACTTAAAAGAACATAAAATATTGCTTCCCTCAAACAATTTCCACTTTACCACTCTCAAACATCTCATTTACACACACAATCCACCATTTTTAGACCAAGGGCATCACAACAAACCCATTAAAAGACCTCCCTCACCCCTGAAACCTCTTGGAAACTTAAAACAAACTAAAAGTGGCCATTCCACTGAGCTAGAAACTTTTACAGTGGGTGGAATGGCTTTAATCTAAATTTTCACATTATCAAACCCTTGTTTCTAGGGTTTCTCAAGAAGATACAAAAATTTGAATCAAACTCCCTCTAAATTATGTATTCGACCCTCAAACCAAATGAAAAAAAGAAGTTAATTCATGCCATTGCACAGACCTGGAATATAGGCCTTGCATCTTTGCACTTACTTCAAATTTGAAATTGTTCCACTTTCACCATCTGACCTGTGGGGTGTCCCCTAACCTTCTCCATCTCTAAAACTAGTGTTATCTCTGCTCAAACACCTATAAATAGGAATTTAGCTCTTGTTCCCTAAACTCTCTCCTTCATTACCCCTTCATGCTTGAACTCATTCATATACTTTGGCCAAACACCCCTTTTCACTTCACTTTGTGTCTTTACTTCTTTTCTCAGGTTCTCTACCCCAAATATCTTTGTTTTATCAGAGTTACTAACCACTGTACTGGTAGAATACATCTTCCCACCAACCTTTCTTCCAAAAATTTGACAAAGCATTGTCCCAACCACTATATCATCACACTTATCCAATCTGTTTGGAGTCTTCAAAAACAAACCATCTTCGAATTTCTCTTGGGAAATCTTTTCCATCATCACATCATTTTCCTTCTCCAATATTGAGACACCTTTCAAACTCACTATTTTGACATCTTCACATTGTGAGGTGATTGCACACTCTTCATGTTTTCCATCCTCAACCTTCACAAACTCTTTCTTTCCCAACATAATCACCTTGGTTGTCTTCATCTTTTCCTTAACTTCTTCTTGCAATGGAAGCAAAGTAAATGTGTTCCCTTCATGCTCAATCTGATATTTATTAGCCCTTCCATCATACATGGCATGTTTATGAAATTTCCATGGTCTGCCAAGCAAAAAATGGCAACATTCCATTGATAGAACATCACAAAGTACCCTATTTCTGTACCTTCCAATATAAAACTCAACTAAACCATGCTCGTTAACTAGAAGTGACTAATCATCATTTAACCATGACACCTTATAGGGTTTTTCATGAGGAACTTTCACCAAACTTAACTTATCTTCCATTTCCCTTGATACTATATTATCAGTAGAGCCTGAATCTATCACCACCTTGCATACTTTACCTTTGCTCTTGCATGTGGTCTTGAATAGATTTCTCCTTTGCATTGGTTCCTTCTCATTGGAGGCCTTCAAAAATTTTCTTCTCAGCATCAAAAATTCACCAACTTCTAGTACAACAACATGACTTGGAGAATTAACACTTTCTTCTTCATCTTCTTGCACAATTTGGACTCTCTTTTCTCCTCTTCTTTCACCCCCACTTGAAGTAGCACCAAAAATTTTAGGACACTTAAAGGATGGATGACCAAACTCACCAAAGTTGTAACACCTTCCTAAAAATACATTAGAACCTCTTCCTTGATCTGTATATCTGCCTCTAAAACTTTCTCTTCCACCTCTCCGTCCACCTCTAGATTCAACCACTTGTTCTTTATCCTTACCAACATCTTCTTGGTCTTGATTGGAATGTCTTGTAGTAGAAAAAGTTCCTCTTCCTCTAGAAGTACTGCCTCTACCTCTTGTTGCCTTTTCTTGTCTTCTCCTCACTTTCTCTTCTACCCTTATAGCCATTTGAAAACATTCTTCAACTATTTTTTGTGTCATCAAACTTATCTCATCCTAAATATTATACCTCAGACCATTAAGATACCTTGCTACTTTTTCTTCCTCATCTTCCTCATGTTTTTTCCTTATACTTAACCTATAGAACTCCTCGGTGTATGCTTGCACATCTAATTCATTTTGCTTAATATTTTGAATGTTTTAAAGAAATTGAACATTGTAATCACTAGGAAGGAACTTACCTTTGATTTTTGTCTTCATTCTCTCCCAAGAAGTAATCTTGGTCTTCCCCTTTTTCTGCCTTTCATCTTGCATAAAGTTCCACCACAGAAAAGCATGTCCTTTCAACTTGGTCTTAGCCTTCTTCACATTGTGATCTTCATCTACTTCTTCACTTTCAAAGTAATTCTCCATGGCTCCTATCCAATCCAAGAGCTCTTCACCATCTAATTTACCTCCATACATAGGAAAATCCATTTTGCTATGTCCCTCACCCTTCACAGCCTTCAAGAGCTTTACCATCCTCACATCCTCTGGATCCAACTCTTCCTCTTCACTAGAAGTTTCTTCCTCTTCAAAATCACTTTAATCCATGGTGACCCCAACCTTAGACTTAAATGCATCAATCTCCTTCTTCAAGGCTTCTAATTCTCTAGCTCGGTTATCAATCTTTCTAGCAACTGTTCTTCCCTTAGGAGGCATCTTGACTCCTCCAATTCCACCTTTTTCCTTGCTCCAACTTTAAAATTTCTCCCTCAAGAGACCTACTCCCTTCACTCTGATACCAATTGATGTCAATCAGGGAGGAAATAAATTCACTTTCACAATACAAAGGGAATCCAACCACTTTTCTTCCCTCAAAACTCAATCTAGGCATGTTTTCAAATTTTCACCTAGTTTCTCTAGTAGGTCAGTAGACCTAATTTATTAGCCACAACTTTTAGAATTACTTAACAACCTCTCCAACCTTCAACCATTTCAAACACCCATTTATGCACTCTATAACATATAACAAACTCTCATATGACTCTTTTGGACCAACACCTTCAAATCCAAGAAACAACGTTGTCCTTGACCCCAATTAGGTTAGTTTTTCAAAGCAAGTCCACTTTAAACTTTCCCTTTCACCCAAAACTCAATCCCAATGCTCAAGATAGGATTCAAAATGACTGATTCCACCACTTTCAGCAATTGGAAAGGACTTCAAACCCCCTAACTCACTAACCCTCATTCAATGTTTGTAAGGGGAGGGTTTACTGAAAAGGCTATTTCCAAACTCTCCAAACTCTGCGAACAACTCAGACACCTTTTAAAATTCCTACACAAACTTAAAAGAACATAAAATATTGCTTCCCTCAAATACTTTCCACTTTACCACTCTCAAACCTCTCATTTGCACACAAAATCCACCATTTTCAAACCAAGGGCATCACAAGAAACCCATTAAAAGACCTCCCTCACCCCTAAAACCTCTTGGACACTTAAAACACACCAAAATAAGCCATTCCACCAAGCTATTGACTTTTACAGTAGGTGGAATGGTTTTAGTCCATTATTTTACACTATCAAACCCTTGTTTCTAGGGTTCATCAGGCAAATACATAAATTTGAATCAAAATCCCTCTAAATTTTGTATTAGACCCTCAAACCAAATGAAAAATGAAGTTAATTCATGTCATTACACATTTAAAGTCACTTTGAATCCAAATCCTATAGTACGGGTTCCTACAGACCTGGAATTGACAAGAATACATAGAAATTTAATGAAAAATAGGGGAATTTCTTATTGTTCTTCCTTCACAATCCTTCAAGAACCATTTACATCAATGGATTTCACATATTTAAAAATTTCCCACCAAGAAAAACCTCACAAACTGACATAACAACCCTCAAATAACTTTCAAACTCCCCTTTACCATTGGGATTCAAAAAATTGCACTTTTTTTGCATTTCTTGCTATGACAACTTTACACAATTTTGCAACTTTTAACCTTTTGACACAAATGACTCCAAGATGACCCAAATTACATGGAAATGGTCTCAATAGACCTTATTAAATGTAAAAAGACCCTAAACACTTACACTTAACATATTGACCCCCTAATGTAAAGTTCATGTGCTTGGCGCGCCTGCACCAAACACCCAAATAAGAGAATAAACTAGAATATTCTGGGTAGTCTGCAATAGGATGCCCTGTAGACAAAATATGAAAAAAAACACTCATCTAAATATTTTTTGATATATTTTTTTCTTCCATTGCTTTTCCAAATTGAGCATCAAGTGTACCTTGACATGCAACAAGCTTCGACATTCTTTGGTCATGCTCTTCATATTCTGTGACATACCTAACATGAAGACATTCTTCCTTTGAATTCCATTGTACGACTAATTGTTCCTTTTCGTCTATGATTTTGTTTTCATATACTTTATAGATATAATTTTCTATATTGTTAAGCTTTAACTGCAATGTCTTGTCTCTTCCACATTTCCAACTACAAATCGTGCATTTCGCCTTTGTTACACTTTCAATATCATTTTCTTTCCTCACTGGTATAACGAACGGGTACTTTGACAACCAGTTGAGTTGAAAATTCCTTTTCATTTCCCACTTGTGCCCCATTTTTATTTGTTTTTTCTTTTCTTGCTACCAACATCATCCTCATCCAAGTCAATTATCTCATTCTAGCTAACCAGGGTATCCCTTGGAACATATTTTGTGGTATTTCCATCCTCATTTGATACATTTTGATTTAACTTAATGACAATCTCACCTTGACCTTCTAGTGGCGATGAGGTATTGTGAATGCCTTCTTAATTAATATTTGGTGGAAGAGTTGATGATGTAGCTCCATCTTGATTTGATGGATCAGAAGCTTTTCCAATTCCAAAGTAAGACTGTATGTTACCTCTACATTTTAGGCATTTTGATGGCCTCCTAGTCTCTTCACTACCCTAATGAGTCTTACCCTTGCTACTTGACATATTGATCTCTCACTTCAAATTAAATCTAGAAAAAGATGGCTTCTTGTTTAAGAAGGACAGAGAATATGCATCCCATTCCCTACTCAATATCATCTTTAAGATTGAAGCAAGAATGGAAAAGAGATAAAGAAATCTTATTATTATAACTAATAACACTATGAAGAAATGATCACTCACCTTTAAGTCTATGTTTTCGACTTTCACTTACTTCCGAATCAAAAAGTAGAACATTAGAATTGAACAAAATGTGTAAGAATAAATGACAGTTTTTATTGTCTTTATATTAATCCATATTTGGAAAATTCTACAGGATTTTTAAATGGTATATTAAAAATTTGGTGAATCCTATGTGCTTATACAACAATATGTTGTAATTTTCATAGAAAAATGTGTCCTCAAATGTAATTATTTTTTAATGTTATTGGTGAAATAGGTCCTCATAAGAAACTATTTATAAATTTTAATTGGTGAAATGGGTCTACACAAGCAACTATTTGTAAATTTTAATTCATGAAATGGGTCCTGATACAATGTTGTTTTAATAGTATTCGTGAATATGTAGGTGTTTTATTACATGCTTCTCATATTCCAAGTGAAAATATTAGTTGGTCCATTTGGAACGCGTAGTTTGTTATGGTGAATTTTTTTCTTAAATATACCTCATAAAATAAATCGTTGGCGAATGAACATGCATTGGATCGATAATTTGTAAAATCCAGGTGATTTGAACACCCTGTTGGGTGCGCTTAATTCACTAATTTTGACTTGGCCAATTTCTAGAATTCACCAATTGGCAAAGATTCACCACTAAAGTTTTCCCTGCCTCTTTTAACCATATCAACAACAATATGCACAATAGTAGTAGACACAGTGAGGTCATTGCTAGCGATACAAACTTTATAACCAATGACCATTGTTGCATACCTAATAGCCGGATCCACAATTGATCTTAAATCAACCTCTTTCCCTTCAAGAGATGCACCAGTTACCTCAATTATATCTTTCTCATTTACAACCTTCTGTTTGGGAACTGTTCCAAAGGAACACAAACCAATTAGATCTCTGATTGCATCTTTGGTAATCAAATGTGCATCATCAGTCCACAAATATTCATTATGAATTCTTCTTGAAACTATTAGATTATGCTTCCTATCAAACTCAAACAAAGGGGATTTACACCACACATCCAACTTATTCTCAAATAACACTTTGTAGGCATCATAGTTCTCTTCTAATTCATTCATCCATAGAATGCTCAACTGGACTGGAGGAAATTTCTCTATCTTACTATAAACAAATTCATCAATATACTATATAGGCAACACTCTAGGAGGGATGCAAGATAATGCACCAATAGACTCTTCCAATAGATTCTTCAAATATTTCCTCAAATTAACTTGCACTCTATCCGCACTATTCACAACCTTTGAATTATCCATATCAATAAAAATGAAAGATTGTGCAAACATGAATACCTCTATAAATACCAACAAGAAATGAATAGGTATCCAACTTCCAGAGCACACTATGAATCCGCTTGATTTCTCCTTCAAACCCTAAAACTCTGAATTGCTCTCTAAACTTCCTTTGCACACTACTCCAAAAATACATGTTCCTCTTGAAATGTCTAAATTTATTTATGTCATTCATAATGATTTTGCAATAAATGCTTCAAATTACAGGTAGATTGCCTTGAAAATTGTGTGCGCCTCCATTCTTTCAAATTTTCTAAACTCCATCCTTCACACATGCAATTGAGAAATTTCTTAAATCCATTACCATATTAAATGTACTTCTGCCATGATGTGACATAAGTACTGATGAGGGGGTTTATTAATTTTTTTGATAATTTCTCCCCCTTAGTCATTGCTAGACTCAAAAATTGACAGGCGTATCTACATCAAAGGTCAATGGGTGATCCTACAATACTGGTTTACACTTTCTCAGAGATCCTGATTTTTGCTAAAATCACATATTTTTAGAAAATATAATGATTTAAGCCTTGAAAAGTTCTATTTTAAAGGATTCCAATTGAAGAGGGTTTGATCAAGCCACCTTAGATCAAACCCCCTTGGATAGAACCCCACTATTTTTAAACCATACCTATAACGAAGTCTCCTTTACACCCATCAAAATGCTGATATAAAACCACTTTTGATTTATCTTTTGGGGGATCAAATGAATTCGTTTAAAATTTATTCTTTTGGGAGTATGTAGTCCTTATTATAAGCTTCCCACAAAGTATAATTTTAAATAAATTTAATTTGATTATTATATTTATTTTTTATTTCTTGTGAATGTAGGTTTTTCACCAAAAATCAAGCTCTCTATTCTGCACATATGGAAAAATAGCATATTATATAAAATTTTTTTGAAAAATATCAATGCACTAGATATTGAAGTCCTTGATCCAACAAAAAAAAATTGAATTTTGATACATACAAAAAAATTTGTACTGTATGCGGTCTTCCTATGTCTAAATTGTAATTGATTTGACTTCGAAACTTGATTAAGGAAAAAATATTCAATAGAACACTATGAAACCAAATGGAAGCATTGGATATCGTAGTTACAAATATAAATTCAAAAAAATTAGAATTTTATCCTTCATGGAAAAAAATTTATGTTGTATACGGTGAGCATCACTCCTTAAAAATGGTGTTTACTGAAAAAACTAGTTTTTGAAGGAGATGGAAAAAAAAGTGCAATCTAATTCCAATTTTTTTGAAAAGTATATATTTAGAATCTACAAAAAAAAATTCACAAATCACTAGCTTTCATCATCTTCAAATTCCTCACAGTTTAGCTGCTATAGTTTCCTTAAGTGAAAATTTAGTTAGAAAAAATTAGTTCAGTGTCTAGTTTGGCCAAAAATTGTAAACCAATATTTTGGGATCACCCCGACATAGATAAGACTGATAATTTTGATTCAACTTGTTTGAACTCTCCTTCCTTTCTCTAGATCATTTTCATCTATTTCCTTGCTTCTACTGAATTGGTGATTTGATCATGCTTCTTCGCCGGATAATTTTTTTTATTCTTCTACAATTATTGACAAGCTATTCTAGATTTATGTACTTACAAAAGCATCATTCTTCCTTCCATTCTTTCTTTTATTCAATCTATTCTCACACATACTAGCTTTATGTCCAACCTTCTTGCACTTAAAACATTTTCTGGAGAATGATAAAGTATCATTCATTTTACTCTTGTAGTCCTTTGCCTTATGACCAAATTTCTTATAAGAATGACAAACACCATTGAAAAATAAATACCTTTTAGTAACATGTTGCTTGATGGGGTTCTTTCGTAATTGCTTCCTAGATTCTTGATTCATCCACCTTTGCACTAAGTCTTCATGTCAGTAGATTGCTTCACTTTATAACTCTGACCTTCCTCAAACCCTAAACCACTTTTATCCATTACCAGTCTCTGAGAGATAACTAACTCATCAAGCATTGTAGAGCTCGCCTTAAATTTGTCTTCAAAAATTCTTGCCTTTTCCAGATCAGATCTCAATATTTTTACTTCTTGCAAAAATTTAGTGTATTCATCCTTCTCCCTTTGAATTTCAATTTCCTGGCATTCTTCAGTTCTTTTCTTTTCATCCAATTGCTCTAGCAGGTTGGAGACAATTTCATCTACTTTATCTAATAGATCACATGCTTCAACACATTTTCTTTGTAGTTTTTCAACATACTCATTTGCTTTCATCAAATTTTCCTTTAGATCTTCTATTTCTTCTGAACATCCAATAGAGATCACTTCCAAAGGAAAAAAATTCTTATACTCAAATTTTGGGACCTTCCTCAAGTTGTTAGGCTCCTTCTAAGGAACTAAGATCTAATGCCAATTGTTGAACATCCAGAATATTGAGAAGAATCAGTATTCCATAAAACCATTCACATAAAATCCATCTAACCATTATCACAATTCTAATTGAATCACCAAGAGAGAACATAGAAACAAGTCAATGCAACCACACACATGCACACCAAGATTTTTATGTGGAAAATCCAAAAAGGGAAAAAGCACAGTGAGGGTTAACTCACAATCTATTATATCTAGATACAAGATATTATAGCCCGCTCACTACCAGGACTCACTATCCTTGAAAAAGGATCTTTTCCTAAATACAAAAGATGGATATCTACCAAGATACAAAGATTATGGCTCACTGCCAAAAGATTTGAACTGATAGAATACACCTTCAATGTGCAAGATTCCTTTCTAATGAAGCTCAAAATATGAAGTATTGCCTCATAAAAAAAATTCTCAACAAATCTGCTCTGATCCCCAACTGATAAAACATTTAGGCTCAGATCCTTTCTTCCACACTCGCACTCCCACTTGCTTCACACACTTCTTATCTCTTCAAAGAATCTTATATATACAAGTATGTCTTAATCATTAATTAGGTTGGCCTGATTAGATGAAGATAAAATAATAAAAAACACTCTTGTTGGAACCATATATGATTTAAAACATTTTATCCATGTAGTGCATTATACCAAGTCGACTGACATCCATAAAGCATAACTAGTCTTCATAATGAATTGCATATGTTTGGTCAGCCAAGACTAGAACATAATTCATAGAATCTCCAAACCAGCATATAATCCTGAAAGCAAATGCCTTCCAGATCTAAGACCACATCAAATTCTCAGAATACTATTATCAAAGAGACTACCATTAAAACCGTAGCATTAAAATGTTCTCCTTAAGAAAATGTGGAGTCTCCCACACTAATATGGTAAGCAAGGAACAACAATGGAATATAGAGTTGAACTCTGTCAAAGATAAATTTCTGCTCACAACCTAAAACTTCTCAAGATATAGGATATAGATGTTTGAATGAGACATGATAACATGGTTAAGATATTAGAGTCATATCTATTCTTGTGGTGAATTTCGGACTCAAATACCAACACATTGGCTCATCACAAAAGAACATTACCGATAGAGAACAACTTCTGGTAAACCAAGTAATGTTCCCATATAGTTTTCACCATGTTGACATCAATGAAAACATAGAAGCAACCAACAAAAACTCTCCACACTTCATGCTCATGTTGCAAGGCTTCATATTTCCAATAGTTATTTACATAAAATAATTATTTTGAAAAGATAAACATGTGGTATTTTCCTTGTAATGAGATATATATTAGAAATCTAAAACAAATGAATAACCAAGATCTTTCTATGAGAGAGATAATCTATAAAACTATAAATAAAATAACACAATTATAGACCTAAAATTATAAGAGATGTGTAAATATCAAGATGAAAAAACTATATTAGGATCTCAAAGAAAAACTGTAGAATAATGATTGCGTGCATCAATGTGCATGTATGCAAAAGTATGTAAATAAAAGCTAGGTAATAAGTTTATATAGAACTAAGGAGAGGATGGGGGTGGAAAATCTCACCAATAAGGAGTGACCACCAAGTAGAAAAAAAAAGTAAATGCTTGACCATTTTAGGATGAAAACACCTCATCATCTTATCTCCTTATCTCCTAGTTATTAAATAATAAAACCATTTTATTATCCTAAGTAAGATTAATAAAAGTGTAGGAAAACCTAGGACTAAGAGAAAATAAATTAACCTTCTAGGAAACTAAAAACCTACACCAACAAACCCTTAAGTGAAACTTAGGAGGAAAATATGATGGGTTTTTGCAAATGAGGCCATGTTAGCTACTCATGTACACACAAAATACCCCAAAAGAAGAAGAATTCCCCTCCCACAACAAGTACACCCTCCCATAATAGGGAGAGAAATGAATTGGAAGGACCAAGAAGCCCTTAGAAGAGATCCATTTGTAGATTCCTAAAACTAGATGTAGAAGACGGTCCATGATCATCAGACAAAGTCACCCACTTAGGAAGAAAAAAAACCATAGGTGTATGCAAGCTATCTTCGCACTCGATGTTGAAAGCTATCACAATCAAATAAGTTTTTCTAGGTAACACTACTGAAAATAAAACCTGAAAATCTCTTAGAGACTAATGTAGAACATAATACAAAGACTCAAGTATCTCATCTGAAGATGTCTCCTCCAAATACCAATCCAAAGTATCCACACTCATGTCAAACTTTGATGAATGTGTTGGAAACTCAAGGGAAGACAACTGAGAGGGGGGGTGAATCAGTTGTCATCGAATTTCAAACTTATTCAACTTATTAACCTTATTCTCATATCTGATCATTAATCATGAAAGCATAAATGAACAACACATCAGAATCACACATAACACCAAGATTTTTTATGTGGAAATGCTATTAGGGGAAAAAACACGGTGGAGGTCAGTCCACAAGATTATACCCTGTTAAAATTATAAGGAATTATGAATGGGCAATGCACATGCATTTAAGCACACTTCCTAGAGCTCACTACTCAAATAAAAAAAAGGCTTACTGCCCAAAGGAAGACACACTATCTTACAAAAAGATTATGATTAAATCCATCAAACTTTGAACTGAGAAAATAGCATCTGCTAATGCTTGGTTACAGTTTCGATTAAGCACATGAAAAATTCTTCACTCTTTTTCACTCTTTTCTCTGCCTTCAAATGATCTAAACTTTATTCACACACACACACATGCATTCCTTCAAATGCTAAAACAATCACTCATATATATCTGCAACAAGAAATTACATCGCTATAAGTCGGCTCCAAAGAAATAATAAAATGAATATAAACAATTGGCCCAAATCAATAAAGAGTATTCATGTGAATCAACCAAGGTCAGCCACAACATAGTGAAGAGCGAAAATAACATCCTCAAACATGAACTGCTTGAATTAATTACTCCTCAAAGATCCACAACACGCTTCAACACCTTGTTGGCCAAGAACATGAAAAACATGAACACGCAAGAGAAAATATCATATCACGAGCACAATGATCAATGCGTACGTGCAACACAGATAGAGAAAAAAATAGAAACATCCACAAGCATCATGAAACATCAGAGAAGCATCTGTAGCAACTAAACTTACTAGAATCACATGATCTTCATTTAGGAACACAAACTTAAGTAACAGAAAAAACATCAAAATACAAATCTTCATAACTCGATCAAATCTTCATGTGGATATCTGAAACTTGACGTGGATAAACTAGATATACTCAACAAGAAACCCTTTAATCCACAACCTTTGAAAAATAACATACTGATCACACCAATAGAAAGAACTTCTCTTCACCACTCACAACCTATACCACTTCTTATTACAATTTTCTCAATATCCTCGACATATACAACTTCTAATGCAACAATGCTAATAGTGTTGACATCAATGACAACCACATATCAGCAACACAACACAACATCCAATAGAATGATCATGTAGAGAATGAACAAGAGAGTTAGATTGTTCCCTCACAACAACTGAAGAGGAATCAACTCCATCAAAGAGAAGATGAATACAATCAATAGCGTCTCCTAAATTTACAAATTTCATCTCTATAAACAAGTTTGAAATACTCATCAAGAGATCATCCCACAAAGATGAATCTGAAAGACTATGTATGTCTTGCTACAAGAAATCACTAGAAGCTTTCAAAAAAGAAATACTAGCCTCTATAGGAGCAATAGATGCAAGGACCAAAGATTTATCCTCAAAGAGAAAACATATGTCCTCAATAATGTCATCTAGATCCAAAATGTGGGACTCTACAAAAAACAAGTGATTTTTGGTAGGAATTGGTCGTAATGAACATAATACCAAAGACATAAATGGCCTTATTGTAATGAATCACAAGAGACCTTTGGAGAAGAATATCTAGAATCTGAATTAGCAATAGATATTATTGATGGGGTATCAATGAGTTGATTGTTCATACAATATGTATCCTCACAAGATGGGGCAACATAAGTCTCAGTATCATCCATAAGATCCTAGTTATCTAAGGAAACATCACTTTTAGATGAAGATTTAATGTCTCCATACAATTGTTGAATGATGGTCTAATTAGTCAAAGGGTGCTCAATGTACTCTATGTGATGTAGAGTATCTTAAAGAATTATAATATATATGATTGCATAGACCATGTAATTATTATTAAACCATGCATTCTTTTGATCATAGTCACTTGGCTTAGGAACAAGTCCAATGAGATAGGGTAGTATATATTACTCAAGGTAATGATTCTTTATCCCTTGTTTCAAGGAAAATAGTTATCTGAACTTAACTTCACTAAAAAAGGATGGAAATGTGTTTTAAGAGACAAGGTTAACCCCACCATAAATGGAAATTTTTATCTTAGTTCAATATTATGAAATTTCTATATAATCCCCCCAAAAATGAGTATAAAAGACACCAAAAGAACACAAAATGCACTCTCACCCTTTTCATAAATATAAAAATTTAGGCCCAAAATATTACAAGGTTGTCACTTTATAGTTTTGTGCATTTACAATTTTTTTCCAAGATTCATTGCTCAATAGGCCCACAATGGCCAAGATTACAAATTCTGATACAAATGAGTTTGAGACAAAATTTGGAAACACTAGTCTTCTAGCTGTGTAGTGCTCTTCAATACCTTTCCAACACCTATTTGTTTTTTGAAAAATAAAGGCCTTGGGTAAAATTTATGTCATGTTACAGAAATATACAATAAATAACTTGAACTTGAGATACCTAGCAAGAAATAGAAAAAAATATTTTCAATACCTTTTTCTATGGAATGTGTGTTGGAATACTCAAGATCATAGAGAGGGGGGAGAATCACTGATGTACAAAAGCAAAGAACTTAAAAAACTTTAACTTTTGAGAAGCAAAAACTTCAATGGAAATGTTACATATTTTTCGCCTCAGCTCAAATGGAGGAGTTGGCTGATTGTTTTCAACATTAGGTGGAATTGCAGCTTGTTTTTGAATGTTGTTTCACATTACTTTGTGAATTTAAGTAACAGTTATGCATTTTGAAGTTATGAGTTTGTAGAGTGTCATTCAGAAGTTGCAAATTTAAAAGAAAGAAATAATTGAGTACATAAGCAAAATAGCATTTTAGATGCTTTCATTAATTTCAAAAAGAACTCATATTTTTACAAGGTTTAATTTGATTTCACAATCAAAACAGTATTACAACATTACATGAGATGCATTTTTCTTTTCAAATGAAAAGCAAAAAATGAAATCAAGGATCCACACAAGCCGTGGATATAACTATAACTGTTCCAATACATTTCTAACAGCACAATGCACTACTGAAGATGCGAAGGGAGAACATATAAGCAAAATCATAGTCATCATTTCCTGTTATCAATGCTTGATGTTGAATGGTGCACCATCAACATCTCGAGCTTCATTGACCTATAAAAGGAAAAGAGGGGTGTCAGTGGCTCCGACTATGACATAACTCATATGATGCACCTACAATAGTACAGTATACTATGAGCAATGCATTGAAGCAATCAGAAGAAAAGCAAATACAGTATGAAGAAGTGAACTGAAGGAGAAGTATCAACATCATAATCAACATGTTCCATTTTTTATGCTAACACTGTTTGTTTCCTTGTGCAGGTATATGTAAAGTCATGGAGCTGAACATTATTTGAAGACCAAGCATGTGGAGTAAAATGGGCTCCCACAAGGGTAGAGCCCGACATGCTGCCTGATGCATTTAATGGGCTAATTTTTGAAAGATATTTCATCATATACATCAAACAAAGTGAAATACAACTGGAAGAGTAAAACAAAGTTATCCATCAAGTAACAAAACCAACTATGCATTCATAACGATCAGTATTTCTTTCTGAATGCTACAGGTGAATAGTGAGTTTGGTTCACTTAAGGAATTTAACAGAGTGAATTTGTATAAGAAATTGCTGAATTACTTAATTTTTTGTGCTGATTATAATCATATGTCATGTGAGCTTCAATACATTATTTCTCTTTCGGATAGTGAACATGCATACATATGCCTTTAATGATTTGTTCTAATTTTCATCATCAAAGAGGACAGTTTCTGTGAGCAGTTTGTACGGAGAAATATAAAAATGCATGAAGGGTACCATGTTGCTCACAAGAACAAATACAGACAGTGCACCTGAATGATAATAATAAAGTGATCTTTTCAGAAAGTAACAGAGGAGCAAGTAGTTGGTTTCCAGAATGATTCTAAGTTACCAGTTATACATTTGAATTAGAGTTTAAAAGTGGTTCATACTGATGCAATGTGTCATTTTAAAAGTAAAATGGATAAAACTTCTATAGAATTCAAATGTAGGAAGTGAAGGTTGCTGTGTTAGAATTAAGGAAAGAGCAAACAGTTGTTTCCAGAAGAGGGTTTTGAGGTATCAGTTGTGCCTAGGAACTAAAGACTAGGTACATTCCAGTATGATTCAATGTTAAGATAAAAGCCCTGCATAAGTGCTAAAACAGAAAGAAGGGAGTTCACTTTGGACCAATTTGTGTTTTCAGATCTTAACTGTGACAATTTCTATTTCAAGTGAGTAGCTGGATACATTAACAAGCGTCAGTGATACAATATTCAAATATGGAGTATCAGTTAGTAATAGATACAGCAAAAGTAGTGAACTCATTTTGATTATAATGGTGCCTCAAACGGGATAGTGTGTCGATGATTAGTAGAAGACAACAACTAAATGTGATACACTTTCATTTTATTTCCTATGAGTTATAGGTGCCAGGTAAGATGTCACTTGTAATTGGTCAAGTCATGAATTAAATATAACAAAGATGTAGGATGGTGATCCTTTCTAGATTACTCAGTCAAGGTCTTGACAAAACAATGAAGTAAAGTTCTTTCCTATCTCCAAGATGAGTACAGAATGTAGTCAGGGTCATAATGAAATGTTCAAATTTGAGCTGAATACACATATGAAATTTTGAATTCAAAATAGCTCTTTCAGTTTCTCATTACTTGGAGAGTACTCTCAGAATGCGAAGGTTGGATGTTCTTTTAAAGATAGTTTACAGCTCTATGATGTTTTCAGTTTTGTGATTTAAAGTCAGGTGTTACGACTATCAAAAGAGTATAGAAATGCCAAAATGAAAGTTGGGTATATGAGTTAAATGAGTATAAACAAACACACAAATTCTTGTTGTTTCATCATAACTCTTGTATACTTTTAAAGGCATCTTTTGTTTAGAAGTTATACAAAATGTCACTGGTTATAGTCAAGTTTCTGAAAGAAATGCAAGTAAGTATACGGTTTATCACCATTTCAAGCAAGTATGAGAGATCGAGCTCTGTCAAAAATTAAATACATGCTTTTGCTTTGGAAATTTTCCAAAAACCCATGATATTATTTTGCTTCAGAAGTGTGGGGTATTCACTGTTTGCTCTAGCTCGAGCCATATGGATAGAATGAATGACAGTACTTCATAGTTTTGAATGTTTTCAGAACACAGAAAATGCATTTGTTTTCAGAAATTTCCAATACCCACATGTGGGTTTATTTTCAAAATATAGAAAAATGGTGTTTTCTTTTAAAATTTCGAGTACCCATTTCCAAGGTTGGTGTCGAAATGCAAAAAGGATAGCTACAGAAATACCCACGTAGAATCTATAGAAAATGGAAAGAATATACAATAAATGTGAGCTCTCAGATGTTAGTCGAAAGACAGAAGGAGGGTAATGTAGAACTATTGAAATCTTTTTAATACCCACAAATAGAAATGTTACTAAATTGACATAATAAAGATTAACTGTTCTGGGTCGAACTTAAATTCAAAAAACAATTACTTTCTATAGTGCTCTTTTGGCACGGCCTGGACATGGCTAGAGGAATCATGAAATAAAGATAGCTTTTAGAGTTTCTACAAAGCAAAGGAAATTACCAGTTCGAATTTTTTATTAAGTCTAAAGTCAAGGCCATAGCTTCCTCTTTAGCTTCCCAAGGCAGGGATTTGAGTTTCCAAGTGACGGCTGAGCTCTAACTGGTGAATAGAGCGTTACAATGACAACAGTGAGCACAAGAAGCACACATAATGAAATGCAGAATGAAGAGACAATAGAGTATATTAGCCATGGCTTTGAGGCTGAAATGTGTGGAATACAAAGCCATAAAGTCCAAGAGCACAAGCTTACCTCTGCACAGTAATAACCAGAACACAAGTCTAAGCTTTCATGGAGTGGATAATGGAGGGTGAGCTCGAACTCATGGTAGCATGAGAAATTAAAGGAAGAAGTGAAAGTCAAAAACAAACTTATGCAGACCATGCCCCTAGGGCTTTCTGAGGCTTGAAATAATGAAGTGAAAATTTATTTTGCCATGAAAAAGGACTTACCCACTAGAGATTCGGTCAACTGGAGAGCAGAGGAGGATTTTTGTGCACACGGGTTCGAATCCAACACCATCATAGCGGCATTGTTCATGCAAATAGAAGTTTTTCTTTCCAAAGTCACGGGTACGAAATGGTGATAATTAGGGTTTGACCCTATTTTGCTCAAATCCCTAATTCGAGCATTATGAAGTTTCTAGAATTTTCATTCAAAATGCACATGTCAAATATCAAATGGTGGCCAAACACATAATGTTTCCTTTATGATTTATCAAAACCTAGGTTCAAGTCAGTATCAAATGGAGGCCGAAATTCTCTGCTAGAGAGATGTCATAAGTATTTAAGGCTTATTGTTTTTCCTTAGAGGTATGGGTTTATGACTTAGGGTATTATTTTAAATGAAAAGAAATTAGAGAGAAGTATGAATACCTTAAGCCTAGGGTCAATATTTAGGGTTTTTATCTTTGATTGATTTTGGAGAAATCGATGATGGAGTTGATAGAGTATGACATTGTGGTATGTTTTTATGATTTTTTGGGAAAAAATCAATTATTGTAATGGAGGAATAAGGGTGACTATTTCTTATTGCAAAAGATTTCCAATCTTTGAGTTAGAAAAATAGACAAATTTGAAAAAATCTACATCTTGTAGAGCAGAAGCATAAAAGTGATGTTTTATAAACTGCTTTATGTTTTCTTGCTATTTTTAGCAGATCTTTGACTGATTTTTCTTTTTGGTCAGATTCCAGACTTATCTTGGAGAGATAAGGTGTTTTTTGAACTTTTAAAGTAGGATTTGCCTATTTTTAGAGGCTTGACAGTGTAATCAAAAAAGCCTTGTGCTTTTTTCTGCTTTAAAGCAGTTTTTGAGTTTGTTTGAGGCCTTTTTTCCTTGAGCTTTTTTTGAGCTCGGATTAGGGTTTCCTTGAGAGTTCTTTTGATAGATTTAGTCTTTCAACTCTCCATACTCAGTAGTAGAGATCAGTTTCTTGCACTTACTCATTTCGGGGAGCTTGTAAACCTTTTTGATACTCAGTTTTGGTCAGATTGACACTCTTCCAATTTTAATAGAGCAGCAAATTTCTCCTTCTTATTTTCTATCTCAAGTTTTGTAATAGCAATCTGATGTACTTGTGTTTTCAAATTGAAATCCTTTTATTTCTTGTTGTTATAGGTAGTGTTTCAGAATTACATGTTTCAGGTTGCATGTTGTATTTGTTTTTAGATCTTCATGTGAATCACTGATGGGATGTGTGCCAATCAGATTGTGAGGATTACTACAATAGAAAAGTTGTTTTGAGTGGTTAAGTCTGATTCTTATAAGTTTGGTGAATCATCTTTTAGAAATAGGTTTCATGTTTAGTTATTCTTCATCCCTTTCCTTAGAAGCTGTTTTAGAGTAGAATTCATCATTTGGAGAACCAGCTCACTCTGGAGATTCCTCTTTCATGTAAGATCACCCACATCTAAAGGAGGTTTCCATGTTTTAGTAGTTTGTTGAATATTGCATTTAGCAAGGTGCAAAACTATTGATAACAATTTTTGGCACACCTGGTGGGACTTTTAAAAGAAACTTGTAGAGAATATTTAATATTTTAATTTTCTATTTGGTGTATGCAACAGATTTTTACACCCTTTTGGAGGCTTTCAATATACCTAGCGACTCTGGTTCTGTTTTATGCATGCTAGTACAACCCGCGCATGAAAAATATTCAAACAAGATCAAGCTCAAAACCTTTCAAGTATCAGAAGCTGTCCCCACCACGAAGGAGAGGCAAGACATCAAGAAGGCTTTTTGAAGCCCCTACAAGATCAAAGTCAACACCTTCCAGTTTTGGTGCTCTAGTTTTGTCACCTGGTGTACTAGTACTAATCTCTCAAGTAAAAACAATGGTGGCACCACTGAGGCAACATCCGTTCGCACCCTTTAATGGAGGCAGTCCATTAGATATTGCCCAGCATGATGATATTCCGGTTGCAGAACTTAGAGGACTACCGTATTTCACCGGAGAAGACTACACCACGCTAGTTGAACACATCTGTGACGTAGCCACATTATGTTTAGTACATAACATTACTCAAGAGAACGTTGCTCTAAGGCTGCTAGCTGCTTCACTCAAGGGCAAAGCGCTACAGTGGTTTAGAGGTCTCACTGCAAATTCAATCAGAACATGGGATGCTCTAGGTAGTGGTCTATAACAGCACTTTGCAGATAAATCTGACAACTTATCTTTGTTAGAGCAGTTAAGTACCATTCAAAGGGCACTGCACGAACACTTGGCAGATTTCAACTACAGATTCCAGAGGACTTGGGATAGAATCTTGGCAGCGGTAAAACCCTTGCAGGCACATGCGTTTCTATTTTATCTAAAGGCTTTGAATAGTAAGATTGTTGTTATGACTGAGTCCATGGGTGATTTAACGCTTCCAAATGCTTATAACATTACTATTAATGCTAAAAATTGCCTCATTCAAGCTGGAGACATAGCTCCTAGACCCCCATGCCCTTATTTCTATAAATACAGCCGCCTATTCCTACTACTATACCTCCCTTGGCTGTTGTCCTGCCAGTTCTAGCAATAGGATATCATAGTATAGCTCAAAAAATCGCTGCCCCAGCCTCGAATCCCAAGATGCAGGAGCTAAAAAATATATTGAAGACCATCAAAAATGACCTTGTGACTATTAAGAAGCACATTGGCCAAGAACATAGGCCTTATCAAGCCCCATATCAATAAAAATAGCAAAATAGGCCCACTTTCCAAGGTGATTATCAGGCTCAAAGAAGGAATTTCAACCCTCGGCCATTCCAGCCATACAATCCAAACACGGCCAACACGTCAAAAGAGCTTGTGCCACAAAACAATGTCGCTCAAGATTGTGACTGGTGTTACCCATGCAACCAACCCTACAACTAGTCGACGTGTGCCAACGGAGTGAGAAACCATGCTTTAATGGTGCATAATATATATGCTATTTCAGAAAATACTACATATCAGAATCAAGAGCAACAAAATAACGTAGAAGTCACCTTGCCAAATTGGCAGAGCTCCAAATTTTGTGGTGTGAATGGCCAAGATCGACAAAATTCCCCTATTTCAGCCAATACTAGATCTAAAAAGCGAGCTATGGACTTAGGACAGCAAGTTGGGACTTCACAGTAGCAGCCACTAGTCAGTAAGCAGCCCGTTTCATCAGAAATTAATGCTGCCACTCAGTCTAAAATGCAGATTCTATAAAGGGGGTAGGAAATACCTAACAAGGAGTTGTCAAAAATGCATTCTCAGCCTGTGCAAAAGCAAAATGAAGCCGTTGTTACAAAAAACTAGCAGAAGGTAAATGTTTCATCCTTCAATATCATTGAGCATCTCAAGAAAACTGCTGTCAATATGTCGATATTAGATGCTTTGCAGCTTCTAAGACAAAAGCTTACTACAGGATGCATTAGCTGAATTGTCTATCTCTGACAACTCCAATCAAGGAGTTGTGAAGGTGGTATTGGCTAATGACTTAGAAGAGAAAAGTGGGCAGAAGGCAAAAGAGGCAAAACCCCCTCCGTTTTACTTAAGTCTGATCATAGGTGATAAAATCATGCATAATTGTATGGTTGATTCTGGTGCTAGTAGTTCAGTCACGCCTAAAAGTTTAGCCAACAAATTAGGTCTTGTTTATGAGCCTAACCCTCACAAAGGCATAGTGTAATTAGATGGGTCTGCTGTTAAGACTGTTGGCATAATTAAAAATTTAGACCTTACCTTGCATGCATCCCCAAGTTTTGCTATTCATCAAGATATTCATGTCATTGACCTACCGCCACACTTCGCTATTTGCTTGTCATAGGATTTTACAGCTAAGTTGGGTGGGTTTTTGTCTTCTGATTGGTCTCATATGTTTTTTAGAACAAGGTATGGTACGAAAGTGACCATTAAGTCCGAGCCTCTCGCCAAAAACCATATCAAACCATACTCCCCGAGCCCTATAAACACTAATCTCTATGCCACCTCTGCAATAGAGGAGCAAACCATGACCTCAGACTGTAGCACCCAGGGAGACTACATCAGCCTCGATGAATGGGTAGCTGAAGATCACGAGCTTGATCCATTCCAGAATACAGATGAGGTAGGTTTAGGAGTTTATATGATTCGTGAGCCTGATTATGATATACCTAATCTTTGCAAAGAGGATGAACCATCTACAGAAAAATATAATGAGTTGTGGAAACTTTATTTCGATGGTTCGAGGAGTAGTGTTGGTGCCAAAGGTGGAGCTATGATAATATCGCCCGAAGGAGATAAGTATTATTCATCCTACAGATTTTCTTTCAGCTGTTCAAATAACACAACTGAGTATGAAGCATTGGTACATGGCCTTGAGTAGGCCCGCAAGCGAGGTATTAAATTTTTGCAAGTTTATGGTGATTCAGAGCTGATTGTGAATCAGGTCAGAAATTTAAATGCTACAAAAAAAAGATTTACTTAAGAAATATAAGCATCATGTATGGGATTTAATGAAAGATTTTGATGCTTTTAATATCATGTTGATTCCTCAGAATCAAAATAAGCATGCTGATAGAATTGCTGCCATAGGAGCTCAGTTTGACATTCCCAAAGAGATTCACAAAATAGAAGCACGTCAGTACATGAAAATAGTGGTCAGACCTTCTGTACCTAACAATAATGTGAGCTGGTAGGTTTTTGATAGTGATGAGAAAATCATGAATTTCTTGATTGTTGAAGCTGAGTTCCCAGATGGAAATCAGCAAAAATGGCAGCAGCAGTATGAAGACCAGATCATGCAATTAAAGACCAATAAGTTGTCGAAGGATTTGGTGACATTAGAATCTGTCTTTAATTTAGATGATCAAGTTCGAAAGGACAAGTACAGCTTAACAGTTAAAGAGGAACATTATTCAGCTATTGAAAATTTCAAAGGCAAGCTTCTCAAGCTGGGTAAGTTGTGTAGTCAAGAGGAGCAGCAAGCTTTCATTCTATTATGTCAAAAATATAGTGATGTTTTTGCTTCAGAATACAAAGATTTAAGAGGTTTTAACCTTGATTTAGCACAACATACTATTGAGCTTGAACCTGGAGCAAAGCCAGTAACGCAGAAGCAAAGACCACTTAATCCTAAGTTGGAACACCTCATGAAGGCTGAACTAAACAAGTTAGTCGAAAGCCGTATCATTTTTCCTATCAAACACACCTCTTGGGTGTCAAATTTAGTACCAGTCAAGAAGAAGAGTGGAGAAATCAGACTTTGCATCAATTTTTGAGATCTAAATAGAGCGTCTTTGAAAGACCATTATCCACTCCCTTCTATGGAGCAAATTTTACAAGTAGTTTCTGGTTCTAACAGATTTTCCTTGTTAGATGGCTACTCAGGTTATAACCAGATTTTGGTTAAGCAAGAGGATCAGTTTAAAACAACATTCACAACCAAGTGTGGCACGATGGCCTACAAGAAGATGCCCTTCGGCTTATCAAATGTTGCAGCAATGTTCCAGCGTGCTATGTATATGGCCTTCCATGACCTTATGAACAAGTTCGTTCTGGTATATTTAGATGATATTACTATTTTTTTCTAGAAATGCTAATGAACACTTGGATCACTTGGAACAGATTTTTCAGAGATGCAGAGTTTGAAGTATCTCTTAATCCAAATAAGTGTATATTTTCAGTGCATGAGGGAAAATTGCTGGGGCACATTGTTTCAAAGCAAGGTATTTCAATCGATCCTGAAAGAGTTTCTGCAATTCTTGAATTGTCATTACCAGCCCATAAGAAAGGCTTGCAAAGATTTCTTGGGTGGATAACTTTCGTAAGGAGGTTTATACCAAACATCGCAACTTTGCTGCAACCTCTCACTTCTATGCTGAAGAAGAACATGCCATTCAGTTGGACCAAGGAAGGCAAGAGGAGCTTCAAATAGATCAAAGAAGTGCTCGCAGCTGCTCCCACTCTCATTAATCCAAACTTTAACAAAGATTTCATCCTATATGCTTTTGGAGGAGTGGATACAGTTTTAGCCATGTTATGTCAGCAAAACGAGGAAGGCTTAGAATAGTCTATTGCATTTTTCAGTCAAGTTCTACACAATTATGAGGTAAAGTACTCTTTTGTGGAGAAACATGTGTTTTGTTGTTGTAAGAAGTTTGAAGAAATTTAGACACATGCTGTCCAACAGCAAGGTTCATTTATTAATGGCTCATTCAACTGTCAAAGAGTTTCTGCTTAACAAAGATATTAATGATAAGCGTGCTGGTTGGATCACTAAAGTAATGGAGTTCGATGTTGATATAAAAGTAACTAAGCTCATTAGAGGCAAATGTTTTTGTGAACAGATTGCTAGAAGTGAAAACAACAGTTTGAAAGAGGCTGCAAATACAGAAATAGTATTAAATAATGATGTTCCGAGTGTTGTTCAAACGTCCCCTGCTACATGGTTGCAACAGATGATACATTATCTGTAAACTGGTGAATGCCCTGAAGATTTGGACTGAGCAAAAAGAAGGTACTATAGATTACAAGCCATCCCTTATGTAGTTATCGATGGCATTCTTTATAGAAGAGATTTCCAAGGTGTTTTATTACGTTGCATTAAGCCTGATCAAGTTGACAAGCTGCTGGTAGAGTTTCATGATGGACCTTCTGGAGGTCACTTTGCTGCAAGAACAATAGCTCTGAAAATTATGAGAGCTGGTTATTATTGGCCAGATTTGTTTTAAAATGCTATTGCATGGGTCAGAAAATGTGAAAAATGTGCACTATTTGCTGGTAAACAGAAGCTTGCACCGCTGCCCCTGCACCCGATTCAGGTAGAACAGCCCTTTGCTAAGTGGGGCTTGGATTTTATTGGTCTGATAAACCTGCCTTCGAGTGCAGGTCATAAGTGGATTCTTACTGCCACAGATTATTTTACAAAATGGACTGAAGTTGTTGCTTTAAAGGAAGCAAACGAGACTTCAATGCTTAATTTTTATCAAGATCTCATTTTGAGATTTGGTGTTCCAGATTCAATCATTTCAGATAATGGTTTAGCTTTCATTGGATTAAATATTTCAGATTGGTCTATCAGAAATAACATCTATCTAAACACTTCAAATTATTATCCACAAGGTAATGGCCAAGCGAAATCCACAAATAAGAATCTGATTCAGATAATCAAGAAGACTATTGAAGATAACCAGAGAACATGGCATGAAAAGCTGAAGCTAGACCTTTGGGCTGACAGAATAACTCCTAAAAGAGCCACTGGTTGTTCACCTTTTGTTTTGACTTATGGCAGAGAGGCTAAGTTGCCTATTTCAATTGAGTTACCAACATTGAGTTATGTTAAAGAACTGGAGTTGCTGAATGAACAACCCCTTGAAGTGAGGTTTGCATAGCTGGTTGAGCTCAAGGAAACCAGAAAAGAAGCTCTGAGACAGCTAGAAATACATCAAGCTCAAATGAAGAATACTTTTGACAAGAGGGAGAAGCCTCGTGATTTCATTGTCGGAGATCTAGTCTTCAAGTGGAATGAATTTAAAAGTAGACCTGGACGACATTCCAAGTTCGATGCAATATGGGATGGGCCTTATGTGATTATGGAATGCAAAGAACACAATGCATTCCAACTTTCCAAGATGACTGGTGAGGTGCTGTCTATCCTAGTAAATGGGATCCACCTCAAGCACTGCCTTTGAGATAAGTTATCTCACTATTAGGTAGAATAGTTTGCAAATAAGTGTGTTTCACACATCTCATTTCAGTAGATTGCTTTCTCTAAGCACTGCTGCACATTGTTTTGTTGGCCACCAGGGCCTGTTAGGTTGCTTTCAGTTTGGTTTTGTTTTCTTGCTGTTGTTTGGAGTGTTGTTGTTCATGTTTTCTGAGTTTCAGGAAGAGGTAGATATGACTTCGCTCCCAATGAATTGTTTTAAAGGCCACTGATCTATGCTTAGCAGGCAAGCATATAGTAGAAATCACCAAAATGTTACCTATTTTTTGCCTTAGCTCAAATGGAGGAGATGGCTGATTGTTTTCAACATTAGGTGGAATTGCAGCTTGTTTTTGAATGTTGTTTCACATTACTTTGTGAATTTAAGTAACAGTTATGCATTTTGAAGTTATGAGTTTGCAGAGTGTCATTCAGAAATTGCAAATTTAAAAGAAAGACAGAATTGAGTACATAAGCAAAATAGCATTTCAGATGCTTTCATTCATTTCGAAAAGAACTCATATTTTTACAAGGTTTAATTTGATTTCACAATCAAAACAGTATTACAACATTGCATGACATGCATTTTTCTTTTCAACTGAAAAGAAAAAAATGAAATCAAGGATCCACACAAGCTGTGGATATAACTATAACTGTTCCAATACATTTCTAACAGCACAATGCACTACTGAAGATGCGAAGGGAGAACATATAAGCAACAACATAGTCATCATTGCCTGTTATCGATGCTTGATGTTGAATGGTGCACCATCGTCATCTCGAACTTCGTTAACCTATAAGAGGAAAAGAGGGGTGCCAGTGGCTCCGACTATGACATAACTCATATGATGCACCTACAATAGTATAGTATACTATGAACAATGCATTGAAACAATCAAAAGAAAATCAAATGCAATATGAAGAAGTGAATTGAAGGAGAAGTATCGACATCATAATCAACATGTTCCATTTTTTATGCTAACAGTGTTTGTTTCCTTGTGCAGGTATAGGTAAAGTCATGGAGCTGAACATTATTCGAAGACCAAGCATGTGGAGTAAAACGGGCTCCCACAAGGGTAGAGCCTGACATGCTGCCCAATGCATTTAATGGGCTGATTTTTGAAAGATATTTCATCATATACATCAAACAAAATGAAATACAATTGGAAGAGTAAAACAAAGTTATCCATCAACTAACAAAACCAACTGTGCATTCATAACGATCAGTATTTCTTTTTGAAGGCTACAGGTGAACAGTGAATTTGGTTCACTCAAGGAATTTAACAAAGTGAATTTGTATAAGAAATTGCTGAATTACTTAATTTTTTGTGTTGATTATAATCATATGACATGTGAGCTTCAATACATTATGATATTGCTATCAGGATTCAACCGTGTAGTTTTGAGTCAACTCATTGACCCATGTTTCATGAGTAGTGGTTCCAACAAGACCCATCTCATGATATCCGATGGTCCCACCTAGCCTCATCTACATCTAGGTGATACTCCAGAGAATTGAAGCATTGGTCCTGTCAGGAGGTCACCCATCCCAGTCTTTGCTCTCAAGCAGCAACCAGTTTCTCCAAAGTTAAGCCGCTGAGTTGTTACCCCATTTGCAAAACCTTCAGCAAGTGTTGTGCCTTATGAACCATTCATAATAGAGCCCCTTTAGCTCATCAATTGATAAGTAGGAGGTATTTTTCCACAGCGTGTCAAATTATGATATTGCTATCAGGATTCAACCGTGTAGTTTCGAGTCAAACTCATTGACCCATGTTTCATGAGTAGTGGTTCAACAAGAACCCATCTCTCATGATATCGAATGGTCCACATAGCACTCATTGCATCTAGGTGAAGGAGGCGCCTCCCGCAGAGGTGAAGCACTGGTCCAGGTCGGGAGGAGTCACTGCATCAGTGATCTTACTCCGGCTCAAGCATGGCAACTAGGAGTTTTCTCCAAAGGTTAAGCCCAGCAGTTGTTACCCATTACTACTAAAACCACTTCAGCAAGTGTTGTGCATATGAACCATTCCTTAATCGGATAGCAATATCATGGTGACTATGGAAAAATACCTCCTACTTATCAATTGATGAGAGCTAAAGGGCTCAATATGATGGTTCATAAAACTTTACTTTTCAAGAAAAACTCAAAGGTAACAACCTTTAATTTTAAGATGACCAAAACTCTCCTCTTCAGCTGGGAGGATAGATAATATAATGGTTTCATTGATCATCGAGAAGATATTAATACCATAATGATTGTAATGGAAAAATACCTTCTACTCTTCAATACATTATTTCTCTTTCAGATAGTGAATAGGCATACATATGCCTTTAATGATTTGTTCTAATTTTCATCATCAAAGAGGACGGTTTATGTGAGCAGTTTGTACGGAGAAATATAAAAATGCATGAAGGGTAGCATGTTGCTCACAAGAACAAATATAGACAGTGCACCTGAATGATAATAATAAAGTGATCTTTTCAGAAAGTAACAAAGGAGCAAGTAGTTGGTTTCCAGAACAATTTTGAGTTACCAGTTATACATTTGAATCAGAGTTTAAAAGTAAAATGGAAAAAACTTCTACAGAATTCAAATGTAGGAAGTGAAGGTTGCTGTGTTAGAATTAAGGAAAGAGCAAACAGTTGTTTTGAGAAGAGGGTTTTGAGGTATCAGTTGTGCCTAGGAATTAAAGACTAGGTACATTCCAATATGATTCAATGTTAAGATAAAAGCCCTGCATAAGTGCTAAAATAGAAAGAAGGGAGTTCACTTTGGACCAATTTGTGTTTTCAGATCTTAACTGTGACAATTTATGTTTCAAGTGAGTAGCTGGATACAATAACAAGTGTTAGTGATACAATATTCAAATATGGAGTATCAGTTAGTAAGAGATACAACAAAAGCAGTGAAATCATTTTGATTATAATGGTGCCTCAAATGGGATCGTGTGTCGATGATTAGTAGAAGACAACAATTAAATGTGATACACTTTCATTTTGTTTCCTGTGAGTTATAAGTGTCAGGTAACATGTCACTTGTAATTGGTCAAGTCATGAATTAAATATAACAAAGATGCAGGATGGTGATCCTTTCCAAATTACTCAGTCAAGGTCTTGACAAAATAGTGAAATAAAGTTCTGTCCTATCTTCAAGATGAGTACAAAATGCAGTCAGGGTCATAATGAAATGTTCAAATTCGAGCTGAATACACATATGAAATTTTGAATTCAAAATAGCTCTTCAGTTTCTCATTACCTGGAGAGTACTCTCAGAATGCGAAGGTTGGATGTTCTTTTAAAGATAGTTTACAGCTCTATGATTTTTTTAGTTATGTGATTTAAACTCAGGTGTTATGACTATCAAAAGAGTACAAAAATGCCAAAATGAAAGTTGGGTATATGATTCAAATGAGTATAAACAAACACAAATTATTGTTGTTTCATCATAACTCTTGTATACTTTTAAAGGCATCTTTTGTTTTAGAAGTTATACAAAATGTCACTAGTTATAGTCAAGTTTTTCAAAGAAATGCAAGTAAGTATACGGTTTATCACCATTTCAAGCAAGTATGAGATATCGAGCTCTGTCAGAAATTAAATACATGCTTTTGCTTTGGAAAATTTCAAAAAACCCATGATATTATTTTTCTTCACAAGTGTGGGGTATTCACTATTTTCTCTAGCTCGAGCCATATGGATAGAATGAATGACAGTACTTCGTAGTTTCGAATGTTTTTAGAACACAGAAAATACATTTGTTTTTAGAAATTTCCAATACCCACATATGGGATTATTTTCAAAATATAGAAAAATGGTGTTTTCTTTTAAAATTTCAAGTACCCATTTCCAGGGTTGGTGTCAAAATGCAAAAAGGATAGTTACAGAAATACCCACGTAGAATCTGAAGAAAATGGAAAGAATATATAGTAAATGTGAGCTCTCAGATGTTAGTCAAAAGACAGAAGGAGGGTAATGTAGAACTATTGAAATCTTTTTAATACCCGCAAACATAAATGTTACTAAATTGACATAATAAAGATTATCTGTTCTGGGTCGAACTTAAATTCAAAAAAAAATTGCTTTCTACAGTGCTCTTTTGGCACGGCCTGTACATGGCCAGAGGAATCATGAAATAAAGATAGCTTTTAGAGTTTCTACAAAGCAAAGGAAATTACCAGTTCCAATTTCTGATTAAGTCTAAAGTCACGGCCATAGCTTCCTCTTTAGCTTCCCAAGGTAGGGAGTGAGCACGAGAAGCACACATAATGAAATGTAGAATGAAGAGATAGTAGAGTATATTAGCCACGGCTTTGAGGCCGAAATGTGCAGAATACAAATCCATAAAGTCCAAGAGCACAAGCTTACCTCTGCACAGCAATAACCAGAACACGAGTCTAAGCTTTCATGGAGTGGAAAATTAAGGGCGAGCTCAAACTCATGGTAGCATGAGAAATCAAAGGAAGAAGTGAAAGTTAGAAACAAACTTATGCAGACTGCACCCCTAGGGCTTTCTGAGGCTCGAAATAATGAAGTGAAAAGTTATTTCACCATGAAAAAGGACTTACCCACTAGAGATTCGGTCAACTAGAGAGCAGAGGAGGATTTTTGTGCACATGGGTTCGAATCCAACACCATTATAGCAGCATTGTTCATGCAAACAAAATTTTTTCTTTCCAAAGTCATAGGTGTGATGGTGATAATTAGGGTTTGACCCTATTTTGCTCAAATCGCTAATTCAAGCATTATGAAGTTTCCATAATTTTCATTCAAAATGCACATGTCAAATATCAAATGGTGGTCGAACTCATAATGTTTCCTTTATGATTTATCAAAACCTAGGTTCAAGTCAATATCAAATGGAGGCCGAAATTCTATGCTAGAGAGATGTCATAAGTATTTAAGGCTTATTGTTTTGCCTTAGAGGTATGGGTTTATGACTTAGGGTATTATTTTAAATGAAGAGCAATTAGATAGAAGTATGAATACCTTAAGCTTAGGGTCAATATTTAGGGTTTTTATCTTTGATTGATTTTGGAGTAATCGATGATGGAGTTGATAGAGTATGACATTGTGGTATGTTTTTATGATTTTTTGGGACAAAATAAATTATTGTAATGGAGGAATAAGGGTGATTATTTCTTTTTGCAAAAGATTTCCAATCTTTGAGTTGCAAAAATAGACAAATTTGAAAAAATCTGCATCTTGTAAAGTAGAAGCATAAAAGTGATGTTTTATAAACTACTTTATGTTTTCTTGCTATTTTTAGCAGATCTTTGACTGATTTTTCTTTTTGGTCAGATTCTAGACTTATCTTGGAGAGATAAGGTGTTTTTTGAGCTTTTAAAGCAGGATTTGCCTATTTTTAGAGGCTTGACAGTGTAATAAAAAAAGCCTTGTGCTTTTTTCTGCTTTAAAGCAGTTTTTGAGTTTGTTTGAGGCCTTTTTTCCTTGAGCTTTTTTTGAGCTCAGATTAGGGTTTCCTTTAGAGTTCTTTTGATAGATTTAGTCTTTCAACTCTCCATACTCAGTAGTAGAGATTAGTTTCTTGCCCTTACTCATTTTGGGGAGCTTGTAAACCTTTATGATACTCAATTTTGGTCAGATTGACAATCTTCCAATTTTAATAGAGCAAAAAATTTCTCCTTCTTATTTTTTGTCTCATGTTTTGTAATAGCAATCTGATGTACTTGTGTTTTCAAATTAAAATCCTTTTATGTCTTGCTATTAGAGGTGGTGTTTCAGAATTACATGTTTCAGGTTGCATGTTGTATTTGTTTTCAGATCTTCATGTGAATCACTGATGGGATGTGTGCCAATGAGATTGTGAGGATTACTGCAATAGAAAAGTTGTTTTGAGTGGTTAAGTCTGATTCTTATAAGTTTGGTGAATCATATTTTAGAAATAGGTTTCATGTTTAGTTATTATTCATCCCTTTCCTCAAAAGTTGTTTTAGAGTAGAATTCATCATTCGGAGAACCAGCTCACTCTGGAGATTCCTCTTTCGTGTAAGATCACCCACATCTGAAGGAGGTTTCCATGTTTCAATAGTTTGCTGAATATTGCATTCAATAGGGTGCAAAACTATTGATAATAGGAAACACACAAATATCACCATGACACAAGAGTTACAAGTGGAAAATTCTAGACATGAAAAACCACTATGTGAGTTGGTTGGGTTTGAACAACCAATCCAATCCTCACAATTTTTTCACCATTAGGTCTTGTTGACCAAATTGTCACTTAATGCAATATGCTTAGGAGCACTAACTCCTTATAAAAAATAGGAGAACAAAATTCAATGATAAAATAGGATCATCAACTCCAAAGATAAAACAAGAGAATTAACTCCAAATGAAGAATAAGAGCACCAACTCCTATGAGAATTAAAGGAAAAAAATACAAAGTACTACTTTGTTTACAATATTCTTTAGAACATCAATTTCCCTTGTTTCACAAATAGAAAAACAACACACAACCCTGCATACATGGATAATCACTTCTTTTACAAGAATCCCCTTATTTTAACAAATACAAACAAGTTTTAAACTGATATATATATATAGAAAAAGAACTCACTGAACCTCTACACATAACTTGACTGTAACCTTCTTTGAATGATCAGATAGATAACACAATATGACTCTTACACAACCATGTCTCTTGTCATGATGATCAACCTTAAACAAAGTTAGAATTTAATCACATGGAAATTTGAACATTCTCTACGCTTACCTTGACTTTAAACCAAATTCCATGTATATGTGTTCTCATTTAGATTATATTAATCTATGCAAAGAAAAAAAACATTTCATGAATATAGTCACAAACTGAATATAACCCTTCTTTATATATTGATATTCAAGTCTCCTTCATTGTGTATTATTTTAACACATCTATGCTATCTCTGTATTTAATACATTTCAACAGAACTCACAACACAATAGAAAAACTCAATACATTTCCTTCATTGCATATACCATCGTTGTCTCATATAGTTACAAAATTGTGCGTAATCAAAATAGGGTCAATGACATGCAAGTTCCCATAAATCTAAAGGCTTGTGAAGTAACCGTTCTCTAGGTTTAAATGAGAGCCTTTGATCTTTGAAGCCCGCCATTCCACCAGTTAATTAATAACCATTGATCTCACTTTGAGCGATAAACAAAAATACTTTAACCTATTCAGTCAGTTCTACCAAGGAATAGGGGTCGGTTGTTAATGAGCTTAAAACCCTCAATATTGTCACTTAAGTGATTTTCCACCAGATATACCAAGTCAACTGTTGATTATAACATAAAAGTAACTTTGTGTTGAAGGCCTTCACAATACATAAAATCTAGTACAGGATAGTCTTAGGGTTTTAAATGCTTAGTGTTTTAGGGTAAATGATATAGAAAATTGCAACAATCAAAACCTTACACTGAGATTACTAGCATTTTCATCACCCTTTATAAGACTTTGAAATAGATAATAAATAGAAAAAATACTTACCTTCTTGAAAAGGTAATGAACAAAAGCCAACCCTTATCCTCATAAGGATACCAAAAGAGAGGTCATAATTATTGATCAATTTGCAACCTTCTATGACTCAATCTACAATGTTCAAAGGAAATGATTCTTTAGGACTACAATCTCTAACCAAGTCTCTGCCTTTAACAAACATGCTTTTATGCAAACAAACTTTCACTAAATACCTTGTTTATGTAAAACTATGTCATGCTCTTCCACTGAATACCTCATTCTCTTCCACTAAATATGTTATGTTCTTCCACTGAATCCTTGAGTTATGAAAGATAACAAACAATAACTCTATCAACTCAACTCTATCAAATTTTCATTTAACTATAGCTCTGCAAAAAGCAACTCTAATGACAACTCTGATATAAATATGGTATAAAAGGACAAAAAACACTATAACTCTATCATAAATAACTTTCCATCAATATTGTTGTGAACCCCAATCCTAGACCTACACAAACATAGCAAACAAACATAATATTAGATCCATATGCAAGTTAGAACTAAGATTCCCCATGCAATTCATCTCCAATGCTCAAAATAGGAAAGAAATGAAGAACAAAACAAGAAAAGCTATTTAATCCTATTTAAGCATGAAAACTCTCAATCCCATGGGGGAATTGGTGCCAATTTGATGTGGAAATTGGCCCTTTCCCAACTCCTTTGCAAGCTTGATGAAGATTGATCCACTTGATGATGATGAACAATGCGCTTCCTTGATGAAATCTTCAATAACCTAGCTATGATGATGGAAAAATGCTATAGAAATGGATGAATTTGCTCTAAATATGAAGATAATAACTTTTCTCTAAGTTGTGGATCCAAAATGAGAAGAAGAGCCTTCTATAAATAGAAGAACAAGATGGAAGAATGAGCAAAATGGAGGAATGTGGGATCAATCAACATCCAATGCCCAAATTCTACTTGTCAAGATATGAATGGAGGAAGGATGAGCACATTTTGGTGAATGTGCACAATAAATGATATTAGGTGGAATTTCAAATTTATGAAATGACATGTTGGATGGAGAAAGGAATGAATTAAATGCCACTTGGCTCAATGCACAAGGACATGTAAGAGGAAATGAATGCCTTGTTGGAAAGAAAAATCCATTTGGAGGGATTTTCAAACTTGGAGGAATATTCCCTTTTGATGCCATGTTGAAAGTAATTAGGGGAATTAATAAATCAAAAGAAATGATTTATTGAGCATGTTGCAAAATCTAGAGGATTTAGGTGATTAAGACTTAAATTAATCAAGATTTGATTAATTTAAAAGGAGATTAGTTGATTTGACCATTTTGAATTAGATTTGAGGATTAATTTAAATCAAAATGAGAGGAATATAACTTAGACTTAATTAAATAAAGATTTTAATTTATTTAATTAAAAGGAGATGATGTTAGATTAAATTAAAGATTGATTTAATTTAATAGAATGACCTTAGGGATTTAATTAAATAAAATGAATTATTTAATTAAATGGAGATTAGAGAATTAATTAAATAAGATTGATTTATTTAATTAATAGGAGATGACAACTTAATTAGATAAATTTCATTTATTTAATCAAGGGATGAAAGGTGATGAATTTAATCAAATAAGGGTTATTTGATTAAATGACTAGCAAAGAAGATGATTTAGGATGAAATGATGTTAGTAATTAGGATCAAGTGTGTTTGTATATTTTCCATGTCTACATTTTGCCTCTCTTTGAAGCAAAGTACTCACTGCGTTGGCTCAAAGAATACACTGTCTCAATCAAAATTCTAAAAAAATTTGATTTTCAAAATTGCCCCACTACTGCGCTAGTGAGAATAAACATGCTGATATACTACCCCCTCGAGAGATCGGATGAAAATTTTAATTTTTGGGTGATCTTCCAAAAGAAGAGGACAAGGTGCTCAATGGGTCCAAAAAGGCTTCGAGATGCAAAAACCATTCAAAAATGTGAAAAAATGATGCAAAACGGCTCGTGGTTGGGAAAAAATAGGATTAGGAGTCCAAAACCCTAGATGGACGGCCAAATGGGGTCAAAAAACCCTAGTTTTCAAGCTTAAATAGGCCCCGGGGGACCACTTCCAGTTCATTTTCACATTCAACCTTTAAAGATTCTACAAACTTGAGTTTTGACCCCTGTGAGAGATGGCACAATGACCACTTCCATGATACATCTCAGAGTGAGTACGGGTGCATCAGAGGCTTCCCGGTGTAGGAACACCGGTGAGTCAACTTGTCTCAACTTTTCATTTCATTTTTTGATCCCATTTATTAGCTTAGAAAGTCAACATGGGTCAAGCGGTCATATATAGCACCACTGCAAACTTTATTTAGGTGTCATGCATCGTTAAACTATGCCACCTTTGTGAATAATGATGGAGCATCATAGTTTGGAGTTAGGATTCAAAATCCAAACTCAACTGCATATGAATATAGTGCCGCCATGGACCACTTTGAAATTTAGGGTTTAGGGGTTAAAGTCAAGCGCATCCAAACTGCATGACAACAACGATGTTTGGAGGTTTAGATCTTCTACCGGTGTAGTTTGGAGCTTCCAAACTATGCCACAATTGCAAACAATGATGTAGATGTTGTCTAAATTTTGAAAACTCTGAATAGGATCCTGATTTTTTTTTAAACATGACACCGTGACTTTCCTGATGCAGGAGGAGGTAGAGATTTTTCATTCGCTCGAGCACAGATCCTCCATTATGGGTAGATTAGTTGGTATGCACTAGTGGCTCCAGGAGAATCTGGGGGTGATTGGACTTTGGTACATTGCATATGCACCGCTGATGAGGACGCACTTGGGGATGATGATAGCGTTAATAGAGCAATGGAATAGTGAGACATCATTGTTTCACTTTCCGACAGGTGGAGCAACAGTGACATTGGAGGATGTGTGATGCATTCTTTATTTTCCTATCCATGGCGAGTGAGCTATTTATGACATGGATGTCAGGAGAGATTCCTATTATGATGTGCTGGGCCTAAATGAGATCATCTTTGTAGAAGGCCAGATTGAGCTGGAGTGCTATAGGCTCATCGTGTCACCATTTTTCTTGGTCATTACGGCTATCATTTTAGGACTTGTGGCACTAGATTAGCATGACCGATACTTTAGTCCTAGATGGGGGCTCACCTGAGAGCTGATGGTTCGAAAAAGAGTATGCTTTACATGGGGACCAGTACTGTTGCCCTCTCTATATCAGGATTTACATGAGTTTGCATACTATGATGGGAGAGCCATCGGGGTTAGGGTCACACTCCTCCATATCTGGGCCTGGGAGCATATCATAGTGCTCTTCCCATGCGTTATGGTGGTTGATATGGAGGCAGACGACCTAGTTCTTTGGAGGTACAATGGAGGACTTTCTTTCACACACGCAGGATAGGCTGGCATCCCTCACTAGAGGAGGGTTATTGATGATATGAGAGTGTTCACATGACGACCATATCTTGGATGGCCAGTGTGGTACGATGACATCCAATAGCTATTTTTTGTGAGACAAGATAGATTGATGGAGGGCCATGAGTACACCATTGTGGAGTGATACTTGCCTGACTAGGTTCCTATATAGTTCAGGGAGCCACAGGATAGACTCAATGACTAGTACGTTTCCATATTTGTATGTACTATGAGGGAGATGACTTGGGGTTGGTAAATTCCTACAGATGAGGTAGTGGATAGCTTCAGGCAGCTGGTGGCCAGGCCATGGGCATATGATCAGGGCCAGGCAAATGTAGGGACTACACAGGCTTACAAGGATTAGTTCAAGCCACCCCTTAGATTGACAGTGCCAGGGACATCATCGACATGACAAAGAGCCAAGGGCAGATAAATAGGATGAAGTTAGGGCCAGGGAGGCTGAGGAGACAGGGAAAGGGATGGAGATGGGGGTTGGGGAGGAGGTGGGCCACACCAGCATCTTGATCAGGCTAGGGCATGACAGGATCCCTCGAGGTAGGATTATAAGGATCAACAGGATCGGGATAGACATGCGGATCAACCACCTTAGAGAGATCAAGGACCTCGACCTAACTAGAGGGACACCCGTATCTAGTAGCTACATGCATACATGTAGGGGTTACAGGGACAAATTACTACCTTGACATTAGAGAGAGACTAGCTGTGGATAGAGCGGGATCAGGCTATCCAATAGAGACAGGTCACGGAGCTCAGGGCTGCATAGGAGATGGGTCATTGATAGCAGCTTGAGAGGATGGCTGCATCCTCCTCCTCGAGTTTAGTTTCTCTATGAGCATATAGGGAGGTAGTCCGAGAGGCTGATTACTACAAAGTTCATTATCATTAGGTCGTGCCCCGAGCATCCTGGGTCCTAGATTTTTCATAGTAGATAGGGTACCAGCCTCCAGAGGATCATGGAGAGAGACAGGCTGGCGAGGGCGAGGGCAACTAGTAGGTCTAGCTCACCTTTTATCAAAGACATGATTCTTTTTGCGTCCCACCAAGTCATTTTTGATAGCCCTGTGGGCGATTGTACTTCATATTGATTGATACACACTTCATCCTAATTTGTACCATGACAGTGTATATTATTTTGATGATATATCAAATGATATGACTCGATGTGATGTATGATGTGTCCTATTTTATTTTTGCAGTATGGATGGATTCTATTTTCTATATGTGATGGTTTATATGTGATGCAATAATTCTATTTTATGTGATGATGTTGTGATTCTATAGGATGTAATGTGATGATTCCATATGATGCAATGTGATGTATGACATTATGATGTTATGATGTAATGGATGCATTTATTTTTTAGTACATTTTATTATGCACTTTTACAATAATGATGTATGCACATGTTATGATATGCAAATGTTTTAGACTAACAAATCTATATTATGCATTTAAATGGATGATGATGATAAAATGTATGAGATGTAATTTTTTTCATTTATCTCTCTCATGTATGATGTGGTTATGTATTTATGGACATTATGATCATGCACATGACATGATGCGATGATGCATATGTATATGATATGTTGCTTATGGACAAAAATGCTTATAAATAGATGATATGTATATGATGCTATATGAGTATTATTATGATGTATATATGATGATGTAATGGATGCTTTGACGATGCATATGAAATGATGCCTATATGATGGTTCCCTTTTTTATGCTTATGCAATGTATTGTTTATGTGATGCTTAGAATAACCAATATATATTATGTAATGATGAAATGCAATGTATGTGAGATGATCAGTTTTTCTTATATGTTATGATATGATATGCATTATGCTGATGGTTTGTGGATGTAGGACAGATGCAATGGTGATGATTTGTGATTAACTGTCATGGTACCATGTTAGCGTGGAAAGAAGATAGAAGAAAATAAGAGACTCCAACAAGTCAAAAGATGGTGATGATGTTGATGTTGATGAAGATGATCATGATTTTCTTACCAAGGAATTGGGACTTTAAAAGGGCCATTTACCTTATGTTTGATAACAAACGTAGGAACGATGCATCAAGGTATAAAGAACTAGGATGGCGTTGCACCTAGTGTGATAGAATTTGACTCTACAATCAGATAGGAGTATTCATGTTCACACCTAACACATGAAACCCTATTCAAAATGTATTTCAAATATTCCAAACATCTTGGACCAAAACATAAAAAGGAAGCCTTCCTATGTGGTCAACAAGATATTCGAAACATCCTCCCTACACCTAAACAAAGCACATATGAACAAGGTTATATTACAAGAATATCTCACAAGCACAGAAAATAAAAAAATAATGATCATTGCCCCATTCCTTTCTCTCTAAATCACTTCATCCAGGACATCATCAAGAGGTCATCGAAATGAGCACAATAAGATAAGCCAAAAGAAAAAGATAAAGTAAGCAAACAAGCTAATGTTCTTCAATACCCCTAGCCAAGACTAAACTACGATGATGCCTAATGTTGATGTCCATTGTAGGAAGGATGCATCCTAGGACATGACAATATTAGATGATTGATTTGGGACTGATTGGATGATAGGCTATTGACACAAAGAGTTTACCAACTTGTTTACATATTGACCTAGACTTGAGACCTTGGTATTTGAGTTTTCACTTTTAACTTGCTAGACTTGTTTCTGATTGTTTCACCAAAGCTTGAGGATGACGATTGATTTATTATGGGTGATGTTTCTTTTAGGTGAAAGCGAGATGAGACGAGTGGATTTTTTTCAAATATTTGGATGTTTTTGATGTTTTGAGGCTATTTTTGGTATTTTTGAGATTTTGCCAATGTTTTGATTTTAAAATGTTGTGGGGTTTTCTAAGATTTTGACCAAGAGACTAACCTAAAGACCTATCCTAGGGGCCTCGAGGGCTGATCAAATATTAGCCTTGCTTATGTTATACATGCAGAGACCATGTATTTTGACTGACATAGACTCGATTATTGATGAGATATGAACAAATGGATTGCTAATTTATTGTGACGGACTCCCAAGGACTAACCTAAGTGTCTCGGGGGATGATCAAAGATCAATCTTGCCTATGTTCAAAGCTCAGAGACAGCATAGTTTGACAAGACGACTCTATTTTGATTTTTTGATTGACATTTTGACATGTTTTAGGATTTTTCTAGGAACTTGATGTTTTTGGATTTTTTGGAGTTTTTTATTTTTTTGGATTTTTCCGAGATCTTGATTTTTTGGCTTTTTTTTTAAATTTTTTGATGTTAATGGAATTTTTTTAGGATTTTAGGGATCTCAAGAACATACACAAATCTGATCTAATGAGAACATGCCCATAACATGATGCAATAGACTACTCTGATAAAGTCAGGACAAACTAACCTTAAGAATGGGTCGAGTAGTACTAGGAGGGATCATGACATGAACACAGGACCAAGCTATGATGCAGATGCAGACGGATGATGGATGGAGATATGGAATGCAATGGATGATGGAGGCATAATGGATGGATGATGGAGAACAAGTGTTGGAGATCCTGGTGGATGGAAAGTTCTTATTTACACAAGGTGCCTATTTGCCAGGTTTTCACCAAGGTACTTGCCCAAAGCGCCACGGAAAGTGGTTTTCACTAGAGGACAATTTTTCTCTTGACTGTTTTTAATCCTTTTTTCTAATTTTTTTGGATTTTTTGCTTTTTAGAATTTTTTTTGTCACCAAGATGCCTGTTTGCCAAGTTTTCATCAAGGTGACCATTTTTTCAGGATATTTTCTAATTTTTTTTGTATTTTTGGTTTTATACCTTGAAAAATTTAGGCAAAATTTTTTTTGAGATCGAAGCTATTCATGGGATCTTGCAAAGGTTACCCTTCAGGTGTTGACAACTTATATGCCCTAACTTGTAGCTTGTTGTGATGAGGAATGGTCCCAACCAATTCGGTTCAAACTTTCCCTTGCCATTTGGATTTGGAACATTCTTCTGCTCTCCTTCAACACAAGCTCTCTGACTTGGAAGAGTCAGCTTCTGATCTTCTTGTTATAACTCCTCTTGAGTCAGTTCTAATATACCTACAAGTGGTTTAAGACATCCATACACCGCTCATCTAGCAATTCCAGCTCGTTTAACCTTGACACCCAATATTCCTCATTTGTGATGAGATTCTGCTGTGATATTCTCAGTGATGGGAGCTCGATCTCAATGGGTAATATGGCTTATGATCCATAGACTAGGGAGAAGGGGTGGCACTTGTTGGTGTGTGGATGTTGGTTCGATAGGCCCATAGGGCAGGATTTAGTCAGAGATGCCAATCATGACCAACTTAATTGACCATCTTTTTGAGGATTTTTAGGATGGTTTTATTTGTAGCCTCAGCTTAGTTGTTTCCTTGGGGGTAGTATGGGGTGGAAAAGTGATGTTGGATTTTTAACTTGTGGCATAGGTCACAAACATCTTGATTCTTGAAGGGTGTCTCATTATTTGAGATAATGGCTTGGGGGACCCCTTAAAGGCACATTAAGTAGTTCAGGATGAGCTTTGATATCTATTTTCTAGTGATATATGTCATGGGGATGGCTTCAACCCACTTAGTGAAGTACTCAGTGGTCATAATGATAAATTTATGTCCACTGGATAGGTGGGGGTGATATTTCCAATGAGATTGATCCCCCACTACAAAAAAGGCCATGGTGTGACAATTGGATGGAGCGCTTGAGCTAGTGCATGGATGAGGTCCTCATGTGCTTCTCTTTCCATTGTAGGCCAATAATACCCTATCCTCAGCAATTTCTTGGCCAAGGTCATACCACTTGAGTGTGAACCACAAATGTCATTATGTACCTTAGTTAAGGTAGTCAATGCCTCCTCGGCGTTTAGGCAACGTAACAAGGTTTATTCAATGCTTCTATAGTAAAGGGTATCTCCTAGGATAACAAAACAGGATGCTTTTTTGACAAAGGCTCTCTTGAGGTTTTGGGTTATGTCGGCTGGGAGGACTCCTATTCTCAGATAAGTGTATATATCATGGTACCATGGATCACCGGGACCAACTATTTCACACACAAATTTGGACTTTGGTACCTCAAACATAGGCACAAGAAGCTTCTCTACGAGGAATTCTTGCTTTGGGATGTCGCATGGGTTTTCTAGGAGTGATCCAATTGTAGGCATTGAATCTGTTGCTTTGTTTTTTTCTCTTGGTACCTACTCAAATGTAATATCAATGAAGAAATCCTTAATATTTTCCACCAATTTATTGTAGGGAGTCAACTTTTCATCCTTTGTTTGATACTCATTGTTGACTTGATCGATTATGAGATGTGAATCTCTATATACCTTGAGTTCCATTCTCTGCCATTGCACTATTATTCTTAGCCCTATGAAAAGAGCTTCATATTCCACTATGTTACTCATGCAAGGGAATGATAGATTATATGATTTTGGAATGCAGTCCCCTTGTGGGGTGACGAAGAATATTCCTACCCCCGATCCATGTTGCGTGTAGGATCCATCAAAGTAAATTTTCTAGTGATCCACTACACTTAAGTTGAAGATTGATTCGTCGGGGAATTCTGAGACAAGGGGATTTTTTGAGTAGATTGGTGCTTCCACCAGTTGTTCTGCAATATCTTGTCCTTTGATGGCCTTGCATTCCATGTACTCTATGTCATGCTCTATGAGGATGATAACCCACTTTCTTGTCTTCCCTATGAGAATTGATTTGGAGAGCAAGTACATAAAGGGATCTATCTTTGCGATAAGCTTTATCTGATGGGCTAGCATGTAATGCCTAAAATTTTATGCTGCAAATACAACTACTAGACATGATTTCTCAATGGATGTATAGTTTAGTTCATGGCCCACCATAGTTCTGCTGATCTAATAGATAGCTCTCTCATTTCCATTTTCATCATGTTGTGCTAGGAGAGCACCGAGAGTTGTTGTTATTGATATGTATAAGATAAAAGGTTTGCCTAGAATTGGCGGCATAAGAATTGATGGTGTGAGTAAATATTCTTTGATCTTGTTGAAGGCCTTATCACACTTTTCATCCCACTTGTATTCTACCCCCTTGTGGAGTAGATGAGAGTAGGGGATAGCCTTGTCTCCTAATTGTGCTATGAATCAACGGATGGACTGGAGTCTCCCTTGTAAACCCCTTAGCTACTTTAGTGTTTTAGGTGCCTCCATTTTCAGAATGGCCTTGACCTTAGCAGGATCTATCTCAATTCCTCTCATGGACATGATGTACCCAAGGAGCTTCCCTGACTGTACTCCAAAGACACACTTCTTTGGGTTGAGTATGACTTTGTATTCCTCTAACCTATCACAGATGGAGCCCAATGCAGCTATGTGATCTCCTCTTTTCTTTGACTTGGCCAATATATCATCCACATAATCTTCCATAGTTTTGTGGATCATGTCATGAAAGATTAGTGTCATGGGCCTCTAATAGGTGGCTCCTGCATTCTTCAACCTGAATGGCATCATATTCTAGCAATAGGCCCCACATGGGAAAGTGAAAGCCATTTTATGTTGGCCTTCTTTAGCTATCATGATTTGGTTGTAGCCTAAGAACCCATCCATCAACAATAGCATCTCATGTCCTATTGTCATATCTATGATCATATCAATGTTTGGTAGCCGAAATTCATCCTTGGTGCATGCCTTGTTGTTGTCTCTAAAATCTGTGCACATGCAGATGCCCCCAACGGGCTTTGAAACAAGAACAAGGTTTGAGACCCATTTTGGATAATCTATTGGTCGTATGAACCCTACATCTAAGAGCTTCTGCAATTCCATTTTGACCAACAATGCAATTTGAGGATGCGTCTTTCTGAGCTTTTTTTTATGGGATTTTTTTCTATTGGTCCATGTAAAGTTTATCTTTCTTCCTTTTAGGAATGCAACTAGGAGTTCTTGTTCTTCTGTGAGAAGTGACTCCACATAGAATATTATGTGTGGTTGTTCCTCTATTCCCAAGTTAACTGGATTGCATTTCTCAGCTAATATTGTTGACTTCTCTTGATGAATTACACTAAGAGGAAGATTCAATCCTTCATCTTCTGGTGCCTTAGAGAGGTTTTCACCATTGCATACATCCTTTATTTTTACTGTTTTCAAGTTGGAGAGTACCATAGTGTGGTTTTAATTCAAAGACTTAGAGATTATTCTCATTTTTTCACATTTATGATTGAAGGATTCAATCATTTCCCCGTAATAGGCTCATGTGTCAAGTATGATGTCAAACCCAGCCTTGTGATCTCCATATGGTACCATATCCTATAATCCCATGAATTCTAAGAATGCCTCATCATTTTTGAAAGTGTCCAAAATTGGCAGTTCTCGTTGGTCATAATCGATGAGCTAGGTGTAGACTAGGTTTATTTCATGGGTTTGATGGTCATTGGTCTCAAAATACAAGGTACTAATCATGAGCAAGGAGGAATCTCCAAAAATCATAGGTAAATTAGTTATGGGATCCTCATCACTACTACACACATCATTTATGTCAAAGGTAAAATTTTCTAAAGGTAGACCTGTGGATATGGGTAATTGAAGGGCATCCATTGATTGCTGAGGAGGAGTTTTCATCTTTCTAACTGAGGCACCCTTGCCAAGTATGGTCACCCTTGGAGGGGTACACCCGAGACCAAGATTTATTAGTCGCTTCTTCAAAATGAGGGGTTCAAATAGGTCATTGTCATTCTACTCAAGTTTCTTGTTTCAGTCATATCCCATATCGAGCATCATTTGTAGGCCTTTGTTGCTTTCATCCATTAGAATATTAGTCATGGGCCTTTCGTCTTGATATAAGAGACTAGACATGTCTCTCTCATCCACTATTTCCCAACTTATATTCCCCCAAAATTTGAATCTAGAGGGGTCTTCTTTGAAAGTATGGGATGATGTTTCAGCCAGTTGGGGTTGCCCATGGGTCCTAGGAGATTGAGGTAACTCCCCTATGACAAAAGCAATTTTCTTCATTCTGTAATACCCACACCCATTGTCCTAGATAATGACCTTGATTTTGGATACGTCAGGGATGGTGGGTGTCTTTTTCTCATAAGCATAGGCTAATGTAGCTAGGTCTACATATGGAGTGGTGGGGCCTTCATCATTCTTTGGCACTTGGTGGATTTTATAGTATTTTGCTTCTAGGATTTTGCAGTAGGTGAAGGGCTTAGGATCACCATGAATCGTGACCTCCTAATTTTGGTATGGGAACTTGATGCACTGATGGAAGTTGGAAGCGACGGCTTGCATCCCATGGATCCATGGATTCCCCAGAAGAATGTTATAGGGTAAATCAAGGTCAAGGAGCTAACATGTGGTTTCCATAATGGTGGGCCCTACATGAATAGGGAGTTGAATAGTGTCTTGAGACACTCTTTCTTGATCATCATAAGCTCTAATGGTAATACCCTTGCCCTTTTCAATGACATCTTATGAGAATCCCATATTCTTTATTAATTTGAGGGAATAGATGTTGAGACCCATCCACCAAGACTCTCTTGAATTTTTTTTTATGAACCAAGACTTCAAGGTGAAGTGCACGATTGTGAGATGGTTTTGCAGGGAAGTCCTGATTGGAGAATGTTAGGAGGCTTGGGCTGGTGATATTTCTTATCATAGCTTGGAACTGGTTAGCATCTAGAGCTGTGGAGACGGTGGATGAAGCTAATGCTTCCTCTAGGATTTTTCTATGGGTGGGTGATATCTTCAACAACTCCATGATGGAGATCTAAGATGGGGTTCTTTTTAGTTGATCTAGGATGTTATAGCCATTAGAAATGGTTCTTGAATTTGAAGTCGATTCTCTCGGTGGATGTGATGGTCCAGAAATGGTGACCTTGCTGCTACGTGTGGTGACTCCACAATCAGCTTTGGCTCCTTTGATGGTGACAACGGTGACCATTTCATCAACAGATGCAACAACATGATCATACACATGGTTCACATTGGCATACTTTTGTTTTCCACAGTTGTTCCCTTGGTTATGATTTTGCATCAAATTTGTGTATATTTTTAAGTTCTGATTCCTAGCTGGTTGCTTAACATTTATGATCTTGTCATCAATGAGGTCTTGGATTAGATTTTTCAAGCTCATGTAACTGGATATTGTGTTCCCCTTGATTTTGTGGAAATCAAAAAGGTGATTTTCATTGTACCATGGTGGTTTTACTTGGGGTTCCTAATAGTTCTCATAAGTGGGAATCTTGATGAGATTTTTGTTTATTATTTTCTTCACAACAACTTCAATGGGTTCCCCAAGGGCATTGTTCTTTCACTTGGGAGGATTTCTATTTCGTGGAGGTGGTCCTCCTTGATTATTTAGGTTATTGTCCTAATTGTTGGTTGGTTGTTGTGATACCACATTGGTTTGTGTGTTGTTTCAATTGTTGTTTTGCAGTTGTTGGTAGGTTTGGGAATTTTTCTTTAGAGCACTAATTATGACCTTGGCATGAACCACATCGTCATTGGTGACATTTTTGTTTCTTTCCCATGTGAAAGGTTTCTCATTAGAGCTGATGGATGTGTGATTGTCTTTATTTTCTTGATATGACGGTGTTCCCCCTTGTGCAATAAGGTCTCATTAGATGCTAAGTGCCTTGGGGATCAATTGGTCATAAGTGGTGATACATTGTACCTTAAGATGAAACACCAAGGTTTTCTCAAGGTTGGTGATGATGGTGCAAACTTGTTCTTCAGGCATGACCCATTTTCTCCTATTGGCCTTCAATTGCCATCTTTGCAAGAAGGAAGCGAATGATTCCCCCTTAGCTTGTTTAAGCATAGATAGTTCCTCTAGACTAACATCCATATTGATATTGAAGGCATAGTTTTTTAGGAATGCGTCTACGATCTCTTGGAACTTTTTGATGCCAGGAGGAAGGTGAGAGAACCACTCCATGGTGGGACCAACCAAACTTCAAGGAAATAGCCGCATCAAATATGTATCATCATATGCGACCTCCATGCAATGTACCTAGAATTCCTTGATGTGATCTTCAGGGTTGCCAGGCCCACAGTATTTGTCAAATTTAGGGTTTTAAAACCCCTTTGGGAAAGGTACCATTTCAAGGCTCTTGTAAAAAAGATAGGGACACAAGTTGCTTGGTGTCTTTGTTGTCTTCCCTAATTCGAGATCAAGCACCTGATGTGACAGTAGTTTGATTTGTGTCGTTACATCATCTTACGGATCATGAGGTGGAGTGAATGTGTTTTGGAGTGGTCGAGGTCTTTGAGTGATGGGTGTGTTGGTGGGAATTTTTTGTGAGCTCTATTGCACGATCGAGGCTTGCTGATATGCTTGCATTTGTTGTTGTGCCAACAACTCTTGTTGTTGGTCTTGTTGCTATTGCACCAACAATACTTGTTATTGGTCTTGTTGTTGATGTTCCAAAAACGCTTGTTGTTGGTTGTGTTGTTATTGTGCCAACAAATCTTGTTGTTGGGATAGTAATGTTTCTTCTTGCTATGCTTGGTATTGTTGTAGGTCTTGTTGGTATGCTTTTTGTTGGGTTGCTTGCAGCTATGCCTAGTATTGAGCCTGTGCTTGCGCTTGCTAAGCTTGGTATTGGGCTTGCGCCTAAGCTTGAGCTTGCTCTTGTTGGGCAGCTTGTGCAACCTGCACGACTTGAGAAGCTTGGGTGGCTTGAGTGGATTGAGTGGCTTGGGTGGCTTGTCATTGTTTTATTAATGTGTGGGATTGAGTAGACCATTGTGCTTTTTATGCTTGTTGTGTGTGTTGTGCAATTTGAGCTGCTTGAGTGGCTTGAGTGGCTTGCTGAGTGGCTAGTTGTGTAGCTTGTTCACTTTGAATTTGTTGAATTTATTTTTGATAGGAAGCTTGTTGAGTTGCTTGCAACATGATGCTATATTGGTTTATTATATTTTATTTTGGTGGTGGTGGTGGTGGCAGGTTCAGAATGGTGTTCATTGTTGTGATGAGAGGCATTGTTGCATTGATGATTGGGACTTGTGTAGTGGATGTTACAATTGATATGCTTGGTCCTTGAGAGACCACATTTTGAGGTATTTGGGTGATGTTAGATGATGTGTTGGTTGCTTGTATTATTGGGATGGTTGCCATATGTTGTTTTGATATCGATGGAAAGGTCAGAGGATTTAGTATGATGCTTTGATTGATGATTTGGGGTTTGTTTTTATTTTTAGTGAGTGGTGGTAAAGGAGGTAACCCTAAACTGAGAGGTGATGTGGATGTTAGTGACAAAGGTGGAATTGGTGGGAAGATGGGTGGTGTACTCCCTTGGTAAAATGAAGGTTCAAAGATGCCTCTTGGTCCAAATAGCACACCTCATCCTTGCGAAGTCAGAGGGAGAGAGGTTTTGTGTTGAGAGGGTATTTTGGTGTCGCACAAAAAGATGATGATGGGTCATTAGGGTCCTGAAAGGTGAGTGAAACATATGGGTGTAATTGATTCAATGGGATGGATTGACCCAAGATGGTGTTTGTGTCCAAATATTAGTTGTTCACAAGAGGGTTTGTTTGTAGTGCATTAAGAAATGAGCTCCCCTTGTTAACAATGGGTTGAGTCGGGGCTATGGATGATGTGATTTGAGGGATGCTTTGGAATGGAGGTGTGGATGATATTATGGGTGTGGATGAGATTGGGTTCATGATCTCATGAGGCTTCTCCACAATAGTGCTTACATCAAAATTGGAAGGGTGTTTAGCCCCTTCTTTAGTTAATTCAAGCATGTATTGGGAGGGATTGAGTCTCATCATGGTATTGCCAATTCTGTGGGTTTCGAGATTTTGAACCATTTCAATGATCTTTTCTTGTGTCATCCCTGAGACATTATTGGTGACATCTTCCACTTGGCCTTCCTCTTTGAGGATTTTGTGATGATAGAGGAATATTGGCTAGGGGATTGCTTGATCCAATGAGATTGATTTCAGAATTGGTTTGACTTAGGTCACTTGAAGTCAATGTTTCTTTGTTCATCTCCATGTTCTTCTTGTGTTGTGATCTAGTTTGAACCATAAAATGAGGATCAATTTTCAAGAATGTAAGAGATGAACCTCTAATTCTTTTGGATTGATATAATTTTTAGGTGCAAAAAAGAAAGTCTAATACAATGAGGATCAAAATGATGATGATGGTGATAATGAAAGGTGGAGGATTGATGGATGATTAAACTCTTAGGAAACCTTGAGGGGGATGGTAAACCTTAGGAATTTCGATTTGATGTTTTAATTTTGGATTTTGGATTGATTTTATTTTATTTTGATTTTGATTTGGGATAATGAACTCATACACTCTAGGAGGGTAGATATTGTCCTAGAGTGAACTTGTCCACAAGATGATGATTTGGATAAGTGTGCAAAGAAGATTCATCTATACACACATAGTCAAACAAGATTATTTGGATTTGTTTTGATTTTTGATTTCAAGAGGATTTTCTCAAAGTTTAGCATAAAGGATTGTTTCAATATTGACAAGAGTTGTTTGTGAGGTGAGTTTTTATTTGATGTTTGAAGGATGGATGAAATTTTTATTTTGATCCTAAGAGACTTAGAAATACTTTTTTTTACTAGACCAAGGTGTTTAATAACATGCTAGTACTTCCTATGTGAGATACTCAAACCTTTGAAAAAGTGCAGGATTTTGACAATAGTAAAATGAGTACAAATTTGGATTGTTCCTTGATGCACGTTTGTAAAAGTTGAAGATCAATCTTTCTCTAAACTTGTAAAGAATAGACAACCTTTTCTTGTGAGATTTTTGACTAAGACATTTGGTCTTCGGTTTTCGGATCTTGATCTTTTGGGAAATCATTTGAAAGAGCACATGTGTGAGGTTTAATTGTTTCTTAGCTTTGCTTAATGATTTCTTTTTACCACAAACAATTCTTGATTAGGTTTTCAAACTGAATTTCCAATGTCCCAATTTCTTCTCATCCCACAAGGTCCATTATGTGGAAATCAAGGAAATTAAGGCAAAGGTTCCCTATTGTTGACTTTAGTAAGAAAATTGAGGTGTAAATCCAAATGCTTAGAAACATATAAGGATAGAATCACTAGGGCAAGCAATAACACTTGAATTTTTTCAAAGATATTTGTTTCCTAAAGGGTTTGGAATTTTGATGATTATGTTGAATTTTTTTTTTCCAATGTTTAAGATCAAGAAAAGTGTTTTGATTCCAAAAATGCACAACCCTATGGATAAGAGACAATATTTGTTGAGTTCCCACTTGGATAAATCCAGCTATGCATACTCTTAGCGGATGGTTAGATGTTTGACCACATAGGCTCCCCCTTACAGTGCACTTGCTTCTCGGGTCAACCAAGCATCAGTACACATGAATCTCCCATGGCATACTTCTCATCTCTACTAAAAGTCGTAAAAATGTGGGACAACTTTAGAACGAATGTTCTTGCACCAACAAATAGATTAAGGATTTTGGTCTTTTAAACAAGGGGTTTTAATGCAAGCATTTCATTCGTGGGGGATCATCCATGCTAAAAGAGACCATTGTTTCCCTTCTTGTCTAAACAATCCTCGTGATACTTTCCTTTCCTCAAGTACCCACACTTATATCTCAGGTGGAAGTCCATTGGATTTAGTGTGTTCTTGGTTGTGTCGTTTCCTTGGGTGATTATTTTTTCCCACAAGGTAGGCCCTCTAAGATAAAACAAAAGCGAGCAAACACGTCCGTAGTTCGAATAATCTTCATTGAGAAACAAAGAGAGAACACACGTGATATGTTCCACTCACAATCACAATATTTGTCCAATTTTAGAATCCAAATCAAAATTTGGAGGCAATCACTTACACAACGCAATATCACCAAAAATCCTTTTGATTCTCAAGATCCTCGTGAGGAGCGAGAGAAGTGCATACGTCTTTTAGATGATATTATTTTGGGTAAGTGATTACAAAACATAAATGCACATGTTCATTTTAAACCTTCAAAGCAACGATTGGATTCTTTTTAAAGCACCAAAAGGAAAAGTGAAAGTTGCTTGTTCAATTGTTAACCTTAAACAAAATCTAGTAATTTTTCCTAAAGTTCTTTTTAAACCTTCTGTCTTGTTCGTTCTAAACCCAAATTGAAATTAGTGAGTCCTAAAGAGCTTGAAGAAAAAAAATCCCTTGAAGAAAAAAAATCCCTAAATTTGGAATTATAATTGTTTCCAAAAGTGTTTAAAAACACTTGATACAATAAAAAGATGATGGCATGTCTCAAACTTCTCCTTTCTCCTTCCTTGTTTCCACCTACAAAAATTGATTAGTCCATGATATACAGAGGCAGAAAACAAGTCAATTGCTCAAAATGATCAAATGTAAAAAAGCACATGTCAAAATAACCTAAAATTTAACCTTTTACCCCACCCCAGTGGTGCAAACTGCATATGTGTCATAGTTTGGAAGGGTCAGCGGTGTTGTATGACACTACTAGGTCTAATAGTAATGCTCTTCAACAAGACTAGAGAGTGCAATTGTGGCACTATTTTGATTAGCGATGTGGTTTGGAATTTGAAAAATTTAGCAATAGGAAAATAGCCTAGTGTCGGGGTTTGAAAATTTGAATTTCTAGGTGGGAAGACTTCAGCGGAAGAGTTTGGAGTTTGCAGTGTCGCTGTATGGCGCCACTAGACTGGTAGTGTCACTGTATGGAACCGCTAGACTGATAGCGGCACAGTTTCCTGTAGGCAAAAAAAATCACAAAAAACCACATAATTTTGTCAAAAAATGTATTAATATCTTGAAATTTTCCCTCCTAGCACCAAAATGTGAACCCCAATCATAGACCTACACAAACATAGCAAACAAACACAATATTAGATCCATATGCAAGTTATAACTAAGATTCCCCATGCAATTCATCTACAATGCTCAAAATAGGAAAGAAATGAAGAGCAAAACAAGAAAATCTATTAAATCCTATTTAAGCATGCAAACTCTCAATCCCATTGGGGAATTGGTGCCAATTTGATGTGGAAATTGGACCTTTCCCAACTCCTTTGCAAGCTTGATGAAGATTGATCCACTTGATGATGATGAACAATGTGCTTCCTTGATGAAATCTGTAATACCCTAGCTATGATGATAGAAAAATGCTATGGAAATGGATGAATTTTCTCTAAATATGAAGATAATAACTTTTCTCTAAGTTGTGGATCCAAAATGAGAAGAAGAGCCTTCTATAAATAGAAGAACAAGATGGAAGAATGAGCAAAATGGAGGAATGTGGGATCAATCAACATCCAATGCCCAAATGCCACTTGTCAAGATGTGAATGGAGGAAGGATGAGCACATTTTGGTGAATGTGCACATTAAATGATATTAGGTGGAATTTCAAATTTATGAAATGACATGTTAGAGGGAGAAAGGAATGACTTAAATGCCACTTGGCTCAATGCACAAGGACATGTAAGAGGAAATGAATTCCTTGTTGGAAGGACAAATCCATTTGGAGGGATTTTCAAACTTGGAGGAATATTCCCTTTTGATGCCATGTTGAAAGTAATTAGGGGAATTAATAAATCAAAAGAAATGATTTATTGAGCAAGTTGCAAAATCTAGAGGATTTAGGTGATTAAGACTTAAATTAATCAAGATTTGATTAATTTGGAAGGAGATTAGTTGATTTGACCATTTTTACTTAGATTTGAGGATTAATTTAAATCAAAATGAGAGGAATATGACTTAGAATTAATTAAAGAAATATTTTGATTTATTTAATTATAAGGAGATGATGTTAGATTAAATTAAAGATTGATTTAATTTAATAGAATGACCTTAGGGATTTAATTAAATAAAATGAATTATTTAATTAAATGGAGATTAGAGGGTTAATTAAATAAGATTGATTTATTTAATTAATAGGAGATGACAACTTAATTAGATAAATTTGATTTATTTAATCAAGGGACGAAAGGTGATGAATTTAACAAAATAAGGGTTATCTTATTAAATGACTAGCAAAGAAGACGAATTAGGAGGAAATGATGTTAGTAATTAGGATCAAGTATGTCGGTATATTTTCCATGTCTACAATTGCAATGACAAACCAATCACCAAACACAATTACCTTTGACACTAATGATTTGCAATGAAAAATCAATTACCAAACACCATTGACATTGTATGCAGCTTTGACATGTGCAGCTTTGACATTGAATGAACCTTTGACATCAATTGAAATCAATGGAAAATCAATAAGAAAACTTCCCCTTTGTCATTGATTGAAATTCCACAGGTTGTCAAATCAATCACCCCCCCTTTGACATCAAATGACAAAGGAATTCATACTCCCCCTATAAAATAGATATACCTCCATGGAAAGATAACAACTATGATACAAACTACACTATCACATCAATATGGTTGAATGCATTGGGACTAATCAACAAGCACAACACTGCCATCTTGTCTACAACACTAGAAAATTTATACACTATGATAACTATCATTACAATGGAAACTTAATGCATATTATAGTGAATGTGATCAAGATTGTCATTACACAAGAACTGTCACTAAACCCCTACAACAATATTTTCTCAAGGAAACTGAATGAAAATCAATGTCAATGCATGAGACCTATCATCATACTCCTGCAACAAGATACTTTCAAGGAAAACAACACTGCGCAAGATAAAATAGCCCAAAAACTAGTGAATATCACCATCAAACCGTCCAAACTATGACTGAGATAAAATATATGCAAAGCACTATATTTTGTTAAAGCCATAACTATAAACATGAAAGAATTTAATCAACAAACATGGAATTGGAGAGGAGTAGAACCACTATCTAAGCATCATATCATTGACAAAGACCCATATTACCACTATCACTAGAAATATCAAATAGCTAGAAATATCAAACAGTCACTACAAATACTAAACTATCACTAACTCTTTCCATATCACTGTCCAAACAAAGAGAACATGACCACATACAATAAAAATCTAGATAAATCAATCAAACCAAATATGAAACAATCATTCAATGTTTAGGGACTTAGAAAAATGATATAGACTCCCCATGACACTAAACTAGATCTCTATCATGTATAGTTCTGCAAGCTCCATATAATCTATCCATCGTCATGAGTACATGTTCTACACTTATATGACTATCATGTTGTTCACTCATACAATTGAAATAATAACAACCTTCATATATAAAAATTTCATAATCACATGTAGATAAAAGAGCAATGTCACTGAGAAATAGCTTTGGATTTCACTTCTAATGGCATTAACCAAGTAGCTTCTACCCGTGAAGTCTTTAGTGGAAAAATATTTTGGTTGCTTGTCTTCCTTATTTGAATTTGTTCATCCTTAACCTATCTGCATACCCCTTTCACCTAGTTACAAACTTGGCAAGTAGAGGACATGAAAACTTCAATGCAAATTATAATGAGGAAAAATTAAGGAAATGTGAATTTTTCCTTTCAGATTGAGATATACATAAAAGGAAATGAACCTATAATTTATTACCCACAAAACTTTTCATTTACTCACTATCATTTTATGTTAGTGCCATCCTCTTTGTTTAAGCACATACCTCTATTGTGTCTAGAGACCACTTGTGAAGATCACTCTGGCATCATAAAGATAAATAAATCATTATCATGGTTGCTTCCTTTGTCTACTATTGTCATAACCCAATTTTATTGCATATTTATTTAAATGTGGAAAATTGAATTATTGATGAAATTCAACTAAATATTTAATGGAGATTCATGAATATTTGAAATGTTGAATATAAGGATATGACTGATGTTGACTTTGTGAATTTATGAAAACTATTTTTATATGTCATCAAGAATTTGAACGTCACTGATCAAATTGCAAGTGAAAGTGTGTGCAATTGTAGGATGACAGGTTGAAGGACAAGAACATGGTTGAAGTAGGATTGTTTAGCCAAATTGAATGGTAAGCCAATTGGAATCTGGGCGCACACACCACAATGGCATGATGATTGGCATTTGATTGATTTGCATATAAAAGAAAACATTTTTTTTTGTTTTGAACTATTTCAGTTGCTTGCAAATGAATGGCTAGCATATTTAATTGTCTATTCAAACCTTGTGATTTGATCGAACTAAAATGAGCATTGTAAAGAAAATCCCTTTCTTTAGTGTAGAAATATATGTGTAAAGAAGCTCAAAATGAAAAAAAAAGAAAGAATTAAATTTCCTTATTTAAAATGATAGTGTATGGAACCTTCGAGTTATTCCAAACAAGTAACTTGTATATGAATGTTTTATTTTAAACATATACAAATATATGTGTGTATGTAGATTGAATACACACACACACACATACACACACACATATATATATACATATATATATAGATAAATATACATTATTAGATTGCATGAAAAGATGTGAATGAAATCATTTAAATGCATAGAGATACAAATATGTAAGGATATATATATGTATATATATAATACACACACACACACATATATATATACACACATATTCGTACTCAAATTTGAATTGAAAAATTAAGTTGATAATCGATGCTTTAAGAGGCGGACTGTAGAAGAATCAAGAAAATATTACAAGGCAGACCCACAAAGGTCATGTTCTACACAATAATAATATCCATTATTCAAAATTAGAGGGAGGCTATGGTAGGAAATAGCCACAATAATAGCACCCAGCTGCATGCAAATTGGGGGTTTCTACCATATTGAATGAAGGTGGCAAGTGAAAAAGTAGGGATTGATTTGGAAGGAAATCTACAAGCACCCAAAAAGCAGAAGGGGATCGAAGTTTGGAGGAAAAATCTCAGGAAAGCTTCAAATGAAAGGCACGGCCATAGAGGTAATTCAATGATATTGACATCAGTATCATATGTTTACATTTCTTAGCTTGTGTTATCACTATATTGATGTTAGAACCAACAATATATTGGCATCCTATGTTTTTTTTTTGTGTGTTTGGATTAGGACAAAGGGAAGAATGGTGACCACCCTCTGGGGGATTCACATAGCCTATGACCTGCTCATGTCAATGAAGCCATTTGGCTAGCCTTCAGTGCTAGACCTAGGCATCGATACCTATAAAGCGATTGTTGAAACGGTCGCTCAAAAGAATAAGCCATATATTGGCTAATGTAAATCATATTCTAATTTATTGTGTACCATTTGGTGTTAAATTTGTAAGGGTTCGCCAGCCGTACCCATGAAAAGAGGAAGTCATCCTCTATGATACCATTATCATGTGTTGACAGTGTTATCCTTAGAGGCCTACACTTTCCATTATCGACCTAGCCGATAATGGTAAAGGGGAAGGTCGTTGTTTTATGCAGTACTATGATAAAAACATGGGGACAGAGAAAAATCCTCAATCTGAAGAATCGATGGAATGATAGAGAAGGGTTACATTGTTGAATTTTTAAGAATTGATCCTCATGATCGATAGTATAATTTATTCGATTTAGTGTCATTTATGAGTCTACATCAAGTATAGATCATCATGCAATAAGACCTTCTCTAGTATTCCCTTAAGGGTAAATTTTTATGAAACTTGGGGTTAAGATAGGAGGTACCCAACCCTAGTAATGGGTCAAAAATTAGAATAATTTGGTAGTAGGCTAAAATACTGTAGATCCTGAAACCTCCTTGTTTTCTTAACTAAATATTGGCAAGCATGTTGAACTTTGTTACTTTATTATATCAAGTTTCCCATAGTGATTCCAGAGATGAAAGAGTCCAAGATCTGGATTATTGACATACTATTCTTGATGTTGAAACTATGCTATTTGATTTGTTTATTTTCTATTCGTGATGGACAAACCTGTTCAATTTTTAATGGTGAATAATTACTTGTAATAGAACATGTATCTTGTAAGTAGCTTAAGATCATCAAGATGAGTATATGACTTTAATTGTGTTTTTCTGTTAGTAGAAAAATAAATGTATTGATGCAAACAAAATTTATTCTTTAGCAAATGACTTTGTTTTATTGAAATTGTATTTATAGCTGGAAACAACTTATTTTATGACTGTTTAGTGCATAAACAACCTATTTTATGATTGTTTAGTAGGAAAAAAAATTGATTTGCTAAAACAATGAATGCTCATATGTAAAAAACTTGTTTTATGATTGTTTAGTGTGTAAAAAACCTATTTTATGACTGTTTAGTAGGAAATAGAATCCGATTTTTTTAAAAAATGAATGTTCATATGTAAACAACTTACTTTATGACTATTCAATAGGAAATAGCATATGTTTTGTTTAAATGATGAATGTTCTTATGGAAACAACAATGTTAGAAAATAACAGTATGTGAGAAACTATTAGTAAAGACTTTCTTAGAACACTTATTTTGAACATCAATTAGAATATTATATAAATATTGCAATTTGAATAATGATTATTTTAGAATGTATGCACAAATTTTAATATTAGCAGGCACATATATGTGTATGCACATATACTTTGTCTATGTACACATACACATACTTGTGACATACCTTCTTTTGTTTTTAGTACATTTTTAAAAGGAAAAATGCTTAATATGTTAAGTAGAAACTAGTCATAAGAATGATATGATTGATTGTTGAAATACTCTGTGAAGCATAGAATCTTCTTTCTGTTTAGAGTTTAAATTTTTATTATGTTCTTCCTTTAAAGACATTGTGGTAGTAGTATATTTTGATTACTTGAACAAAACACTGATACCTTAGTAGACTAGAGCATCTATGGGTAGTTGCTACTAGAGGGTAGATAATTGTTATCATAGAAAGTTACCTTCTGGGACAGGTGCAAAAATGGCTTCAAAGAGTATTGGTTTGCTTTACCAGAACCTATCATTTGTTGTTGTTGTAACACACTTATTATTCTTGGCCAAGGAATATGGTTCATTATGTATGTATGAATGAACTTTGTGATTTCACTCTTTTCCATTCCTAGCATAGATCTTGCACTTTCTTTTATAAAAATGTAGATAGAAATTGCATGTTGATGTATGGGCATGCACTAGATTCCACCTTGTAGTTTCTTCTCTTGCTAAAATTTCCATGTAGGGTTGGGAATTCTTCAAGTCAAAAGAATACTAGGGAAGCATAAGCTTCAGGGTTGGGTGGTAAAGTGCTTCAACCATGTACCCATCCACCAAAGGAGGCAAACGTTGAAGAAGAACCTTAGTTGTTCCAAGACTAGCATAGTCTTTGATGTTCCTTAATGTTATTCATTCATGTACTTGATGAGAAATGTACTATGTAATGACATTGTGGCATTAGATGCCAAGTAAATCTTGATATTGTAATTTGACTTTTGAAGTGAACATAAGAATCTTTGACTCATTTTAAATGGACATGTGTAGCTATGATTGAACTTAACCACTGGTTATGTCTTTTAGATTTGGAGTATATTCATCTGTCATTTACAATAATAATAATTAAGTAATAATTAGGAATGGGTTATTACATTTGGTATTAGAGCTTAGGGTTCAGCTCTAGGCCTTTTGAGTCTACCATAGTTGACTAGGGTAGTTGACCCTTGACCCAAAATTGGAAGTCCTAAGAATTTACCAAACCTGAATTGAATGCAGGAATGGGAAGGTCAAAGGAAGGATGAAAGAAAGGGAAAAATATTAGAACCTCACATAAGAATGACGTAAACGAAGGAAATTCCAAGACAGAGGTTCCACTAGAAATTCGTGATGACGAAACTCTAGCACAATATCTTACATGACTCAAGCTAGAGAGAGGCATGAAGATTAAGGAGAGGTGAACATCTAAGATCAAAAAGACTTTCACAATCCCAGACTGGCCTCTAGGGTGTGGAACCAACACACCCTTGTTGAGAAAAGATGAAAAAGAGAGCCTACGTGCTCAACCATCCTCTTCTATTAAGTTTGATGTAAAATCGAATGATGATCCAGAGGAATGTCCTCTTTCTAATACCAAGAAATTAGAATTATTTAACTCAAAGCCTATTATAAATAAGGGTCTATTGACTCACCCTAAATATAAATAAAATTAGATGATATTTTTTTAGTGTGTTCAATAAGAGACTCTAAAATGTGTGTATCTTGCTGGAATGTGTACTTCTTCTATGTTGAAGGATGTATGCATATGAAAAATTATGTGTTGTAGTATAAGAACGTTTATTCATAGAACCTTGTGTTGAGGTATGATAAATGTGATTGTGATGTAGGATAAGTGTGGGACATCATGGTGACCACTAGACAAGACAGGGGTGGTAGTGGTTCCAATAACAAACCAAACAAGAGACTAGAGAAAATTCTAAAGCTTCTGAATCGGTAAGAGTCTCACATGGTTCTTATAGAGAAAGAAGTTTGGGTGACATGCAAGGACTAGGACCATAGGAATGCAAAAGGCAATAAAGGAGACAGTGGTCCAGGGGTAGGTCCAAAAGGGAAAATTGAGGAAGAGCTTGGAAAAGACCTCAAAAGAGTAGCACCACCCAAGTTCGATGGCAAGGCCATTGGAACAAGAGTTGAAGCCTGGATTATAGAAATGGAAAAATATTTTGGGCTTCATAACCTTTTTGAATAGACTAAGGCAGGATGGGCTACGCATCAGCTCTCAGGTGAAGTAGTGACATGGTGGGACAATGAGAAGTTGGAACGAAACCTACAGCCTACTGAGATCACTTGAGGACTCTTCCTCCAAGATTTTAGGAAAAGATGGTTATTGTATCTTTTCTTTAACAAGAAAGTGACATAATTTTAGAAATTAACCCAAGGAAATATGACTATGATTTAGTATTGGGAAAATTTCACTAACCTGTTAAAGTATGTACCTTAATATCAGTGGGATGAATGGTTCCATATCTGAAAATTCATAATGGGACTTAGACCCCACATAGGAGCCGAGGTGGATATGCATGAACCTCAGAACATGAATGAAGTATTTCAGAAGGCCACAAAACATGAATAGAAGTTGTAGTAGTTATCAAATCTTCACAGTCATTTGAGTTTTAAGTCTCATTGTGGGAAGAAGAAATTTCATAAGGGAGATAATAGGGGAAGAAAATCACAAGAGAAGGGTGAAGATGGTAATGGTGGAACGAACAAGAAAGAAAACAAGGGTAATGGCAAGGACGACCATAAGCAGAAGGGATTTAAAGAGGACAAGATATGAGGTCACAAAGGGACTCGTGATGCATGTTATACTTCTGGAGGTGACCATTATGCCTCAAATTTTCCTTACCAGTCAAAGTCACGGAAGGAAGGAAGCTTACACTCACCAGATCCACGCAGTAGTGGATAATAGGTAGGCAGAATATCAAACTTCACCAATCAAGCTAACAAGTAAGCTCTATGGCCATTTTTTCTCTATCTTAATTGATATTGTAGCTACTGAATGTTTTATAGATCCTAGAGGGTGATCCCACAATAATGGTTTACAATTTTTGGGAGATCCTCATTTTTGCTGAAATCACATATCCTAGAGGGTGATCCCACAATAATGGTTTACAATTTTTGGGAGATCCTCATTTTTGCTGAAATCACATATTTTTAGAAAATATAATGAGCTAATCATTGAAAAGTTCCATTTAAATGATTCCAATTGAATAGAGTTTCATCAAACCACCTTAGATCAAACGCCCTTGGATAGAACCCCACTAGTTTTAAACCATACCTATAACGGAGTCTCCTTTACATCTATCAAAATGTTGATAAAAAACCACTTTTGATTTACCTTTTGGGGGATCAAATAAATTAATTTAAAATTTATTTTTTGTAAGTATGTTGTCCTTATTATAAGCTTCCCAAAAAGTATAATTTTAAATAAATTTAATTTAAATATTATATTTATTTTTTATTTCTTGTGAATGTAGATTTTTCAGAAAATCAAGCTCTTTTTTGCACATGTGGAAAAATGGCGATTATCAAAAAATGAAAAATATCAATGCACTAGATATTGAAGTCCTTGATCCAACAAAAAAAAAAGAATTTCGATACATACAAAAAAAGTTATAATTGGTTTGACTTCAAAAATTGATTAAGGAAAAAATATTCAATAAAACACTATGAAACCAAATGAAAGTGCTAGATATCATAGTTACAAATCTAAATTCAAAACAATTAGAATTTTCTCGTTCATGGAAAAAAAGTTATGTTGTATACGGTGAGCATCACTCCTTAATAATGGTGATTACTAAAAAAAAATAGTTTTTGAAGGAGATGGAAAAAGAAGTGCAATCTAATTCCAAAAATTTTGAAAAAAATATATTTAGAATCTACAAAAAACAATGTCACAAATCACTGGTTTGCATCATCTTCAAAGTCCTCACGATTTAGCTACTATAGGTGTCTGAAAGTGAAGATTTAGTGAGAAAAAATCAATTCAGTGTCTAGTTTGGCCAAAAATTGTAAACTAGTATTATGGGATCACCCTAGAATAATATCCAAGATACCCATTAGACCTAGGTACATGGAAAAATCTTGTAAAGTCCAGTATGTTAATTGAGTAGAGCAAAGGGTAGTACCTATCTCTTTTGCAATGAGTTAGAATTTCCAACTTTTCAAATTCAAGTCAACTTGTATGTGGCACCCTTACGGTCATATGATGTAATTTTGGGAAATATGATGTAATTTTGGGAATAAATTGGTTAACTGAGCATAAAGCCTTAGTGAACTATGAGGATAAGGTGGTCAACTTTCTGGATGATTATGGAAACCCAGATAAGGTTTGTGGAATGCAGAGACCCTTGGAGCTTAGATAGATTTCTGCAATGCACCTCAAGAAGGATCGTCAAAAGGGTTGTGTGATTTATGTAGTGCATGTTAGTAATCTAGACAGCAAGGAGCCATATGTAGACGATTATCCTATTCTCAAGGAGTTTAAAGACGTATTCCTTGATGAACTTATGGAACTGCCTCCAAAGCAAGAATTGAATTTTTCCATCGACCTAGTTCCAAGACTTGAGCCTCAATCCAAGGCACCTTATTGGATGACTACCGCATAACTCTATGAGTTGAAGGCCCAGTTAATGGAATTGTTGTATAAGGGACTCATAAGACCCAATGTGTCTCCTTGGGGAGCATTGGTCATTTTTGTGAAAAGGGAGGATGGAAATTTGCATATATGTATAGATTATCAGATGTTTAACAAGGTTACCATCAAGAACTAGTATCCACTTCTGAGGATTAATGAATTGTTTGATCAAATGAAGGGAGTGATGATGTTCTCCAAAATTGATCTCAGGTTAGGTTACCATCAATTGAGGATTAAAGAAGAAGGTATTCCAAAGATTGCATTCAAAATTTGGTATGGACATTATCAGTTCATAGTGGTACCTTTCAGTTTAACTAATGCACTAGCAATCTTTATGAACCTTATGAATAGTGTATTCAGAGAATGCTTAGATGACTTTGTATTGATTTTCCTTGATGAAATTTTAGTCTACTCAAGGGCTGTCGAAGAACATGATAGACATTTGAGGATAGCTTTTTAGTGTTTGAGAGAAAGGAAACTCTTTGGGAAGTTGTCCAAGTGTTCCTTCTATCAAGACTGAGTGCACTATTTGGGCCATATCATTTAAGCTGAAGGAGTCTCCGTGGGCCCTGAAAAGATCAAGGAAATTGTGGAATGGCCAGTGCCTTAGAATGTGTTAGAATTTTGTAGATTCATGGGTCTCACATGATATTATAGGAATTTTGTGCAAGGGTTCTCCCAGATTGCATCTCCTATTACATCACTCCAAAGGAAGGGAACACAGTTTGAATGGATTGAGAAATGCAAGCAAACATTCCAACTCCTAAAGGAGAGGCTCACTAAAGCACTTGTACTGACTATTCCTGATCCTAATGGGAGATTCATAGTAATCATGAATGCTTTAGGAGAGGGATTGGGAGTAGTATTAATGCAAGATGGACAAGTAGTGCCATATGAATCAAGGAAGCTTAAGCAACATGAAGTAAACTATGCACCTCATGATTTGGAATTAGTAGCCATAGTTAATGCCTTACAAATGTGGAGGAATCACCTTTTGGGAAGGCTATTTGAACTCAAGATAGGCCATTTGGGGTTGAGATACATATTTACCCAGCCAAACCTTAGTTCATGATAGGGAAGGTGGCTATAATTCCTCAACAAGTATGACTTTGGAATAGAATACATAAAAGGGAAAGAGAACAGAGTGGCTGATGCTCTTAGTAGATGAAGACATATGACAACGATGATCTCAACACAGTCTAACTTGAGGCAGCAAGTAATTTAGAATCTACCAGGAAATGAGCATTATGAAAGAGTGAAGAGCACTCTAGCAGAAAATCCTTCAAATCATTGGTTCAATGGGTACGAAATTGAACCAGATGGAATTTTGAGCTACCAGAGGAGAATGTATATTCCATTGAACTGGATGGAATTTTGAGCTACCAGAGGAGAATGTATATTCCTAAGTCTGGAGAATTGAGAAAGTTTTAGAAGAATTTCACAATGCACCTTTTTCAGGACACCCTGGTGTATCTAACATGATTGTGAAGTTGAAGAATCTATATTTTTGGCCTAAACTCAAGAAGGATGTAGTGGAGTACGTAACTAGATGCTTGAAGTGCCAGCAAGTTAAGGTTGAGCATGCACACCAAACTGGGTTATTGTATCCTCATGACATACCTAAGTATAAATGGCATGTGACCAGTATGGATTTTTTACAAGGGTTTCGATTGAGCAAGAATAAGCATGATGTTATCTTGGTTGTGATTGATAAGTTGACTAAGGTTGCACACTTCATTCTAAGAAACCTTAAGAATGGATCATCGAATTTGGCTAATAAATTTGTCCAGGAGATCTTCCATTTGCATGGAGTGCCAGAGACTATCATTTATGATAGGGACACTCGAATGACCTCAAGCTTTTGGACAACCTTGAATGTAGCATTGGGGAATAAATTGAATTTCAGCTCGGCTTATCATCCTTAGACTGATGGGCAGACAAAGAAGGTGAATTAGGTAGTCGAAGACCTCCTTTGAATGTGTTGTATGGACCAATAGTATAGGTGGGAAGAATATTTTCCTTTGGTATAGTTTTCTTACAACAACTCCTATCACACATCCTTAGGCATGGGACCATTTGAAGCCTTATATGGGAAGAAGTTTCGTACCCCCATAAGTTGGGACAAACTAGAGGACATAATTATAGTAGGACTTGAAATTCTTAAGGAAATGGAAGAGAAAATGAGGATCATTAAGAGCAGACTGAAAGAAGTTACAAACTATAAAAAGAGTTATGCTGACAAGAACTGAACTCTTAGACAATTCACAGTAGGGGATAAGGTTTTCTTGAGAGTTAAACCTCATAAAATCTCTATTCCTTTTGGAAATTCTTCCACATTGGCCCCAATGTATGTGGGACCATTTGAAGTCTTGGAAGTGATTAACCTAGTTGCTTATAGACTAGCTCTACCACCTACTCTTGCTCAACTTCATAATATGTTTCATGTTTGTTTTATTAAGCCATATCATCCTGATGTGACTCACATACTTGATTAACAATCCTTGCAGGTACATGATCTAGGAGTGGTGCTATTGAAGCCCATTAGAATCCTAGATAGACACAAAGTTAAGTTGCGGATAAAAGATATTGCTCAGTATAAGGTCCAATGGGACCAGTATTTAGAGGATAGTGCTACTTGGGAGTATGCGGAGGAAATAGAATGCTCCTTTCTGCACTTTATATCTTGAAAAGAAACTCAATAATTTTGTTTGAAATTTTTGGATTGAGATACTATGATATTTCATGCTTTAAAATTTGATGTTGAAATAGACATATATTTTGAAATGATGTTGAAATAGACATATATTTTGATGAGATGTTTAAATAGACATATATTTTGATGAGATGTTGAAATAGACATATATTTTGAAATGATGTTGAAATAGACATATTTTGATGAGATTTTGAAATAGAGATATATTTTGAAATGATGTTGAAATAGACATATATTTTGAAATGATGTTGAAATAGACATATATTTTGATGAGATGTTGAAATAGACATATATTTTGATGAGATGTTGAAATAGACATATATTTTGATGAGATGTTGAAATAGACATATATTTTGAAATGATGTTGAAATAGACATATATTTTGATGAGATGTTGAAATAGACATATATTTTGAAATGATGTTGAAATAGACATATATTTTGATGAGATGTTGAAATAAACATAAAGGTTTGAAGTGTGATATGATGTTCTTTTATTTGGCTTAATAGACATTGGGATGATCTCTCTTCCAAGAGGGGAAGGATGTCATAACCCAATTTTATTGCATATTTATTTAAATGTGGAAAATTGAATTATTGATGAAATTCAACTAAATATTTAATGGAGATTCTAGAATATTCAAAATGTTGAATATAAGGAGTTGACTGATGTTGACTTTAGGGATTTTTTAAAACTTTTTTTATATGTCATCAAGAATTTGAACGTTACTGATCAAATTGCAAGTGCAAGTGTGTGCAGTTGCAGGATGACAAGTTGAAGGATGAGAACACAGTTGAAGTGTTATTGTTTAGTTGGATCAAATGGTAAGCTAGTTGGAATCTGGGTGCACACACCACAATGGCATAATGATTGGCATTTGATGATTTGCATATAAAAGAAAACAAAATTTTTCTATTTTGAACTATTTCAATAGCTTGCAAATGAATGGTTAGCATATTTAATTGTCTATTTAAACCTTGTGATTTGATGGAACTAAAATGAGCATTGTAAAGAAAATTCCTTTCTTTGTACTGTAGAAATATATATATGTAAAGAAACCCGAAATGAAAAAAAAAATTAAAGTTCCTTATTTAAAATGATAGTGTATGGAACCTTTGAGTTATTCCAAAAGCAACTTGTATATGAATGTTATATTTAAAACATATACATATATATGTAATAGAGGGGGACCAACCAAATTCGAGGCCCTAGGTCATGGAGGGCCAAGAGTGGAAGGCTGCCCTAACTTACCTCAGCTTAACAGGGTGTTAGAAAATGTAGGATGAGAATGATGTGGACTATAAGATCCTTCAATCACTCTACAAACATGAAATATAGAATAGGACTAGGCGAGCCAACTTTCAGGTTCAACACTGTGCCTCAGGAAGCTCTCTACCCGAGGATGGAAGCGTGGTCTTGGGACGACAATGCAACACACTGGCGTCTCTCAAGTGCGCTAGCGTCCGTACGACTAAACAACTAAAGAGACAAGGTCAAACCTAAGAAAACAAGCTAACAACCCAACTAACCACTACTAAAGGGCCAAGACAATGCTATTAAGTAGACAAAATATGCTCTAATGTGATGAAGTAAAAATGCAAGAGTTAGGGTGGCAAGAATGATCTCACAAAGAAACTCGTTCGCTAGCTAGCTCCCAAAAACACGTTCAGCTACAAACAAAGAGGAGGAAAATGTTGGGTGGTTGTATAGGGGCCTGCCTTAGTTAGACCCCCATTTAGGTGTTTCCACCTCCATAGAAAACCAAGAAAGTGAGTATGATAAAGAAAATAATGCAATTTAAAGAACACCAAAACACTACAAAACAACAAATGTGCTTACTCTACCAAGTAATAGAGGAGAGGCATGGGAAGCTTACAACCTCCACCAAAAGCACTCAAGGCTAATGGAGGAGAGAATGAGAGTACTCGAGCCTTTACTGCAATGGTGTTTTCCCACACTTTCTCTACTGAAGTGATGGAGTGAAGTTGTTGTTGCTAAGGAGTGCAAAAGTGCTGATAGAATGCTTGGGAATACAAGAAGTGAGTGCAAGAGTGTGAAGAAGCTGAAGTGAAAGCTTGGAAGAAGTTGAAATGCATGTAGAAGGAGGGAATTTGAAGGAGGGATGAAGAAAACAACCATATTCAAGTCGATTAGCCAAAGGGGGCATTACAAGTTGACTACCAATGAGAAGTGTAATGCCTCTATAGGTTCAGCCATAGGAATCTACCAAGGACGTAAGCACGTCGGGCGTATGTCTATGCACTACACAAGTGTCCTTGAGAGAAATTCCCTCACTGATGCTCAAAATAGGCACCAAGTGGAATGAAAGTAGCGGGCTTAGGTGTAATTACGCCTATGAACTTGGTTTTCTAAAGTGGAGAAGGGAAAAAGGGGAATTTTCATAAGGGGTGCAAATTCACTCCTATACATTTTCCCTCCACTTTAGCGAGCACCAATACTGATGAGTGCTTCAGTAAAGTACATCGAATAATGAATAAGGTTAGAAATGTATACCTGAATGGTCAAGGAAGTATACCACAATCTAACTATCCTGTAGGTATAGGGAAAGTGAAGGACTAAGGACTTCATAGCTTCTCAGAACTATGAAGTTGAAGAAAGAAAGTGTCTTATAGGCCCGCGAACCTACAAGGAGGCAACCCCCAAGATCTCTCACATGAAGGAAGCCATGTGAAGTAAGCACCTTACAAGCCCGTAGACTTGCAAGGAAGGTGTCCCCAAAGAACTTTCACATGGAGGATACCTGGGAAGCATCCCCCAAGATCTCTCACATGGAGGAAGCTAGGAAAGTTCCTTATAGACCCACAAACCTATAGGGAAGGTATTCTCCAAGATCTCTCACATGAAGAATACCCAAGGAAGCACCCTACAAACCTGAAGACTTGTGGGGAGGGTAACCCCCAAGATCTCTCACATGAGAGAAACCCAAGAAAGCGCCCTATAGACCCACAAACATGCAGGGGAGCCATCCACAAGATCTCTCACATGGAGGAAGCTCAAAGGAAGTGCCCTATAGGCTCTTAGATCTATAGGGAGGTATCCCCCAAGATCTCTCACATGGAGGAAACCTAGGAAAGCAGACTCCACAAAGTTAGGAAGTGGCCACGTAGATGAATAAGAAAATAGTTGTGCAAATCATCGATAATTTGGAAGAATTTCAAAGGGGTCCCTTGGGAACCTGTCATGAAGAAGGGGTCCACTCAAGGGACATACATTTTGAAAGTAGATATTTTCTTTCTCAGAGCACTCCATCATAAAGGGATCCTTTTGAAAGATGTTCATTTCATCAAGGAATTCAAAAGGAATAATATGCCCCCACCTGAAGGGAAGGTCAAACCTTTTCCCGCTTTGGAGGAAGGTTTTCAAGTCCTTTCTTTACAAACCCATGATGAAGGAAACATGTTACGTTAGGGATCCAAGTTGAGAATGTGATTCTAAAGAAAGGTTTGCGAAGATTTTAGAGAAAAGATTCATTGGAAATGAATGCATTTTCTAAAAATCTAAATGTTGAAGAAAGGGCGTTATCACACATGAGAGGGACAAATCAATCAAAGAAGAGAGAATGATAAAGGGAAAGCAAAAGAGAAAAAAAAAACAAAGGGCACAAGGGTATCCTGATATTTTAGGGTCAAAACCACTCATATATATATATATGTATAGTAATAGTATATAAATGAACTGTCATCAACCCCTTACTATGTCAGACCATGTGAAGAATGTGTGAGAAGACAAAGTAAAAATAAAAAAATTGGGTCAACATGGAAGGGAAGCCCAAATACCCCCAACACTTTGCATGGTCCCCAATTTATCAAAAATCAATCACAAACATGGAAGAATGATGATACAAATAGAAGAAGGTTTATGACACAAAAACCACACCAATAGCCAAGCACCAACATGGGTGACGAGGGTCATCCAAGCACACATAGCATGATCATGGGGGAACACATCACAAAACACACACACACACAAGATCAACAAGAGGCCTCCTCTTAACACTAATTGACAAGGAGGTCATCTGCTTCCCACTCTAGATCATCATAGGGGGAAGGAGGATGAGCTTGTAGTGGAGAGATGTTAAGAGGAGGAGCATCTGACCCTCCCACAACAAGGGCTAAGGAAGAAGCCCCTGCAAGGTCTTCTTCATTGAGCTCTTCTGGAGGTAGGGTCAACAATTTTATGAAGATCGCTGTCAAGGCCAAAACTTTATCCATGGAGTTAAACATGCATCCTACATGAGCATTGTGTTTAACTTCAAGGGATGGGGTAGGCTATGCTTGAGATTCACCGCAAGGCTCGTCGAATGACTCGGGAGTGGTGATGAACTCAAGGGAAGCCAGGACTAGTTTCTTCACTAGGATAGAATAAGTTAGCATGGGATCACCTTGTGAAGAAGGTGGGATCATCTTATGTCCTTTGTTACTAGAAGGACCACACTCCACCTTCTGATTCATTGAAGGAGAGGAACTCCCCATAGACAAGGCTAGGGGTGTAGAGGAAGAGGAGGAAAAAACTACAATGGATACAATTGAGGTACTAGTCATATCCATGGGTTTCAAGAAAGGCTAGATATCTGAAACAGACATCACCAAAGGTGACTCCACCGAAGGAGTGATGAACACCTATACCCCCTTGTGGTTAGGCACATTCGTACTCACAATGGAAGCCAGGAGCAACACAAAACTAAATTGAAGAGAAGTAGAAGGAAGGGGAGAGGAATACACTGCAGGAGGCCCTGAAGCAGGGGTGGTCATCTCTTCCTACTTCCTTTGTGAGGTGGCCTGCTCAACTAGGAGAGACTTTCATTGACACTTGCACTCACATGCAAGATGGTTTCTATGACTCTTTGAGTTGGAGGCTGGAGGCTATGAAGGAATGGAAAGCTCCTGCTCAACCATGGGAACATCCACTACAACCATCTCCAGTGGAGGAATGGATTCCTCAACAGGAGCAGGAGGAGTAGGTTGAGGAATAGCTGGGGGAGTTGGCTCAAGAGCCTTGGTAGTGGGCCTCTTACCATTCACTGCTTTGGGAGCAAGAGTGGTAGGAGGCCATAGATCGAATTCCCTTTGGGAACCTTTCTTTTTATTGTATAAGTACTACCGCGGTCTGGGGTATTCATTAGGGAGATCCGAGATCTGGAACTTGGGCTTGCACCAAGGAGGTATCATCGAACTTAGTGAATAGCCACCAGGTTGAATCATCCAATAATCCTCCCAAGAAAGGGGAAAGGATGAGGCAGTCCGAGGGAAGGAAACCTTCTCTTTCCTTTATGGGAAGGAGAGGGAGCCAATGTGGACTTCTCCTCTCCCTTTTGGGAAGGGGGAGTGGTCGATGTAGGCTTCTCCTTCTCCTCTTGGGAAGAGGAGGTGACCAACTAATGTATAATAGGAGGGGTCAATTTCGGTTATCCCTTGCCCCCAGTCTTGTACTTTACATAATTCTTGTAAATTGGGTCCATTCTTAGAGGAAGCAAAATAACTAGGGTAGGAAAAAAGTGATCCAATGGATATCCACCATGGGACACCAAGGGCTGGTATCCAGTGTCATGCACTACATGCATGACACCTTCATGGGAAAATTTTAAACATTTGTGAACAATAGAGGTGATTCCATTCATGGAAGCTAGCCAGGGTATACCTAGCTTCAACCTAAATAAATCCAACTTCGGAATAACATCAAAAACCATGTCAACATCCCTAAGTCCAACTAGGATGGACAAAGTTATTGAGTTGTATGGTTTAAGACACATACCATCGTGCATACAGATGGAAAATTTCATTTCTTCATATTCTTCCCATTGTAATGAATTTAATACTAATGTTTCTTCCATGATGATATTCACATGGCTCGTGGGGTCCACCAAGACCCCTGTCACAATGTTACCATTGAGGCGAGCAACAATGTACAAGGGAGAGGGCTTGTTGTTTAAGGGAAAATATTGTGATGTGAATGTTATGTTCGGTGAACCAGGTGTAGGTAGAGTAGTAGATGTCACCATGACCATGTTAACATAGGCCTCAAGTTGGGTAACAAAATCAGTGGGATCAATAATCATGTTAGTAGAGTGTGATAGAAATGGGTCCATGTATATCTACAGTTCACTATTATCTTTCACCACTAATTTTTTAGAATTTCGTTTACTCCCATCAAGATGAATGGTACTATCCTCAATGCGGTCCTATATCTCATGACGCAATTGCATACAATGTTTGGTATCATGCCCATTAACTTGATGGTACTAAAAATAAGTGATCCCATCATACCAATTAGGGTAAGACTCCTTAAGAGGCTTAGGACTCGGAAAGGTTATGTTCTTATCCTTCAACAACTTCTATAAGATAGAAGAATAAGATTCTGATAACTTTGTGAACTTTCAGTTATGTCTGAGGTCGTTGTCATCAGCAGTGGCTACTACATTCATAACTACCTTACCTTTCCCAGATATTGATACGATGGACTTTCCCTCAAAACGGGAGCACAAGGAGGATCCCCTGAACTAAACAACCATCTATTGGTATTCTCGTAGGGTTGCACACAAATGTGTGAAAGAAGGGTATTTCATAAGGGTGACTTCTCTTGCCAAAGCCTTTGTAAGTTCCCTATGAACACCTTCTGTATGTTAGAATTAGGTAGCTGATACAAGATTTGTGAAAGAAGTGCTTGATAGAGCGCTATGAAATCAGTGATTTTTTCATTGTCTCCTTGTTTACATCGGACGAGATCCAAAAAGGTCATCTTTGGCCCGATATTAGCTTGAAATTGTCTAAGGAATTGATTTACAAGTTGGTCAAATGAGAAAACAAAATTTTCAAGTAAGGAGTAGTACCATTCTAGTGTTGTATCCTTGAGTGAATGGGGAAACAATTTTGCCATTAAGGCATCATGATGGAAGAAATATGTGCACAAGGTGTTAAAAGTGGACACGTGTCTTTGGATCCCACTTACTACCATACTTTTCAAACTTAGGGATCTCCATTCCTTGCAAGAAGGGAGTGTTCAAAATCACAATGGACAATAGGATATTCTAGAAGAAGGGCTGAAAGATAGGCTGAGAAAATGCTTGGGAAAGACTCACCAACTGGCTCTACATCTTACCCATATTCTAAAGAAGGGTATTCAAAATAGGGTCATTAGAAGACAGATAGCTAGAGGAACCTCCTCTAGAACCACTACCAAAGCCACCTCCAGAACCACCACTTGTGTGACCTCCGCTAGAACCACTACCAGAGCCATTGTCACTAGTAGGGCATTTGTCAGAACCACCTCCTCTTCCGAAACCACCACCATGACCTTCACTAGGACCACTTCCACCAGCACCACCATCGCTTCCAAATCCACTGCCACTGCTAAAGCCTCCACCACTCTTCCTGCTACAACCTCCACCACTAGAGGTGACAGGAGGGGTAAAGCTAAAGCCCAAGGGAACATTGTTTACTTTGAAAGTTTCAATTTTTTTAGAGATAGAAAGGATGCTAATAGAAGGGATTGCATCAACCATGTAGACTAATGTGGGAGGCATCAATACTCTTAATTTCCCTTCATAATCTTCAAAAGTGGGTCCTTGCATAACACTAAGAGTGTTTGAAGGAGCACATGCTTTTGTCAAACTAGTAAGACTAGCCAGGAGTTCCAAGCCTATTCAATATTTCCCAATCATGTACTTTAGTTAACTAATTAACCAAGAGGCCCTAGCCATCTTCAAGTTTCTTTCCATGTGATTTTCCAAAGCACCTAACCTTTGCTAAGGGCGGAGACATATAATGAAGGGATTTGAACAAATTCATACTCATCCACCAACGATGGTTTACGGGACCCAGGAGGAGTGGGGACATGATCAGTCTCATTAGAGAATCCTACCTCACCCCTCCACAATTGCTCCTACATGGCCACACTAACAGTGGAACCAAAGAAAAGGCTCATACAAAAACTAGTAGTGACCTTCTTCCTTTCCATTGGGAGGTGTCATACACTTCTCCTAATGATATACTTAAAAGTTGTGGATTGGGTTGTGATGCTCATAAAACTTCACAACACTCAGGAATATAATAGTCATAGGGTACACGAGAGAGGTCCCAACACCAATGGATGAACAAATGTTGGTTCACATCAGGTTCACCAAAAATGTAAGAGAGGGGGAACAACCACGTTCAAGGCCCCAGGTCATGGAGGGACAAGAGTTGAAGGCTGCCCTAACTTACCTCAGCTTAACGGGGTGTTAGAAAATGCAGGACGAGAATGATGAGGACTATAAGGTCCTTCAATCACTCTACAAACCTAAAGTATATAATAGGGCTAGGCGAGCTAGTTTTTGGGTACAACACTGTGCCTCAGGAAGCTCTCTGCCCGAGCATGGAAGCGCGGTCCTGGGACAACAGTGTGGCACGCTGGTGTCTCTCAAGTGCGCTGGCGTCTATACGACCAGACAACTAAAGAGACAAGGTCAAACCTAGGAAAACAAGCTAACGACCCAGCTAACTACTACTAAAGGGCCAAAAAAAAACTATTAAGTAAAAAAAATATGCTCTAATATGATGAAGTAAAAATACAAGAGTTAAGGTGGCAAGAATGATTTCACAAAGAAACTTGTTTTCCAGCTAGCTCCCAAAAACACATTCACCTACACACAAAGAGGAGGAAAATGTTGGGTGGTTGTATAGGGGAATTTCCCAATCACACCCCTATTTAGGTGTTCTAGCTCCACAAATAGCCAAGAAAGTGAGTATGATAAAGAAAGTAATGCAATAAAGAACACTAAAACACTACAAAATAGTAAATGTGTTTACTCTACTAAGTAATAGAGGAGAGGAGTGGTAAGCATACCACCTCCACCAAAAGAACTCAAGGCTAATAGAGGAGAGAATGAGAGTACTCAAGTCTCTACTACAATGGTGTTGTCCCACACTTGCTCTATTGAAGTGATGGAGGGAATTTGTTGCTGCTAAGGAGTGAAAAAGTGCTGCCAAAATTCTTAGGAATGAAAGAAGTGAGTGCAAGAGTGTGAAGAAGCTAAACTGAAAGATTGGAAGAAGTTGAAATGCATGTAGAAGGAAGGAATTTGAAGGAGAGATGAAGAAAACAACCATATTTTAGTCGTTCGGCTGAAGGGGGCATTACAAGTCAACTGCCAATGAGAAGTGTAATGCCTTTGCAAGTTCAGCCACAGGAATCTACTAGGGATGTAAGCACACTGTGCAGACGTCTATGTGCCATGTGGACTTCCCCGACAAAAATTACCCCACTGACACTCAAAAAAAGTGCCAAGTGGAATGAAAGTAGTAGGCTTAGGTGTAATTAAGCCTCTGAACTTGGTTCTCTAAAGTGGAGAAGGGAAAAAGGGGAATTTGCATAAGGGGTGCAAATTCACTCGTATACAATATATATATAACTAGCAGTTGTGAGCAGTGACATGCAATGATGATCTGATAGGTAAAGGAATATTCCAAATGGCATGGATCTTTACATGCATGGAAGGAATTAGAGAGGGGGATCCTAAGAAAAATTAGAGAGAGAACATAGCAGTTGAAGATGAATGCACAATTTCTATCATGACCATATAGAACAATATGCAAGCAAGAAAATAGTGCTTTGAAAGAATATGTAAGTGCATAAAATCAAAATTTAAAGAATTTGGTAGTAGTTTATTGACAACCAATAGATAAAATTTACACAAACAATAGCCATTGAGGGAAGATAAATTTGAATTTATTTTTTCAATACAACTACGCACAAGAGAATATTTTGAAGTTATCTGAAATCCCAAAAATATTCCATGATAATCGAGAACATCCATAGTCAATGTTATAAATGAAGAGAAACATTTCTATCAAATGGAATTGTGAAGCATTTAATAAATATAAACAACCCATATTGGCAATCACTCGTTGTAGGTTGCTTCTTTCATGATATGATCATTATCATTATGTCCATTATAGTATTCTTCTTATCGCTGAATTTGTTTGTCTTGAGTATGTTCTACAAAAATAAAAGGAAAATGTGAATTTTAGTGCAATGAACATGTGTCATTGTTAGAGAACATCTAAATTAGGAAACATAAACAGTTCTATAATTTATAAAAAATAATAGGTAATGCACCTGCAATAAAAGAGAAAAAATAAATAAGATGTAGGCATACCTTGTGCATGCAATAGGATGCAATATCTTTACGATTATAAGTCCCATATAATTCTATTCTAGAACCTGAGAATTTTTTTGAGTTGAAATTAGTGATACATTTTTAAAAGTATATACAGTTGTATCATTTATGACAAAGAATTTGAAATGCAATTGTGAAATAAGAGATGGAATAACTAACATATAGCCTTACCTTGTATATAAATGGAATGTAGTTGTAGCTCATATACCATGCAAAACATGCCATTGTGAGGCTATTTAGCATTGTGCACATCTGTAGTTACAACTGAGAACATTTGCAATCTAAAATGGTTACAATCAGATATAGTTACACACAGATGGTTTGAAGGTGAGAGCACTGGCAGTGGCATCATTGACTGAAGATCACAACACCTTTGGACTGTGTGGGTGTAAGAATCCTAAAAACTAGGTTGAGACATTTTAGTATGATCTATACAAGAATTACAAAATTGAATATAAATGTTATATGGTCAACCAAAGAAGAGGAAGGAATTTAGGTTTGTCATTGGAGGAGAGGAGAAGCATAATGCAAGAACTGAACATCAAATTCTCTTAGTAATCACCAAACAAGCAAAACTCTGGATAGATTGGCAGGAGTGGTTGCAACTACACTATGGAGGGAACGACAAGGAAGCAGTGAGTCAACTTACATATGGAATCGAACAATTAGAAATGGTGGAAATTCTATATGCATTGAAATGAAGAGGGAAAGAAGAAGTGATATAGTTACCAAAAAGAACAAAAACATTTCATCATGTTGGCAATGCACATAGTTGTTGGAGGAAATCCTCTTCTTTGATTCAAAGTGCATTGTATTTGTTGGCACGTAATCTGAAGTATCTATCAAAAGAGAAAGGTAGATCTATGTGTATTCTTGTAATTGATTTTACATGGGAAATAGCTATGAATGTTAGTCCTTGTCTTTCTTTAATTCCAATATCCATTATAGCTTTCTCCAATTTCAAGCCTTGAGATTTATGTATTGTTATTGCCCAAGCCATTGTCAAGGGTAGTTATGTTCAGCTACCCTGTGTGATCAGGGGAATGGGAATGGCTTTTGGGTTGTCTTGATCCCATGTTATTCCAATGTAGTTTGGGAAGTGCACAATAGCATATTGAGGTGGTTGAGGTGGTTTAGCACCCATAGCATATACGATAGACTTGACAATACCCAATGATCCATTGACTAGCAAGCTTCCACCCAAAGATTTGTTGTTAACATTATTGTTGATGGCGATTTTGGCACCACAACAATGCAAGCAGAATATTGCTACCCTGCTTCTCCTAAAAGAGAAAGGCAATGCATGGATTCCTTATCTCCCAAGGTTTTGGTAGTTGGGTCTCAACTGTGTTGATGTTGCTCAGTGGCCAATGCAACAGTAATATTCAAGGGGCCTGTTGGTATTGGGCTTCTGGATTATTCTAAGATCAAACATGAAATGCAACCTACTTTAACTGGGGTTTTAAAGAAACAAAAAAAGATAGATCATGGTTTTGAAATAGAAAAGAACAATAGTTCATCCCACCTTAACCAAACTTGCTAACTTCAAGGAATTTACAAACTAAAACTGTAGAACAAAATTAACTTGTGACCAACACATAGTTGCATTCATTCACTGTGCTGATTTTAACAGCTGATTATACACTACCATTTAAGCAAAACACAAAATGAGATTTCATTCCTTGAAAGCTTTTAAAATCAAATGATTAAATTAAGATAAATATCGTTCTGGAACATAATATGAAGTATACTCAAATCTGGTTGCTTCTACTATGGGTGAGATAGATAAGCAACATTTACAAATCTGGCACAATCACCAGTGTACAAAAAACATGTGTCTTCAAACTTTTGAAAATACATTACAATCTGTATTGAAATCTAACTGCTAACCAAGAAGACAACAGAAGCTCTCATTACTCAGAATCAAGATGCAACTCTCTCTCCTTCTGCTAACTGACTAACTCCTAACAGTTCTCTAAACCTAGAAGTTCTAATCTAGAAGTCATAATACTAAAAGTTTCAGACCCCCTTTTACAAAGAGGCAAGAATGCCATATATACACCCCCTTCCAAGAAGAATGTTAGCCCCTTTTTTTAGGGTTTACAAAATATCCATGGTGTCAAAGGGTCGACATCGAGATCTTTCTAAGGGAAGTCAGTCCTATGATAAATCTGAATCCTTGTTGTCTTATGTCGGTGAAGATTGTTTTCTAGAAAGATCCATAGATCTTTTGCATCTACCACACTTATTTTTGGCTTGAGTGTCCAAAGATATCACCATTAATGCCGAGCTACCCCCATTAGGAAACACAAGCTGGCGTTATGACTCATGACTTTATCTTCTTCCTTTGATGCTCTTCCAGCTCTAGATCTGTTCTTCTGCAAGTTGTCGAGGTGAGATGTTTTGGTGAACCAAAAAAGTGACATCGAGCAAAGTATTTCTCTCGGTGAACTCTACTTTCTTTTGGTGGGGCCCCCTCTTTGTTGTTGGCATGACTTCCCATGGTCGGGGAGATCTCACGGTGAAGTTACTTTGTTTTGGCGAAAGCCCATTCCCCTTTGGGGAGACTCTTCATAGTCGACAAGACCCTCCGCCAAGCTTCAAAACTCTCGCCAAGATCCTTGAGACATATGATTATGCACAAAACTTGACCCTGTAAAACAAGGTCTCCATTAGTCTTCTAAATCAAAATAATATCCCACTCAAACTTACCCATAACACTTCTTATTTTACTATACTTTGTAAGGAAAGACTTACTTCCAGCGGAGGCAGAACCAAATCCCAACAGGGACAATACTTACCTTCAAAACCGGCGGGGGTGGAACCAAAACGGAAACTAAAATCAGGACTGAGGTCAGGGTGGGGACGAGCCAGGGAAATAATCAACATTTCCAAGTTCATACCCTAAACCGACTCCGCTCTCGCGAAGAAACCCAAAACGCAAAGGACGGCAACAAAACACTAGCAGAGCTAAAGTGAAATGACGAACCAAGCAGAACCGGGGTCGGAACCAAATCCGAACCAAAAACTTCTCCAAGTTTTAGGTTCGGATTTCATTCTGAACTCGCCTTTGACGTCACCCGAAAAGAGGAAAAAAAGGAACAAAAAGAAAGAGAAGGGGAAGGAAAAACCCCACGAGAAAAATAGAGGAAACCAAAAATGAAAGAACCTAAGACGCGGAACTGGGATTGGGACCGAATCCGAACTAGGAACTTTGAGGAAGTTTCCGGTTCGACCCAGTCTTCGGTCCGCCAAAAAAAGAAAATGCCCAAGGCTGAAAAGAATGTTCAAGGAAAAGGACATTTACCGAAAAAGACCAATGAAGAGGGAAGCAAAGGCGGGGTCGGACCCAGGACATGACCTGAACGAGGAACTTGAGAAAGTTCAACATTCCAAGTTGGTCATGTACCTGACTCTGATAAAGAATAAAGGAAGAAGACAAAGAATAGTTGGAACCGGAACTGGGGATGAAACAAGACCAAAACATAGAAGGAATTTTTGAGTCTGGTATTGGTCCCGATTCCACCTCTGACAATACTTTGAAAAGAAAACGCCTAAGATAGAAAACCAAAGGCCAAAGAGAAAAAGACAAAAGGGGAACCCATTTTGATCCAGATCAAAGTGGGGTTGTTATGCAAGGAATAACAAATGGCAACTCGGCTGGGAAAATGGTTTAACCATTTTCATGGATCTGAAGGATTTAACTACCTAGAACTCTTGGTTCATGAACATTACAACTCCAGTTGGGCCAGCTATAACAAGCAAGGTAGAGCTAGAATCTCAAATGTAAGTCAATCAATAGCTACCCCTGAATCTATGTGTGTGTTTGATTGTGCATCACTTTTTTTTATAAAGTTCTTCATCTTTTGGGCAACCATGTGCAAGATTTGAGCTACATGAGTTGACCCCCTTAGCTATTGTGCAATGATATCCTGGGCATTGCTCTGCTGCCAGTCAGGCATCCATAGTCCTGATGGAGATACCTCTAGTCTTCCTGGAGCATTGCTCTACTGCCAGTTAGGCATCCATAGCCCCGATAGAGATACTAGAACCACCCATTCATATTGAGTCTTCTTTTCTCTTCAGGTAATTCTTTTCTTTTCTCTTTCTCCCCCCTTTTTATTTTATTTTAGGGTTTCAAATATTTCATTTGATTCTTTCTCAATACATCAGATGTTAAATATTTGATCTAGGTTGAAAACTACCATGGACCTCATAACATCACTTGGGAGATCAGATTTTTCACTCAAATCTTATAACATGATAATCCTAGGACAAATATACCATTTATAAGAGGAGATGTTTTTAATGATTTGTGATAGATTCAGGGGAGTTGATGAAGAATTTCTTACTTGGCACCTTGCTTTCAAAACTTTCCACAACTTTTATTGACAACAAGCATGAAACAACGAATTGAGGGAAAAGTCATCTAGTCAGAAGACCTGAAAATATCTAAACCACTTCTCTCCTAACAACCAAAGTAAGCTTCGGATAACAACCCATCATTTGAAGATGGAAAGAAACAGATCAACCCCAAAGAATAAAACAAAAGAAAACAAAAAGAAAAGGAAAAACAAAGGACAGAAGAAGAGAACCAACAAAAAAAAAATTATTTACACAAAGAGCAACAGACTACACCCAGAGACTATTCACAAACAAAAATTATTTATACAAATGCACCACCTAGAAAAATGCCAACTTCATGATTCAAAATAGTGTTTAAGAAACTATCCATTGATAGGCAAGGGGACAAGTTCTCCAGTTAAACTACTCAATCAGAATGCATTTTCTCCTAAGATCTTAGCAATCTGATAAGGACGTAGCCAAAGTTTGTCAAATTTCTAGTGACTGCCCTTCTTTTCACTAGCTTTGTCCCATAGCAGCACCAGGTCTGATATCCTAAAGGCCTTAATTTTGGCTCTTTTGTCAAACCAAGGTTTGACAACAGCCTAAAGCCTAAAGAATTGTTGCAATGTGGCATCTCTCTATTCTTCTAACTTCAACAAAGTAGCTAGTCTGACTTCTATCCTATTGTCCTTAGAGTAGAATTTCTGCATGAACTCAAGGATAGGTATTTGCAGATGGATGGGAAAGACAGGCTCTTGGCTATATACCAGCTTGAAGGGTGAGGTATTTAAGGCAGCCTTAATTCTAGTCCTATCTGCCCATAATGCGAATCTAAGCTGAGTATGCCAGTCCCTAGGGTTATGCTCTAACAGTTTCTTAATGACCCCTAAGAGATTCTTATTGGTTGACTCTACAACTCCATTTCCTTGTGGATAATAATTTGAAGAATATTTTAAGACAATGTTGTGATTATATGCCCATGAAATAAACTCAGCAAAAGAGAAGGAAAATCCATTGTCACATACCAAAGTGAAGGGTACCCCAAACCTTGTAGTGAGGCATTCGGTGAGGAACTTGATCACTACCTCTGTTGTGCTATTTTTGCAGGGTATAGCCTCTGTCCATCTTGTGCAGTAGTCAGTAGTAGTCAAGATAAACTTGTGTCCTACAGAGGAATTTGGGTTAATCACCCCAATAAAATCCAGTTCCCATTGGGCAAATGGCCTTACCTCATAGACGGGTTGCAGTGGCATAGCTGAATGGCATTCCCTTGGTGCAGAAACTTGGCACATGTGACATGTTCTCACATGCTGATGGGCATCCTTGAATACACAGGGCTAGTAGTAACCAGATCAGAGGATCCGGTGTGCTAATGAATCTACAGACCCATGACCCATGCCATGTTTCCCATGAAACTCAGAGATCACTTGCCTAGCCTCTTGCTAATCAAGGCATCTTAAGTACACTCCTTCAAAATTCTTCCTGTATAGGAGCCCTCCTTTAAACATATAGTGTGAGATTTTCAATCTTAGTGCTCTCCTCTAAGTAGTGTTCATTCCCTCCGGACACCGGTTATTAAGCATGAAACAGATGAGATCAGCATACCATGGGTTGTTTGAGAAGGACTGAGTAGTATATTGTTGACAAATAATGTTGTTACCAGCATCAACCATAACTTTAGAGAGACCTGAGCCTCAGACAAGTTTCATAGGGTGTATCTCTAAATCAAACTCTTGTAAGATGGCCATCCATTTCCCTCTTCTTTCTACCAGCTCGCTCTGCATTAGTAGAGATTTGACAGCAGTGTCAGGAACTACAACAATAATCTGACTTCAGAGGATGTAATGCCTAAATTTTTTAACAGCTTGGATCAGCGCAAAAGCTTGCTTCTCCAGAGGTGGGTATTTAACTTCAGCATTTTTGAATGGAAAGCTCATGAAAGCAATTGGCCTTTCTTCCCCCTTTTCTCTTCGCTGAGTTAGAACAACTACACAAGAATGCTTAGAGGAAAAATAATAAATATAAAACGGCCTCAAGTAGTCAGGGCTAATGAGGACTGGAGCTTCCAAAATGGATCACTTGATTTGAGCAAATGTAGCCTTCGCCTCATCACTCCACTCTATTTTGGCATCCTTCTTCATCATCTCATTCAAGGGCTTCATGATTTCTACAAAGCCTATGATAAACTTCCTCACGAAGTTGATCTTTCCAAAGAAGGATCTCATCTCCTTCTTGCTTCCTGGCATGGCTATCTTGAGGATGGACTCAACTCGATCTGGGTCAATGGATATTCCTCTTTCCAAAATTATGTGTCCCAAGAGCTTTCCTTCTGAGACTCCGAACATGCACTTTTTTGGATTCAGGGAGACGCCATATTGGATACACCTCTGGAGAATCTTGGCCAAGTCAGCAGCGTGGTTCAATTGATCCTTAGAGAACACTGTCAGGTTGTCAATGTAAACAATAATGCATTTTCCAATTAGATCCTTGAAAACTATGTCCATGGCACACTGGAAAGTTGCTCCAGCATTTATTAGGCTGAATGGAATCCTTCTATATGCAAATGTCCCCCACTTGGTAGTGAAAGTCATCTTCATCCTGTCTTCAAAATCGACCATAACCTAATTATATCCAAAGTAACCATCCAAGAATGACATCATTTGAGATCCGTTGATAGTCTGCAGAACTTCATCCAGAGAAGGAAGTGGGTAGTTATCCTTTTCTGAGGCTTTATTCAAATTTCTAAAGTCAACACATAGCCTAATCTCCCTGTTCTTCTTATGGGCTGGGACTAAGTTAGCCACCCACGTTGAATGGCGCACAGGGAATATTATCCTAGAAGACATCAATTTCTGGACCTCTTTATAAATCAATGGCTCAATCAAGGTGTTGCCAGGGTGCTGCTTCTATCGAAAGGGTTTAGCCTTGGGCTTCAAGGGGATAGTGTGTCATAACTGAAGCATCAAATGTCTAGAGGTCTTCATACCCCAGGCAATCATAGAAATATCCTTTTTAAGCGCCCTCAGTATGTCTTCTCTAATTACCTTAGGGCAGGCCTTCCCTATGTAGATATTCCTTGCGGGGCCACAATCAGCTAAATTAACTGTCTCGTATTTGCCTCCCTTTTCTTCAGCTGACGCCTTTTCTCAAGCCCTTGGATCTGAGTCAAAGATTCTTTCTAAAGCAATCATTCCCTTGGGAATGTTATTACTTTTCAGATTAAGGACCCCTTCTATATCACATTCCTTAGGGTTCCAATCCCCTTGATCTCTATTGGACTCATCAATAATTTTCCCCTCAAAGACATCTGAGCTTGCCAAAAAAGCCAGAATGTGTCGATCATCATCAAAGACTTGGAAATTTTTGACATTGTCAGGGACAGTTGGGGTGGACATTAGTTCCACTAAGAATCTTTTAAACTTGGAGCCTTGCATAGGCTCCAAGGTACTTGCAGCAACAACCAATGAATCAACTACCTAATTTTCTTCTCTAGGGATTAAGCTAATCCCGAAGGCATCAAAGTCCTCGATCAGGTTCCATACCATGTTCCTATATGCTGCCAGCCTTTTGTTGTGACATGTATACTAGCTGCACACTTTCTTGATCACAATTTCTAAATCTCCCTTGACCATCAAGGCAGTGACCTTCTTCTTGTGTACAAACATCAGTCCTCAAGCTAGGGCTTCATATTCAGCTACATTATTAGTGCCCCTGAATTGCAGCCTATAAGAAGCAAAGAAAACTTTCCCTTTCAGATAGGTTAGTACAATTCCAACACCAAAATTGGTCTTGGATTTGGATCCATCAAAGGTAAGGATCCACAACTGATCACAAGCAGGAGTTATTCCTTTTGAAGTTTTTATGGATATTTGGATAGGATTGACCAGAGGTGGAACTTCGTGATCTTTTGGACCAGACATAGGAAAAGGATTACCTAAAGGTTCTCTAGGTACTTCGTCCAAGTCCTGCTCAGTTGCATTATGTGACATGTGGTTGTCCTTTTGACAGTCACTTGCTTCTTTGGCTAACCCCTCAGGTTCTAATATATTTGTGAGTGCAGGGGTATCGAATAGACCTTGATGTTGCTCCTCCTCAGTGTACTAATTTGGACCTGTGTCTAGAGTAGGTTTGATTGGAGCAAGGATTTCTTTTGAAAGCATTGTATCCCTGGTTAACATGGTTGCTTCCTTGGCCTCAAATGAGAAGTAGTCTGCAATGGCCTCAGGGTGACTTGAGCTAGCTTCCTCATCTTGGGAAACATGTTTTAAAATGTTAATGCATGGTTGGCACGCTAATTCATAATGGTTTTGATAATGTACCCTACACCAATTAGGGAGCAGGAGACTTTGTCGATCTACATCTTCTCCCAAGACCAACTGATCTTGTTGCAGCTTTTTGACCAATGCTTGTTGGTTTTCATTAATTATAGGATCAGGGAGCCTTGGTATTGGCAACTCTTTAGGATCAAGAACAGAAAAGGTTAAAGCTTCTTCTTTTTTATACACACCTATCCCAGTTTTGAAATAGGCTACCTCACTATGGCAATCATATTCAATAATGATATGCTTGAGGCAAGGCTCGCTTTCAATCCTAATCTAAGTTGGGATCCCTCTCCATGGTAGCCACATATGTGAAAAGTCAAGGGAGAGGTATCCTCCTAGACTTTTCATCAGATCTCTGCTTAGTAGCATACCATAGGTCTCGGGAATGTCTGCCACTTGAATGTCTATGTTTGTTAGGATCCTAGGATTTGATCCTACTTGAACGTGTATGTTTCTTAATTCCCCCACCACATTAACCTCTGTTTTGTCAAGTTGAATGACCTTCTTATTGGTTTGAATGGGGTTTAATCCTAACTTCTTGCATATGGAAAATGGCATGACATTTCTTGAAGCCCCCGAGTCCAATAAACAATTATGTAGGTTCTTGCCAAAAATTCTTAAAGTTAAAAGGAAAGGTGGAGTACCTAGCTTGTTTCTGTATAAGGCTACATTCACATCCCCCGCAGTTGCCACCTTGCTCTTTCCTTTTGACTTATCAGCTTGTTCTAGAGCCTTCAACACTATCTCCCTTTAAGCAAGGCACCACTTCAGAATGTCAAAATATGACAAAGAATTTTTTTGTTTCCGCATCTCAGAAACAATGTCAAATTCTACATTATAACTTGAATTACTTTTGAAAACATCAGAAGAATTACCCTTGTTATGGAGGTCAGGTGGGCCTTTTGGTGGAGAGGGATTATTATCAGCATCTTGATTTGGGGGTACCATGTGATTATGAGGTGCTAATGTAGTGAATGGCCCCCTACCTTGATTTCTCAGGAAGTGTCCTCCCTTTGTCTAAAAAGCTTGGGCATCATATGAATCTTCTTCTAGTTCATTTTCTTCTTGCCTTGGGAATGAGGGCTCCTCCTCGAAGAGCTCATAAGTCATTGTAGTATCCATTAAGTCACCTCCTTTGTTTGAATTCCCCTGGAATGTGTGAGCATCTTTGTGTGCCATCTTGACAACTTTCTCCATTTGAGGGCAATTTACCTCAGAATGAGTTGCAGTATCATGCAACCTATACCAATTGGTCATGAAGTTGAGGTCAGCCACGTTTGTAGTATGTGCTCTCTCCTCACTTGCTTGATAGTTGTGAGGGACTCCACCATTATTAGGCCCTGTATTCCATTGCCTATTGTTACTTTTTCACTAGTTGTACCCTTTGTTTTGGTTTTGGTAACCTCTTTGGTTGTAGTTGTTATTCTAATAAGTACCCTGGTTGTTGCTATTTTGATTAGGGTAGTTCCCTTGGTTTTGGGAAGGGTTCAACCGAAGTTGAGCCATATCATTGGTAACTTGAGACAACGTTTTCTTTAGGGTCTCTACCTCATTCGTAAGCTGAATTGTCTTCTAACTTTCCACACTCTTAACAAAAGGTGGCTGATCAACATAACTTGGAGTTCCAATTTGGTTATGATGACCATGGGAAATTGGAGGAACCTGCGGTTGTTGAAAGAGATCAAAAATTCTAGTAGCAAAGAATGGGACAGGGGGTTGGATTTGTGGCTCAAACATAGGGCCATAGTGGGAAAGAGACATCCCTGGGACAGTGTTGAATAGAGGAGTTGAGCTATGCATTTGATATCCCATTGAAGGAAAACCTCCTCCTAGACTTCCTTGTTGAGAACTGACCTGCTACTACAACTTAATAGCCAAATGATAGATTTTGGATAGGGAATCGATATCAGCTGTTGGATATGTCCTTTGCAAGAACAATCCTAGCAAAGGGTCTATAACCCTAAAGTATGCCTGGATAGCACTATTCTTAGTAACTAAATAGGGATCCTGTAGCCTCCTATACATTTGTTGGAACCTAGTATTGAATAAAGGCAAAGATTCACTTGGTTCATTTCTTATGGTTGCAAATTGATGGTATAGAAGAGATAGATCCACATACACCCTGAACTGATTGATGAAGGCATTTTCCAAGTGTGTCTAGGTCAAAATGGAACCTTGAGGAAGATTAAGGTACCAATTATATGCCATATCTCCTAAGGAGTAAGGGAAAAATCAGTAGACCACATCATGGTGAGCTATTTGAGCTCTTGTACAAGCATTTTTGAAAGCTTGTATGTGCTCTTCAGCGCTACGTGATTCACCATGGATGTACTTAGGGTAGAACTTCTCAGGGTTTTTGGGCATATCGTGAAAACCTCTAGGAATAGTCCACAATAGAGAGGGGTTATTTTGAAAGAACACCATTGGTGGCAGTGGTGGTGGTTGAGCCAACTGTTGTATGGATTGAATCAGTTGTGATGAGAGTTGAGATGAATTGGATGGTGGATTGATGGGTATCCACTGGAGTATTGGTGAAAATCTTGGTGGAGTGAGTGGAGCTGATAAGGGTGGTATGATGGTTGCCCCAATTCTATGGTGCTTATGTCTTGTTGGGGTCTTGAGTTCTATGAAAGATGATGGATTCCCAGTTGATCGAAGAACTCTATGGGGCCTTTCTAGGGAGAAGAATCCATTTTTATCTAGTTTCCCTATAGTGGCCCTCCTTCTAGTGCCAGTTCCTGTTGATGGCGATGTTGGCACCATAGCAATACAAGACAAATATTGCTACCCTGCTTCTCCTAAAAGAGAAAGGCAATGCATGGATTCCTTATCTCCCAAGGTCTTGGTAGTTGGGTCTCAATTGTACTGATGTTGCTCAGTGGCCAATGCAACAATAATATTCAAGGGGCCTGCTGGTATTGGGCTTCTGGATTATTCTAAGATCAAACACAAAATGCAACCTACTTTAACTGGGGTTTTAAAGAAACAAAAAAAGATAAATTAGGGTTTTGAAACAGAAAAGAACAATAGTTCATCCCACGTTAACTAGACTTGCTAACTTCAAGGAATTTATAAACTAAAATTGCAAAACAAAATTAACTTGTGACCAACACATAGTTGCATTCATTCACAGTGCTGATTTTAACAACTTATTATACACTACCATTTAAGCAAAACACAAAATAAGATTTCATTCCTTGAAAGCTTTCAAAATCAAATGATTAACTTAAGATAAATATCGTTCTAGAACACAATATGAAGTAGACTCGAGTTTGGTTGCTTCTACTGTGGGTGAGACAGATAAGCAACATTTACAAATCTGGCACAATCACTAGTGTATAGAAAACCTATGTCTTCAAACTACTTCCGTCTACACTAAGAGAACTTTTGAAAATACATTACAATCTGTATTGAAATCTAACTACTAACCAAGAAGACAACAGAAGCTCTCATTACTCAGAATCAAGATGCAACTCTCTCTCCTTCTACTAACTGACTAACTCCTAACAGTTCTGTAAACCTAGAAGTTCTAATCTAGAAGTCGTAATACTAAAAGTTTCGGACCCCCTTTTACAAAGAGGCAAGAATTCCATATATACATCCCTTTCCAAGAAGAATGTCAGCCCCTTTTTTTAGGGTTTACAAAATATCCATGGTGTTAGAGGGTCAAAGTCCAGATCTTTCTGAGGGAAGTCGGTCCTGTGATAAATCTGAATCCTTCTTGTCTTATGTTGGTGAAGATTGTTTTCTGGAAAGATCCGTAGATCTTTTGCATCTACCACACTTATTTCTGGCCTCTGTGTCCATTTTCGAACTCTAGCGGTGTTGCCTTGAGTGTCCCAAAATACCACCATTAATGCCGAGCTACTCCTGTTAGGAAACACCAGCTAGCATTATGACTCATGGCTTTATCTTCTTCCTTCAGCGCTCTTCCCACTCTAGATCCGTTCTTCTGCAAGTTGTTGACGTAGCCCAGGACAGTCAGTGAGATGTTTCAAAGAGCCACAGAAGCCACATCGAGCGAAGTCTTTCTCTCAGGAAACTCTACTTTCTTTCAATGGGGCCCCCTCTTTATTGTTGGCATGACTTCCCATGGTTGGGGAGATCTCACAGCGAAGTTACTCTATTTTGGCGAAAGCCCATTCCCCTTCAGGGAGACTCTGCATAGTCGGCGAGACCCTCTGTCGAGCTTCAAAACTCTCGCCGAGATCCTTGAGACATATGATTATGCATAGAACTTGACCCTGTAAAACAAGGTCTCCATTAGTCTTCTAAATCACAAAAATATCCTACTCAAACTAACCCATAACACTTCTTATTTTACTATACTTTGTAAGGAAAGACTTACTTCCAGCGGAGGCGAAACCAAATCCGAACAAGAACAATACTTACCATCAAAACCGGCGGGGGCGAAACCAAAATGGAAACTGGAATCGGGACCGGGGTCGGGGTGGGTACGAGCCAAGGAAATAATCAACATTTCCAAGTTCATACCCTGAACCAACTGCACTCCTATAAAGAAACCCAAAACACAAAGGACAGTATAAAAACACCGCGGAGCTAGAGCGAAATGACTAACTAGGCAGAACCGGGGTCGAAACCAAATTCGAACCAGAAACTTCTCCAAGTTTCAGGTTTAGATTTCGTTCTGAACCCGCCTTTGACGTCACCCGAAAAGAGGAAAAAAAAGTTATAGAAAGAAAGAGAAGGGGAAGGAAAAACCCCACGACAAAAATAGAGGAAACCAAAAATGAAAGAACATAAGACGCGGAACCGGGATCAAGACTGAATCTGAACCAAGAACTTTGAGGAAGTTTCTGGGTTCAGACCCAGTTTCGGTTCCGGTTCCACCCCAAAAAAACAAAACAAAAAAGAAAATGCCCAAGGCCAAAAATAATGTTCAAGGAAAAGGACATTTACCGAAAAAGACCAATGAAGAGGGAAGAAAAGGCGGGGTCAAACCAAGGACGGGACTCGAACGAGGAACTTGAGAAAGTTCAACATTCCGAGTTGGTCCCAGACCTGACTCCGACAAAGAATAAAGGAAGAAGACAAAGAACAGTTGGAACCAGAACTAGGGACGAAACAAGACCAAAACATAGAAGAAATTTCCAAGTCCAGTATTGGTCCCGGTTCCACCTCCAACAGGACTTTGAAAGGAAAATGCCTAAGGCAGAAAACCAAAGGCCAAAGAGAAAAAGACAAAAGGGGGACCCATTTTGATCCAGATCAAAGTGGGGTGGTTATGCAAGGCATAAAAATTACTTGTTCACCAATTGCAAATAAGAGCTCTTCTTGAATTTTCACATCATCACCATAATCAGGTGTTTTTTGTTGAGTAGTTTCAGCAATACTAATTGCAATGGGAACATTTGATTATTTAAGCATTTTTCTATTGTGCAAGGCGACCAAGCTATTTGTTGGGAATAAGTGAATAGCTGCATCAAACTCTTGGTTTTGTTGAGCTAAATGCATGGTGTTTGTTCAATTCATAAATATTTTCCAATCAGCTTGAGATTCTTGAGAATTTTGAATATTCAAAAGGAGTCTACAAAACTCTTGTTGTGCATTGGACTATCCATGTTGGTGGAAGACTGTGTCGAGCATGAAAAAAAAAAAGAAGTGTGCCAAAGATCCAAGATTGTGGAGTGAGAAGCGTAGAAAGGCTTGTCCAAAATATGCAGCAATTGTACGAGGTCAGCCACAAGTATAACAAAGGAACCACCAATGGTTGCATATTTCTAACAAGAAACACTTGCCACAACTGACTATCTATTTTGAGTAACAACTTGGGTCCCAAGAAGCTCATTTCATCAATTAAGATGTACTTAATGTGTTTAAAGTCCTCTTGAAATATGGTTAATGGTTGTCCTTGCAATGGATTCATATCTCTAATTGGTATCCGAAGAGTTGTATGCACTGTAGAGGCACATATATTGTAAGTGGCCTCCCCCGTTGGTGCCAAAGAAAGCAAAGGATTCATTGTCCAATTTGGCGATGTATTTAGTGTTCTGTGAATGTTGTCTATTAGAAATGATTTACCTGTACTTGTAGTATCTTGAATAATCATACACAATGATGTTGATGAAGATGGGCCAAGGTGGTGTTGTTTAATGATATTTAGAGCAAGCTTTTGCTTAGGAGATAGCTGATGACAAAGTTTAGGTGCAGCAAGTGGGCAAAGACTATCTTCAGCTATATGTAATTTACTTGTTGAGATGAACTCTACAACAAAGTTATGTAGATTCTCAAGAACATGGTGTGTGTTCCACATGTGATTTAAATCAAAGTCCCATCTACCTAATAGTTGTAGCTAGTCCAAGCAGACATTGTTTGTAGCACCAAGGTGAGAAAGAAAATTCCATTCATATTCATCTATGGGAGGCAGAGGCTAGGTGTTGTTGGTATCACTATCACCTTCTTCTTGACTGGTGGGGGAAGCAATAACTCTATTGAAATGCCGAGGGTGATAGCTAGAAACATGAAATAGCCTCCACTTTTGTGTGATACTATCTTTAGTGAGGCCTATATCTACTTCAACATTTCAGAAAGGCTTGTATAGCATCAATTCTGACCAACAAAATGTTTCAAAGGTATCACAATGCTCAAGAGGGGCAGACTTGAATAGCAGGTAAACAATGATCATAGCAGGGTGTGGTCACAAATGCCAAGCCCCACCTTTGCGATTTTTCTTATGTGTATACAATTGTGTAGATTGAATAAGGGATATAGTGTCCATCTCAGTTGTTCTTTCCATGTAACAATGAATATAACTACTTGAAAACTCTTCACCATAATTAGCTATTTTCAAATGGTGGAAGGTTTTCCTACTCATGTTCGAAGATAGGAAATGTCGGCTTGACATGACAAGGGGAAAATTTTGCAGCATATGGCATGTTTCTTGTGCACCAATGTCATGATCTGCAACCATGTTCATCATGAGCTTTTGATAGGCAAGCAACACTTTATGCCCAGAAGAATTTGTATTTGCAAGCCTCTGCAAGATATCTATATAGCTTTCAGACATTTTTTTAGACTTTGATGTATATTTGGAAATGTAGCTTAGCACAATTTTTCTTGACAAGACTGGCTAACAATCAACGTTTGGTCGCTAGATTGCAAGCATCTCAGGCTTGTGGATATTAAGGAACTCATCATTTCTTGTTGGCTTATAGGATTTTTTTTATTTTTTTTCAATTTCCCATGTCGATGATGGTTGTGCATTCCATGAATCTTTGTAGCGACATTGTAATTGCTAGCCATTTTTCCTTAGGCATGTGTACTAAGTACATTTGGTATGCCTATGCACTGTGTTCACTAGCTGTTTGTAATCCACCATTGGGTCCATGCAAGCAATTTTCAAAGTTTCAAGAAAACACGGGTCCTCCAGATAAGAGTGGTGGATTCTTGATATTAGTTGTTCTGGGGAATGAGGATTCCATGCTAAAACATAGTGATCAAAGAAGCTTTTTTCCTGCTGAACTTTGTGTGGGTTGGGCCAGTCAAGCATGTCCATATTCAGGGCACCTAGAAGCCACAAGAAACCATGGACATGTACTAATCCATGATGTTTCCACTCATACCTATAATATTAATCCTTTGTATGGAAAATCCTCTCAAGAACCTCCTCACGAAAAATGGTGAACCGCAAGTGCATGTACAAGGCCATTATATGCGGGTTCTGGACAACATTGTCTATGAAGCATCTTCAGGAGTATGGCATATGTTTTTGAGCACCACGATCAAAAAACTTGTGCAAATCAAGCCATTTTGTGTCTATGGAGCTCAGAGTGAAATAAAGAACTGGTGTCCAAAGCTGGTGGATCATTGTAGTGAGCTCTTTCCAGTACTTTCCCCAATATGAGTACATCCCTCACAAGGATGCACCAAAGTAAACGAGTTGGTATTCTATCTAGGTTTCTAGTGCATCTCAAAGCAGTTGTCATAGTGCAACCATAGACTTTGGGATCCTTTCTTCCAAGTTTGTTTTCATGAAAATAGAAGTCAGTTGTTGGATTCGATGTCTCATTATTAAATTATAAAGGTAATATCTAAATCTGACATGCTTCCCAAATCCATTATCATAGTATCTCATCAAGTGCAATGCATATTCATGTAAGTGAATCTGTATGCTTCTCAACTGTAGGGGCATCATTGTTCCAGTGGGGAACAATGTTGGAAAATCCTTGCTTAATAACCCTTTTGTATTGTATTCATTGATAGGGCTAGAATTTATCTCAGGCCAAGGCAAAGTATCTTAACTAATGTCTTCAATCTACAAGGTGTCTCTAATTTCCTGCAATTCTTGGGGAGGGTTGGGCAACAATGGAATAAATGATAATGAGTCCTCAAGCTCAACTTTCTCATCAACACCAATTTCAAAAGTTGCTATTGGTTCAGCTTTGTTTTGTACTAGTTCTTTCATTGTGTACAAAAGATTGGAGATGTTAGTACTTATAGCAGGAAACAAATTTAAAGCATCACAATCAATTGAAACATCACTATAGTATGGATCATTTTCAATTTTGTATATCAACGCAGCCATGACAATATGTTTGTCAACATATCAATCATAGTTTGTTCCCTGAATGCCATTTCTTCAAACAATCACCACTTCAACATCATGTAGGCAATGTGGCAACAAAGTTGCAATGGACATGATGTCTTGAGGGAAGCCACTATATTTGTATTGGCCTCCTCTAGCATGGGTCACTTGCAAAATTGGAGAAACTCTAGCTATAAGTACTTCTTCAACCTGAGTCAACTTTGTATGGACAAGAGGCTATGGTCCTGGGTCCATCTTGTTCATTGAATTGAATCAGTGGATGCCCTTTTCAGAAGAACAACGCAAGAAAATGACGTCTAGGTTGGATGCTTGCACTTTCATACCAATGTAGCTTTCCTTGCAAATACTACAAACTTTCAAATCTGACAAAGCATCAATGTGTCGGGGGAATGACTGCATTGCAGTGCAAAAAGGATCTCCAAACATACTATTAAAATAGTGATGGGCTGATGACGTGGATGACAAGCCATGTCCAGAAAGGTTGTGCTAAGATCCAAAGCCACCCATTATCAAGGCACCTTCATTGGGAAGGTTATGTGCAAGCTACCAAGGGATGGATGGTGTGGGACTATACAAGCCAACATGTGTTTCTAACAAGCTTGGCAGCAATTGCGGTGCAACCTCTTGATTAGGTAGGGCCAAGTAAGGACAAACTATGGTGACTCTTTGTTCTGAGTATTTGTCCCAATAGATTGCACAAATTTGGTCTCTATGCCACAAATAATGGAGTTGGTTTCTTTTGCAGTTTACTACCTTTTTTTGGTCCACACTTGATGTAGGAATGGAACTTGAATAGGGTTGAGGATCCTACAACCATAATATGAGGAAAACAATAAATTGCTTGCAAACACCAACTTAAAGAACAATGGTATAGCTAAGGAGATTAAGCCAACTCAAAACATCACAATTGTTTAGTAGCATGATGGATGACAAGAACCAAGAGGAGAAGTTCTAAACATAGGTGCATATGGGTGTGATGGATAAGAAGCAAGGAAAGCAAAAGTTGCAAAGATGTATATATATATGTATGTATCAACAAGTTTAAATGTAGATGTATATGAATATTGTTTGTAACTAATTTCACATACGTACATGTCCACATATAAAATTTTTTGGTCGAAGATTAAAAAAGTAGAGCATGTTGTCTCAATGTATAACCACTTCTATAAGTAGCAAAGCAACAAGATTAGGAACACAAGTTGTTTTGATGTGAAGGATATTGGGAAAAAGGGAAAATAAAACAAATGTCCAACCAACAAAAACTACAAAAAAGTGCATCTAACTTGAGAAACATATATTTCGGTATAGATTTTGTTTTGTAAGTATATATATATATATGCATTGCATGCCTTGCATGCATAATAGGAAATACTATATATAAACATTGACTACATCTAATTTCACATAGATAGATATCTACACATAAAAAAAAAAAAAATTAAAGACACTGAAAGAAGGATTTCTCTCCACCCTACCATATTGCATCATGGAGCCTTGAGGGCTCTCAACAAACCCCCAAGCAAGAACATAAATTGTCTAGCACTATAATCAATGCTAAGATCAATGTTTAATATTACACTTAATATAAAATGTATCATACATATGAATGTTGTTTGCATCTAATCTCACAAACATACACATCTGCACATATGAAATATAAAATGAAACACAACAAAAGAAGGCCTACTCTCCACCCTACCATATTGGGGCATGGAGCCTCATGGGCTCACATCAAACCCCCGAGTAAGAACATACATTGTCCGCCACTCTGATCAATGGTGAAACCAATGTTTCTTATTACACTTAATATGCAACCTATCATTCTAACAACTCCTTTTCGAGGCTCAAAGAAATAATAACTAAAAAGGTGCATCTAACTTCAAATACCTATATATTGGTGTAGATTTTGTTTTGCAAGCACATATATAGGCATTGCATGTGTTGGATGCATTTGCAGGGATTTGTTGCTCAGATATATACACACAAAAAAGTATGTGTGGAAATGTATGTATGTGGAATTACATGTAGACAATAGGTATACTGTTTACCACTATAATACATACAGAGATCAATGCTTAATATTAGACTTAAGATACAACCTATCATACATATGAATGTTATCTACATCTAATCTCACAAACATACATAAATGCACATAGGAAAAATAAAATTAAACACACCAAAAGAAGGCCTGCTCTCAACCCTATCATATTGGGTCATGGATCCTCATGGGCTCTCACCCAACCCCCAAGCAAGAACATACATTTTTTACCACTGTGATCAATGGTTAAATAAATGTTCCTTATTACACCTAATATAGAGCCTATCATTCTAACAATTCCATTTTGAGGCTAAAATAAGTAATAACTAAAAGGGTGTATCTAATTTCAGATACCTATATATCAGTATAGATTTTTTTTTCAAGTACATATATAAGAATTGCATGTCTTGGATGCATATGCAGGAATCTGTTCACCAAACATGGGAACATATAACAAGCAATAACCAAAAAGCAAAAAATTGTAGATATGTATAACATAAAAACCAAGCCAACCATAACATTGAAAATGGTTTTGTTGAATGGAGCAACATACACCATTGTCATGTGCTTGCACGGATAAACAATGTGATGCAACCAAAAAAAAAAATTGTCCTCTCACAAGCACATGAAAGTGGTGTGTGGTTGTCCTCCATAATCACATAAACCACAATATGCAATGGTTATAAAAGGAAAAATCATAAATGGCAATTTTTTTTGTGGGAAAGGAATATATTTTCTCAAGTTTTAAATGGTCAAGGAAGAGATATATATATAAAGACGATGGAGGGTAACCACATTAATGTCTTTTTAATTACATTCATACTCATTGCTATTATTTGTTGCAGCTGATAGCACCCAAGTGCCAATGTTTCATTTGATAAAGGGTATGTGTAGGATCATGATGGGCCAAAAAGTGGCGATATGATGGGTATGTGTAGGGTATGTGGCCGACGACCTTTTTTTACCCAAAATTGATGAAATGAAAAGGTTTTTTAAATGAGATTCTCAACTTTCCACCAATATAAATTATGCTTTACTTTGAATTTAATAAATAATTATTATTCATTTTCTATTTGAATTATGACTAAAATCTTGATTGATAGGATGATTGAAAAATATCTATATCTTTCAAATACTATCACATTTTTTGAATCTGAAACACGCATCACATTCTATGCTTCGCGTACTATAGGATTAAGAAAATGAATTTCATGAAGTTTTGACCAAGTAAAGGTGGTCAGACATACGATTTTTTATATTTTTTAAAATTTGTAATAAAAAAATCATAATTAATCATTTACTTGGAATAAAATACAAAAAAATATGCATCACATCAAGACATGAGTCCTCTACTTATATCTAAAATCTTATAAAAAAATATTATCGTTTTATTGTGGTTAGGGTGGTCAGACAAACACCTACTTCTTATTTTTCCCTGAAATTTAAGTACTACTGCATTGAAATTTCAAATTTTCACCAAATAGATTTAAAAAAAAAATAAAACTAGTAGTTTAGAAACTACATTCAATTTGCTACAGATTCTATTCTTACATATTTTTGAAATAACATAGATAACTTATTCAAATTTTGACATCAAGTTGCCTAACTCTGATTTTTTTGAATTTTTCACCACTTAAGGGCCTGGTTTTTCCATGATGATCCTGCAAATACCATAAAGGAGAATTATGTTGACCAATTCGTAATCAATGCTAAGATCAATGTTTAATATTACACTTAATAAATAGCCTATCATACATATGAATATTGTCTACATCCAATTTCACAAGCATACATATCTGTGCATAGGAAATATAAAATGAAACACAACAAAAGAAGACCTACTCTCCACCCTACCATATTGTGTCATGGAGCCTCATAGGATCTCACCAAACCCTCGAGAAAGAACATACATTATCCACCACTATGTTCAATGGTTAGATCAATGTTTCATATTACAGTTAATATACATCCTATCATTCTAAGAATTCCATAGGAAATATAAAATGAAACACAACAAAAGAAAGCCTGCTCTCCACTGTGTTCAATGGTTAGATCAAAGTTTCATATTGAACTTATTATATAGCCTATTATTCTAAGGATTCCTTTTTGAGGCTCAAATAAATAATAACTAAAAAGGTGTATCTAACTCCAAATACAAATATATTGGTAAAGATTTTGTTTTGTAACTCATATATATTCATTGCATTCGTTGGATGCATATGTAGGAATCTATTGCTTGGATATATATACACAAAAAAAGTATGTGTAGAAATGTATGTATGTGGAATTACATGTATACATATATAGATGGATGCAAACTTATATATATGTATGTATTTGCACACAGGGAAAATGAAATGAAGCACAACAAAAGAAGGCCTGATCTCCACCCTACCATATTGGGTCATGGAGCCTCATAGGCTCTCACCAAACTACTGAGCAAGAACATGCATTATCTACCACTGTGTTCAATGGTTAGATCAATGTTTCACATTACAGTTAATATACAACTTGTCTGTTGATGGTTAGTTTAGCACAACATTAAACAAAATATCTCTACCCTATTTCTCCTGAAAAAGATAACTATTCTAAAACCACCTATCTGCCAAGGTCCTGGTAGTTGGTTCTCAACTATGCTAGTGTGATTCAGTGACCAATGCAACTGTAATATTCAAGGGGCCTTGCTGATATAAAGGAATACAAATGACATCATATCAATTAACTTACATTGGGGGGTATAAATAAATAGAAAAAAATAGAACAAGGCTTCAGAACAACAAAATATCAATATGAACTTCTTCACATCTAGAAATGTACCTTAACAACGAGTGTTTCTTTAACTAACCAAAACCATAACATGATGCAATCCATAGCATAACCTACTCCATTGCATACATTCATAGTGAAAAATCAAATAATCACAACCATTCATCAAAACTTTACTTCAAGATTCAAAACATCACCCACTCATTTCTAAAATCATATCAATAGACATAAATGAATTTCATTCATAAATGATTCAATGAAATAATCTCAAATCCGGTTTCCCCTATTTATTTTCATCAAATAAAAAACAATTATGCACAACATCCACTAGCATATGGATGATTATGATTCATTAACATTATCATTGAGATCCAAACTTGACAATAACATGAAACTGTATAAAAGAGAATGTAAAAGTATCTAAGTACAACATAATTTCTCAAAGTATCTTGCTTAAAAAATTATTAAATCCTAAGACTACAATAACACTATCCGCTATCTCATCAGGTGGCTAATCCTTCTTCAATCAACTGACCTTTACAAAATGGAGCCCAAAATTACATATAGGAAAGCTATGCACTAATTTCTCTCAATCAAAATTTGAGATCCACTAATCAAGGAACTTGAACTGCATGAGGTGACTTCACTAATTGATCTTTAGTTCAATGGTTGATGGCCCTGTTATCCAAAATTTGACTCCCAAAGGAGGAAGATAGAATTGTTGGATGAGATCTACAATTAAACTCATGTCATAACCTTGCAAAATATGAGAGAAGAGAAAAGTTGTCCACCAGCACAGAACATTCCATTGCCAGCTCATCCCTGCATAGTTTTCTCAAGAAGGTATTCATCATAACTGGTAAACACTTGTTGAAGCATATCTACATCACGTCCATCTACCTAATTATCTTCAAATTTAATTCTTTTCAACTTTGCGGAGGAAAACTCTTGCATATCTTTCAACTTAATCAACTCCCTCCTAGTAGCTTTCACTTCATATTTAACGTCCATTAGTCTATCTAACAACAAGTCTTCACCATCATCCTCTTTTTGCATTACCTCCTCAAATCTATTATTCCATTTCTCCTTTAATTTATCAAGAGGAAGACCTTCTTTGACAGGGATATCCACATTGACCAAAATAGCAATTACTACTTCTAATTCATCAATTTGTTCATTCAAGTCCTTACTAGCTTCTTGAACTTTATTTTTATGTTCATAAATGAATTTAGATCTGAACCTAATCATGCTTATGGTCTTCTCAATGAAGTCTACATTATCCTCATCAAGCATTCATTTCTCCAAAAGAGTTGGCTTGGGCACCTTGCTAATGTCTTTTAGTTTCTTGACATGCTCTCTATACTCTTCCTCTTGTTTCTCCAAGACTTCAACATGTTGATTCATCTCTTCCCACAACTCTAATGCACCTTCATGAACTTTAAAACCATCAACTAGTAGATCACCAACCTCTTGATCAAGTCGATCAATCCATCTATCAAGCATCCCAGCTTTACTTCTCATATGTATCAAATCATCAGCTTCTTTCTTACTTAGTAAGATTGGGGTCTCTGGAGCAACAACTTTTTGAGAAACAAGAGTGGAGACATCCTTCAAGAATTTATGTAACTGATTCAATTAGGCTTTAAGTTCATCTTTCCTTTTTTTATCCTTGATCATCCTAGATTTGGTGGAGGATGCCATAATGTAAATAAGGTTCATTTGTTGATTCCTCATAGGTCTCCCCAAATTAACAGTGCCCAACTAGTAATCAGTCACTTGCATATCTTGTCTATCCTTGTCCACCATAGGGAGTGCACATTCAACTATAATCTCACCTGCATTTGTGAGCTTCATGGAATGGAGAACCCTAGCCTTTTTCTTGGGCCTCTCTTTCTCTATCTCCTTCATCATTTTATCCCAATTCAAAGGCTGAGGTTGAACTATTTTTTTCCTCTCAAGATCTAGTTTTAGCAATGTTGGAGCAATAGGAGTGGTAGCCACTTGTGTATAAGAAAAAGCAACAGTGGTAGAGAAAAGAGGTTCCAGAATGGTGGTATTAGGTTGAGAATCAACCTCTTGTACCTGTTGTTATTCCCTTTCTGTAGCTTCTTTTGCAAGCCTTTCGGCTTCAACCCTATCTTTTTCTAATGCATATTTTTAGATTCTAATTCCTTTTTCAAACGTTCTTCTTCTAGCCTCCTCTCCTCATACATTTGATCTCTTTGTATTTCAAGCTCTTTAACTTTATCCCATGCTTCTTTAGACTTTTTTTTCATGCTTAGCAAGTTTTTCAACCTCCTTTTCTCTTTGCAGGTGTTCTTCCTCTTCTTTCCTCATGTGAGCTTCCTCAACAGCCTTAAATTTAGCCTCAAGGGCTTCTCTTTCCCTTCTTTGTTGAGATTTCTCCTCTTATAGCTCATGGATCTTCTACAACATAACCAAATTATCCCTCTCCTCTTTGATCTTCAATTCTTTCTCTTTTTGTTGTTGCAAAAAGTCCTCTTTCTATTTTTGTTTCCTTGCTAGTTCTTCCTCCCTAGCCTTAGCCTCAGATTCTTATTTTTTACTAAGTGCTTCAGCTTGTGCTTTGGCCTTTTCTTCCCTTTTGGCATCTTCAAATAATTTCCATTGTTCCTCAGGAGTGAGCACATGTTCAGTTTCCTCATGGGATACAACCAAATGAGTTTCTTTATCAGATTGGGTTGCCTCAGAATCTATATCAATATCATGGATTTCAATTTCCTGCTCCTTCCCTTTTAAGGATTTAGCTTAATTATGAAGGGTTCAAGTGGGCATCTCTTCAATTGGTTGCTTCGTAAGAGAAGGTTGAGTTCAAGTTTCACCTCCAGCTTTTGTTGTGGCCTCCTCTCCATGTAATTCAGGAACATTTTGAGCAAGAACTATAGGCTCAAGCTCTACTTCGGAATTAGGAGGTAAAAATTCCAATGGCTCCTTAGGAGTTGTCTTTCTTTTTGTTCTCTTATATCCCTGGGTGGTACCTACAACTTTTCTCTTTTTAGAAGTTTGAGCCTCTGGCTCCTTGATCCTCATAACTACCCACTGGATACTTCTATCCAAGACTAGCCTTGCAATTTTTTTAATGTCAATGGATTCATCTACATTCCAATCCACTGGATCCAAGTCTTTAGTACCTATATTATCAGCATCATATTGGGGATACAGGGTTACACCATCATCTAGAAATGTAATAGGAATATCCTCCTTCACCCCATACTCAATTATGAGTGGAATGGGATTCCTTCTTCTTAGATCATACTCATCCTATAGTTCCATCCAAAAATCCTCAAGAAAATTGAGATGCTTGTCAAATATCATAGGAAGCAAACCTTGCATCTTTTGCTTGGGATCAAAATACTTCCTAGATGTATATAAGCCTAACTTCATATGGATCAATTCATCACAAATTACCTTGGTTGCCACATTGTGTGTACAACTATACTCACCTAACTTCATGGTAAATTTTGTGACAACCAGGATTATGTTTATTAGCAAACTTGGTATTGAATCCTATGGCCTGATAAATAAACTCCATCAAAACAATTTTGTTATTGCAACATCTAGGCAATAAATGAGGATGGCCATCAAAACTAGCCAGCCTAAAATAGGTGAACTTGGGGTATTGGATGTACCAATGTCCCCATTCTGCAATGAATGCCATGGCATCTCTACTTAGTCTATACCCAACATCTCCTGTTATCTGATTAGTGATGACATACCAGAATGCATCATTAACTCTTCTATAATGTGACTTAGAAGTTTGAAAAGTTAACTAATCATAGTGATCCCACACCTTCTTTTGTCTAGGGGATTATCCCAATACCCCAACTACATTTAAACCAGGAAAAATGCCTCTTCTTATAGCTCCATATATCACATAGGAAGTCATGAAGAATCTCTTTATCTCCCTCACTTTGAGCATCTGATTATATAGGCACTCTAATAAATTCATTGGCCAATCAAATTGTTGCTTTCCATCCAGAATAGTTTGAATGAATGGAAACATCCATTCCTTGAATTATGAGGAATCTCTCTTCCCAAACACTCTAGAAAGCATCATGATTATGTCACCAATCTCCTTACCAAAATATAATCTCTTAGGCTAGTCAGGTAGCTTGGCTAGGGATTTCTTTTCAACTCTCATCTAGTGTTTGTGAGTTCTGCTGGCCTCCTTTTTGTTGCTATATAATTGTAGTGCTTCTACCTCATTGAGTTTCCTGGGGCTCTGGGGTGTAGGTGCATTAAACATGAACCTTATCATAGTGTGGTGTAATATCAATGATGATATTCCACTACAATTCCACACATTATCTGGTTGGAGGATTGTAAGCCTCAGTTGCAGTAAGTATTAGTTCTGGACACTAGACTGATAGAGGAAAGATGGAAGCATGTGCCAACCCAGATTGAACAATTCTCTTTGTTCTCCCTGTTACATCTTCACTGAATGTTTCTTCATGCAACTCCTCATAATTGAATAGATGCAATTTTGTATCTGTGATGTCTTCCCAATCCGAATCCACCTTGCTAGCTATAATAGTAGGACTTTGGTGCTTGTTCCTCAAGGTGTAGGGGAGTTGTTCTACTTTTATCTTTTTAGGCTTGGTTGCTTATCTTGAACTCTCCACAGGTTGGCTTCTTTGAGAAGCTTCCTTTGATGCTCCTGACATCATCTATTCCTACAATACAACCCTGGATTAGATGAACAAAGGCATGAAAATCATTACATCATCCAATACCTCTCATACCATTCTCTATTCCCTCAGGACAACTCTCCATACTTAGTCAAATTTTATATCCACCGGAAGTGGAGTCAAAGAAGAATCAGGAACATGAAACCATTTAACATAGGTGGGATCAGGATTGGAACCAAAACAAGACCGGAACCAGGATCAGAATGAAAACTGAGCCCAAAACTAGTTGATAGTTCCAAATTTGTTTCCCACTCCAGTTCTGCTTCCACCAAAGAACAAAGGTGAAAACTAGAGCTAACAGTCATCAGAAGCGGGATCATTTTGGGAATTAACTCTCATCCAAACACTTATGGGATGAATTCATTTTGGAGTCTGCTTCCGCTAGTTTACCATTCAAACGAAGCAATTTTATTTGAGATGTGGTCATATGAGCTTAAGACTTGGGTTACATGGAATTATAAGGAAAATTGAAATAAAGGGGCCTAACCTCACCCCTTTAACAAGAAAAAGACCAAATTTAAACCCTAGGGGCTCAACAATGTAAAGGTCATCACACAAACCCTAGTTTGCACGACTCGTCAATTCAAGTAATTAGGGCATCAAGAACCCGACATGAAAACTACTAAACCAACATGGGAATAGACTCAAAGGGGTCATAAAATAGATTTCCAAGCATTTAAAGCATTGAAGACCCCATCAAACGAAACCCTAATTAAAAACTAGGGCACGACAGAACGTACACGCCACGAAAATGACAACAAAACGACAAAAAAATAGGAAAAGAAGAAAAAGAAAATTGGGAAAAGGAGAAAGACCAAAAAGAAACCAGAAACAAATAAGGGAATGAGAGAAGATCCATAGGAAAGGTCCCGTGAACATGCAAGAACATCACGAAAATGATAGCAGAACAACAAAACAAATGGGAAAAGAAGAAAAATACCCTACCTCAAAATACCAACAAGAAAGGTTGAAACTTGATAAGAATCCACTCACCAACTCACCTCCATAATCAAATCGTGCTCCTCTCTAAGTTACTCAGGCTCTAGTTCACCAAAACAACTTAGAAAATAAAGATAATGAGCCAGTTAACCTTGATTAAGGTTTTAAAAACATTTTGTGTGTGTGAGGAGGCTTCAATTAATGCAATAAATGCAGTTGATCGGGAGTAGAACCAATGTGGAAATCAAAGGCAGGGCAGACGTAGATGCAGAGCCAGAACAAAACAAAAAACCTTACCTAATTCTCTTATCCAACTCCAAATTGAGTTCCAGTCCTGCAGTAGGGACATACAACAAAGGGAAACGGGGGCAGAATCGAAACCAAAACTAAACCCAAAACTTTTAGAAAGTTCCAAGTTCAATTTCAATTCTGGTTCCACTCCGAACAAAGGAACAAAACACTAAGACAAGGAAAGCAACAAAAGAAACAGTAGGAAGTGGGACCGGAACGAAAACTGGACCTAGCCAAGACACCAACGAAGATAAAACACAAAGCAAGTAAACGAGAATGGAACGGAAACTGAAATAGAATTCAAAACTTTTACAAAGTCCCAAGTTCAACTCCAATTCCGGTTCCACTTCCGCCAGAGCAAAAACAAAACACAAGGAAATGAGAAACAACTCAAGGGAAAAATGGACCCAAGAGCACAAGACAAACCAAAAGACAATGAAAAGAACAACAAGGCAAGGGCAGGGCTGGAACCAAAACCGAATCTAGACTTGGAAGCTTCAAAAAGTTCTAAGTCTAGTTTCCATTTCGACTCCACTTCCACCAGACCAAAAATAAACAAGGACTTAGGATGAAAAGGAACAACTCCTAAGACCCAAACAAAACACCAAGGGGAAAAAAAAACAAGGGGGACCCATTTTGATCAAAAACAAAATGGGGTGGTTCTGCAAGGCATAACAATATCATTCTAAGAATTCCTTTTTGATGCTCAAATAAATAATAACTAAAAAGGTGCATCTAACTTCTAGTACATATATATTGGTATAGATTTTTTTTTGCAACTGCATATATCTACATTGCATGCTTTGGATGCATATGTAGATATCTATTGCTTGGATATATAAACACATAAAAAGTATGTGTAGAAATGTATGTATGTGGCATTATATGTAGACAATATACATATATAGATAGATGTAAATTTATATATATGTACATATCTGCACATAGGGAAAATAAAATGAAACACAACAAAAGAAGGTTTGCTCTCCACCCTACCATATTGGGTCATGGAGCCTCATAGGCTCTCACCAAACCCCCAAGCAAAAACATACATTATCCACCACTATGATCAATAGTGAGATCAATGTTTCATATTACACTTAATATACAACCTATCATTCTAAAAATTAGCCAAGCAAGGATGAGCTATTGTGGTTCTTTGTTGCAAGTATTTGGTCCGATAATTTTCATAGATGTAGTCTCTATGCTACACATAATAGAGTTGGGTTCTTTGGAATTTTGTTGCCTTTATTTTTTCCACACTTGATGTAGGATTGGAACTTGAACACATTTGAAGAGCCTAGAACCATAATATGAAGAAGACAATAAAGTGTTTGCAAACACCAACTTAAAGAGCAATAGTGCAACTAAAGAGATTAAGCAAATTCAAAAAGTCACAATTGTTTAGTAGCATGATGGAGGAGAAGAACCAAGAGGACAAGTTCTAAACACATGTGCATATGGGAGTGATAGATAGGAAGCAAGGAAAGGAAAACTTTAAAAGATATGTGTATATATATATATGTATCAACAAGTTTAAATGTAGATATATATGAATGTTGTCTGTAACTAATTTCACATACATACATTTCCACATATAATTTTTTTTTGTTAAAGACTATAAAATAGAGCATCTTGCCTCAAAAAGTGCATCTAACTTCAGATACATATATATCAGTATATATTTTGTTTTGTAAGTATATTTATATGCATTGCATTACTTGCATGCATAATAGGAAGTACTATATATGAATTTTGGTTGCAGGGTATGTGCAGGATCATCATGGAAAAAATAGACCCTTAAGTGGCGAAAAATTTAGAGAAATTAGAGTTAGGAAACTTGACGTAAAAATTTGAATAAGTTATCTTTATTATTTCAAAAATATGTAAGAATAGAATCTGCAGAAAATTGAATGTAGTTTTTAAACTACTAGGTTTATTTAAAAAAAAAAAACTATTTGGTGAACATTTGAAATTTCAATGTAGTACTACTTAAATTTCAGGGAAAAAATAAGTAGGTGTTTGTCTAACCACCCTAACCACAATAAAATGATAATATTTTTTTATAAGATTTTAGATATAAGTAGAGTACTCATGTCCGATGTGATGCATATTTTCTTGTAATTTTTTTCCATGTAAATAATTAATTATGAATATTTTATTACAACTTTTAAAAAATATAAAAACTCGTATGGCTGACCACCTTAACTTGGTCAAAACTTCATGAAATTCAATTTTTTAATCTTGTATTATGTGAAGCATAGAATGTGACACATGTTTTAGATTCAAAAATGTGATCTGTTTGAAAGCTATAGATTTTTTTCAAGCCTATCAATCGGGACTTTAGTCACAATTCAAATAGAAAATGAATAATTATTATTTATTAAATTCAAAGTAAAGCATAATTTATATTGGTGGAAAGTTGAGAATCTCCTTTAAAACCCTTTTCATTTCATCAATTTTTGGTAAAAAGTCATCAGCCACATACCCTACACATACCCATCATATCGCCACTTTTTGGCCCATCATGATCCTGCACATACATTGCATTTAATTTCACATATGTTTTGGATGTTGTTTTTCTTTTTTTTTTTACAAAAACAACTTGAAGATCATAGGCTTGAGACAATTACTTCACACAAGAACATGTACAACATGTTTCAGTTAACAATAGAAATTTGAATAAATGTACAATGTTGCTCTCAAACAGGAAAACTACAACTGTCAATTGAAACATATATACCCATTCTTCTGTCAAATGTTTCAACAGTTTTTGGATGAATGGACAAAGAGCCAAGCCGTGCCAAGTAGCAATTATTTTTTGTGGGAAAGGAATGTACATTTGGACTATATATGAATTTTGGTTGCATCTAATTTCACATAGAAACATATCTGCACATAGGAAAAATAAAATGAAACACAAAAAAAGAAAGCTTTCTCTTCACCCACCATATTGTGGCATTGAGCCTCAGAGGTCTTAGCAAACCCCCGAGTAAGAACATACATTTTCTACTACTATAATCAATGCTAAGATCAATGCTTAATATTACACTTAATATACAACCTATCATACATTATATGAATATTGTGTGCATCTAATTTCACAAACATACATATATGCACATAGGAAATATAAAATGAAACACAACAAAAGAAGGCCTACTCTCCACCCTACCATATTGGATCATGGATCCTCATAGGATCTCACCAAACCCTCGAGAAAGAACATACATTATCCACCACTGTGATCAATGGTGAGGTCAATGTTTTACATTACACTTAATATACAACCTATCATTCTAAGAATTCCTTAGGAAATATAAAATGAGACACAACAAAAGAAGGCCTGCTCTCCACCCTACCATATTGGGTCATGGAGCCTAATATGCTCTCACCAAACCCCCCAAGCAAGAATATACATTCTCTACCACTGTGTTCAATGGTTAGATCAATGTTTCATATTACACTTAATAAACAACCTATCATTCTAAGAATTCCTTTTTGATGCTAAAAGAAGTAATAACCAAAAAAGGTGCATCTAACTTCAAATACATATTTATCGGTTTGGATGCATATGTATAATATGTTGCTTGCATATATATAGACACAAAAAATATGTGTAGAAAGGCATGTATGTGGAATTAGATGTAGACAATATACTTATATAGATAGATGCAAACTTATATATATATATATATGTACATATCTGCACATAGGGAAAATAAAATGAAACACAACAAAAGAAGGCCTAGTATCCACCCTTCCATATTCGGTCATGGAGCCTCATAGGCTCTCACCAAAGCCCCGAGCAAAAACATACATTATCCACCACTATGATCAATGGTGAGATCAATGTTTCATATTACACTTAATATACAACTTATCATTCTAAGAATTATCCAAGCAAGGATGAAGTACGATGGTTCTTTGTTGCAAGTATTTGGCCTCTCATTCTAAGAACATATTCTAGCAAGTGGCTCCCAATCAGAAAAGTGGATTAAATTGGTAATCCCAAAAGAATAAATATACAAAGGATTATATATGAATGTTGTTTGCATCTAACATCACATACATATATATCTACACATAGGGAAAATAATATGAAATTCAGTGTGGTGGCTCAGAGCTCTCATAGTAGGTAAAGCTAGTGAAAGACACCCAAGAATGCCTTATTGAAAATTGCACAAACTATTTTATTGCTTCGCTATGTTTTCTCAAGTTTTAAATGGTAGGTGTTGTTACAACCATCACCACTATATGAAAACCATACATCAATTAATGTTGAAGTGCCAAGCCTTGCCAAATGGTGTTAAATTTTTTTGGCCTTCTCTATTGACATGCCAAACATATTTATTTTTTCGTTTAAATTGGCAACCTTTTTCCTGATCTGGGGCACACACCGAAAGTTTTAAAAACTGGAAAGGCTGATGAAATTCACATCCAAAGTGTTCCCACATAATATCAAGAAAAATCCCTCTTTTGTTGTCTTTCATTTTATTTTTCTTACATGCAGATATCTATGTATGTGGAATTAGATGTAGAAAACATTCATATATACAAACAATATTCATATCCAGCATGCAACCCATTTAGTTTTTTTTTTTTGCATGGGTTTGTTACTATGAATTCTTCTGCTTTGTGGATTTTTTCCTCTCTAACAAAAAATATTCATATCCAACATGCAACCCATTTTGTTTTTTTTCGCATGAGTTTGCTACTATGAATTCTTCTATTTTGTGGGCTTTTTCATCTAGGTCACTGTTGAAACTAATATTGTTTCATTTATGGTTTCTGTGTTGTGGTGATGGTTGCAATACAATAAAATAGTTTATGTTATTTTCCATAACACATCGTTTGATTATTTTTTTTGCGAGAACATAAACTATTTTCAAAATCCTCTAGAAAAAGTTTTCCAAATGTGTTCAATGGTTAGATGAATTTTTATATTACACTTAACATAAAACCTATCATTCTAAGAATTCCTTTTTGAGGCTCAAAGAAATAATATCCAAAAAGGTGCATCTAACCTCAGATACATATATATCAGTCTATATGTATATTGTCTACATCTAATTCCACATACATACATTTCTACACATACATTTTGTGTGTATATATATATCCAAGCAACAGATTCCTACATATGTATCCAATGCATGCAATGCATATATATGCACAGTGCAAAACAAAATCTATACCGATATATATGCATCTAAAGTTAGATGCACCTTCTTAGTTATTATTTTTGTGAGCCTCAAAAAGGAATTCTTAGAATGATAGGCTATATATTAAGTGTAATATGAAGCTTTGATCTAACCATTGAACATAGTGGAGAGCAGGTTTTCTTTTGTTGTGTTTCATTTTATATTTCCTATGGAATTCTTAGAATGATAGGATGTATATTAACTTTAATATGAAACATTGATCTAACCATTGAACACAGTGGTGGATAATGTATGTTCTTGCTCGGGGGTTTGGTGAGAGGCTCAAAAAAATAACAACTATCCTTCCAAAATAATAAGTATAGGAATGAGTTGATACCCACACATTATTGATTGTTGTTCAATAGCTTCAAAAATATTATTTCATTTATGATTTCCATATAGTGGTGATGGTTTCAAAGCAATAAAATAGTCTACATATATGCTTGCAAATTAAAATCTATACATATATATATGCATCTAAAGTTATATGTAGACAACACACATATGTATCCATAGGTAGACTTGTTAATACAGAAATCACCATGAAAGTAGAGGAAATAAACATCACTTGGCATAGCCTTCCATGACAACATTGTTTCATGTATGGTTTCCATATAGCGCCAAAAGTCGCAATAATATTTAGCATTCTAAACTTACCAAAGCAATTGAACAGTTTATGTTATTTTCAATAAGGCATTGTTGATTGTTGTTCTTTAGCTTGAGCTGCTATCAACATTGTGAGAACAATTTTTTTTGTTGTATGTGTATATCGATGCAATAAACCATTTCCTCCTTTTTCAAGGATTTGTTTTACTACTCTAAGAAACATCAATTTTGCTAAGAAAGTTCAACTCTGGGTATTTGATATTGTAACCATTTTCACTATTTTCATTGTTTTAAGAATTCCTATGGAATGACAATATTATTACATGTACAGTTTCCATGTAGTGGTGAGGGTTGCAATAACACCTACCATCTAAAACCTAGCAAAGCAATAAAATAGTTTATGTTATTTTCAATTAGGCATTGTTGACTATTGTTTTGTAGCATCAACTGTTATCAGGACTGTGAGCAACCACTATGGAAAGCTTTTTTGCACATAACACACATAGATATCCACACCCAAACTTGTCAATACATGTAAGCACACATATATATAAGTGTAAATGTAGATATATATCTATGTTGGGTCCATCTAATTTCATATACAAATATATTTGCAGACACTTTTTCTATATATATATATATATATATATGCAAGCAAGAGATATCTAAGTATGCATGGAAGGCATGGAGTGCATATATATACACTTACTAAAAAATCTTGATAGATATATATGCATATGAAGTTAGATGCAGAGAACATACATATTTACCCATACATAAACTTGTTAATACATACAAGTACATATATATATACTTGCATGTATTTATAAATATATCAGCATAGAGAAATAGATACATATCTACATAAAAGCACACATACATCAAAAGGTATAAAATAGACATATAGATATTTCTAAGTGATATATATATATATATATAGGAACAAGTTTAAATGTAGACATATATGTATGTTGTGTGCGGCTTACTTTAGATATACATATATTTGCATATTTTTTTCCTTGTATGTGTATATCCAAGCAATAGATATCTAGATATGTGCACATATATTTTTTTTGTATAGATGTACATGCATGCTACATATGGCTTAAATGATTAATAGTACTTATCAAGATAGCTATACAATATACATATTATTAATGTTCATAATGATACAAGAAACAATATGGTTTTTTAGGCTAGATTTTAATAACCTAGATTTAAGCAAAAACAAAAAATTATTGCGCAATTGGTAGAGGACAGCCATCATTGAACATTATATAGGAAATATGGTAACAAGAATGAACTTATGTAAATATAATAAAATCAAAGATAACCATATGTGGCATGGCTTTATGAATGGAGAGCTAGGACCAATATATTCAACATTCAACCACCATCAGAAGATGAAAAGCACACACATGCGATTGAAATAAGTATGGGTTGAAGGGAACAAACATTATAGCCAAGAAACATATGATATCCAAATGAAATATGACTTTATGAATGGATATGCAAAAGTAGTATACAAAAAAATTAAGCAACATTAGAAGATTATAAATTACATATATGAGATGAGCAGCAATATTCAAAAGAATACAAGAAAATCGGTGTAAATACTCATATATGTGGCAAAGACAATAGATGTATATGCATGCTATAGATGCCTTAAATGAACAACGGTACTTGTGAAGATAAATATACAATATACAGATTATCAATGCTCATAATGATACAACAAACAATATTACACACATCTATATCAACATGTTGTATGCACTCACAAAATTCAATTGCATGCATATATGTTTATATGTATATGCATATGTAGATGTATATATGCATACAACCATGTCCACAAGTATACAAAAGAACATTTGTAAATACCAATGCATGTGTTGAATAGAGCGACATAAGTTTATAACCAAACAACATAAAAGAAAATGAGGAACATACACTAAAATGGGAACAAAACTATAAGTGACATTAACGATACAAAAAAAAAGAAGTGTAATTTTTTTGTTAAACATTATAAATTATAGTGTGTTTTCTCAATATATCACTAGTTCTACAAGTAGCAAAGTAATAAGAACATAAAGAAAAAGGTGTTCTAATGTGATGGGATGCCAAAAAAGGGAAAAGAAAATAGATGTCTAGCCAACCCAAACTACAAAAAGTTCAGCCATTGATTATCTCTGCAGAGACCTTCCTGACAGAGGATATTGCAGACAAATCTGAGAGCAACAACTTGCACTCAGCTTCAAAGTTAATTCTTTCAACTTTGATTATTGTTTATTTAAGCCTTATTTATGAATTATAGGTTTTTGTTTTAATAAGAATAGTGAAAACAAAATAAGTGTAGATGACACCATTGATGATAGACTGAGGAGTCATTGCAGCAGAAGACCCATATTGCAACATATAAATCTCTTTTGCTGACATCTGCAATAAGCTTGTTGCAGCCTCATCAAAAGCAATAGCCCAAATATCACCTGTATGGTCTTCCATCTTTAGCTGTAAAAAATATCAAAAGGCACAATTAGGCACAGTTCTTTGGCATTTAGGGTAGTACCACACATTATTGGCAGACTCTTCACACTTTTTCTTCCATTGTCTGCCATTGGCCTGCAAGGGACATGCAGTGTAACAAAATACATCAATTTTAATAGATTTCACTATTGCCTTCAGAGTATCCTGCAAAGTTTCTGGCAAGGCAAGACAATGGTCCAAGATATATCCAATAGTGACTCTTTCATTGGCTAAAGCAACCTTTCGATGCACTGGTTATGAGGGTTCAATGGTAGGCGGCTCAACATGTCCTCATTGCATCAAGGACTATGCTTCTGAGATGTTAGGATTTATGTATAGAGCAATCCATGTAGATGTATTTACAACAAATCCATTGAAATATCCAACACGACCATTTCTAACAACTAGTATGACAACAAAACTAGGAGTGCACAACCTTTCCAATTCATCACCTTTTGCTTCCCAATTTGGACCCCACAAATTAATTTTAATGTAAGAGAATGTAAAATCATTAAGTTTCACATTTCTTTGAATCGTTTCAGTTTGATCCTTTCTTTGAATATGTGATACCTTTTCTACATGCACCACAACCCCAATAATATCAATCAAAGTGTTATTGTTGGAGTTTGCAATTTCATTTATTGGGCTGAATTTAAATGCTTTGTCTGGCACAAAGGTCTCATCATCACAACACTTCAATATCGAGTTTTGATCTAAAATAATTTCCATGTGGCTGTTCAACTTATTAAAATTATTATCCGCCTGTTTGACTGATCCTTTTGACACACAATAAGTGCATCCCACCTAAACCCTATCATAATGCAATTATGTTGTGTCATTAAAGCAAGTGATTCATATTTTTGTTCCCTCACTGTCAATAATGTCAAAGCTAAATACTTGGCCCTCACATCCTTGTTTATTGTAATGGTACATATCCCTTTTAGATGTCACCTAAACTTTTATTGTCCATCTGGTTTGGTAAATATTCAAGCCTTTAACAAGACTGATATTTGTAGGAGCACTATGTTCTGTTGGCGATGTATGAATCCCAAATTTTGAGGCTCATTTGGATGGGGAAGGTGACTCTGATGCCATCATTTGTTCTTCTTGATCTTTAAATAGATATCTAGGTGTTCCAATTAACTAACAATCTAACATTTTGACATTCAAGGACAATATAAAAATATCCCTAGAACCAAACCAAGATCAAATATTAAAAAAGGTGGGACCCATAAACGGGAAAGCATACAATAACAAGTCCAAGTAGTGCAAAACAATAGCCAACCTTGATTCTCATAGGTTCCTACACACATAGTTTGTCAAGCACAAGATGGAACCTATTTTCAACATCCCTACAAACAAAAAGATCATTGTATCTTGTAGGAAAAGTGCCTATCTACATGTGGGTTCCATCAGAGAGGACAAATTTGTAATGGTTTCCCAAGCTATGATCACCACCTATTTTTTGAAAAGACATTACCTGAAGAACCGGGGATGGAACGACATCTTCAACATTAATAGATTGGATTGCATGCCTTGACAAGGCTAGTCATACATTTGAATCCTACAAGGTAGTTTTTCTTAGCTAAACCAAAGAAATGAGATGTTCAAGACTGTGACAATATATACAAATATATGTGTATGTAGATCAAACACACACACACAAATGTATATATAATATATATAATATATATAGATAAATATACATTATTTGAATGCATGAAAATATATGAATGAAATATTTTAAATGCATACAGATACAAATATGTAAGTATATATATACGTATATATAATACATATATATGTGTGTGTGTGTGTGTGTGTGTGTATACATACATATGCATACCTATTCATACTCAAATTTGAATTAAAAAATTATATTGATAATCGATGCTTTAAGAGGCGGACTATAGAAAAATTAAAAAAAGATTACAAGGAAGACCTATAATTGTCATGGCCTACCCAATAATAATATCCATTATTCAAAATTAGAGGGTGGTTATGGCAGGAAACATCCACAATAATAGCACCCAGCCGCATAAAAAGTGGGGGTTTTTACCATATTAAATGAAGGTGGTAGGTAAAAAATAGGGATCAATTTGGAAGGAAATAGACAATCACCCAAAAAGAAGAAAGGAGATCAAATTTTGGAGGAAAATTCTCAAGAAATCTTCAAACGAAAGGCTTAGCTATAGAGGTAATTTGATGATATCGACATCACTATCATATGTTTACATTTCTTAGCTTGTTTTATCACTGTATTGATGTTAGAATCGAAAGTATATTGGCATGCTATTTTTTTTTCTGTGTTTGGCTTATGTCGAAGGGAAGAATGGAGACCACCCTTTGGGGGATTCGTTTGGCCTACGGCCTACTCATGTCAATGAAGCCATTTGGCTAGCCTTTAGTGCTAGACCAAGGCATCAATACCTATGAAGGGATTGTTGAAATATTTGCTCAAAATAATAAGCCATTTATTGGCTAATGTATATCATATTCCGATTTACTATGTACCATTTGGTGTTAAATTTGTAAGGGTTCGCCAGCCGAACCCATGAAAAGAGGAAGTGATCCTCTGTGATGCCATTATCATGTGTCGACAATGTTATCCTTAGAGGCCTATGCTTTTCATTATTGGCCTAGCCGATAATGGTAAAGGGGAAGGTCATTCTTTTATGCAGGACTATAATAAACATATGATAATAGAGAACAATCCTTGATCTAAAGAATCAATGGAATGCTAGAGAAGGTTTACATTGTTGAATTTGTAAGAATCAATCCTCATGATCGATAGTATAATTTATTTGATTTAGTGTCATTTATGAGTCTGCATGAAGAATAGACCAACATGCATTAAGACATTCGCTAGTATTCCCATAAGGGTAAATTTGTATGAAACTTGGGGTTAAGATAGGAGGTACTCGACCCTAGTAATGGGTCGAAAACTAGAACAATTTGGTACTAGGCTAAAATACTGTTGATCCTAAAACCTCCTTGTTTTCTTAACTGAATAGTGGTAAGCATGTTGAACTTGGTTCCTTTATTATATTAAGTTGCTCATAGTGATTCCAGAGATGAAAGGGTCCCAGATTTGGATTATGGACATATTGTTCTTGATGTTGAAACTATGTTATTTGATTTGTTTATTTTATGTTCATGATGGACAAAAACGTTCAGTTTTTAATGGTGAATAATTCCTTGTAAGAGAACATGTAGCTTGTAAGCAACTTAATATCAGCAAGATGAGTATATGACTTTAATTTTCTTTTTCTGTTAATTGAAACAGAAATGTATTGATGCAAACAAAAGTTATTCTTTAGCAAATTACTCTATTTTATTGAAATTATCTTTATAGTTGGAAACAACTTATTTTATAACTATTTAGTGTGTAAACAACCTATTTTTTGACTATTTAGTAGGATGCAAAATCTAATTTTCTAAAACAATGAATGTTCATATGTAAATATCTTTTTTATGAATATTTAGTGTGCAAACAACCTATTTTATGACTGTTTAGTAGGAAACAGAATCTGATAAATACTAAAACAATGAATTTTTATATGTAAACAACTTATTTTATGACTGTTTAGTATGTAAACAACTTACTTTATGACTATTTAGTATGTAAACAACTTACTTTATGACTATTCAGTAGGAAATAGTATTTGTTTTGTTTAAACAATGAATGTTCTTATGGAAACAACAATGTTAGAATAGAACGAATGTGAGAAACTGTTAGTAAAGACTTGCTTAGAACATTTATTTTGAAAACCAATTAGAATATTATATAAAGATTGCAATCTGAATAATGATTATTTTAGAATGTATGCACAAATTTTAACATTAGTAGACACATATATGTGTATGCATATATACTTTGTCTATGTACATACACATACTTGTGATATACCTTCTTTTGTTTTTAGTGCATTTCTAAAAGGAAAAATGCTTAAGATGTTAAGTAGAAACTAGTCATAAGAATGATATGACTGATTGTTGAAATACTCTGTGAAGCATAGAATTTTCTTTCTGTTTAGAGTTTAAATGTTTATTATGTTCTTCCTTTGAATACATTGTGGTAGTATATTTTGATTACTTGAACATAATAGTGATACCTTGTAGACTAGAGCATTTATAGGTAGTTGCTGCTAGAGGGTAGATGTTTGTTATCGTAGAAAGTTACCTTCTGGGACGGGTGACGAAATGGGTTTAGAGAGTATAGGTTTTCTTTACTATAACCTATCATTTGTTGTTGTTGCAACACACTTATTATGCTTGGCCAAGCAATATGGTTCATTATGTATGTATGAATGAACTCTGTGATTTCACTCTCTTCCATTCCTAGCATAGATCTTGCACTTTCTTTTCTAAATTGTAGATAGAAATTGCATGTTGATGTATGGGAACATACCAAATTCCACCTTCTAGGTTGTTCTCTTGCTAAACTTTTTGTGCAGAGACAGTCATTCTTTAAGTCAGAAGAATACCAGGGAAGTGTAAGCTTCATGGTTTGGCGGTAAAGAACTTCAACCATGTTCTCATCCACCAAAGGAGGTGAGGGTTAAAGAAGAACCTTATTTGTTCCTAGACTATCATAGTCTATGATGCATATTGACGTTATTCATTCATGTACTTGATGAGAAATGTACTATGTAATGACATTGTGGCCTTAGGTTCTAAGTAAATCTTGATATTGTAATTTTACTTTTGAAGTGAATATAAGAATCTTTGACTCATTTTAAATGGACATGTGTAGCTATGATTGACCTTAGCCACTAGTTATGTCTTTTTAGTTTGGAGTATATTCATGTGTCATTTACAATAATAATAATTAAGTAATAATTAGGAATGGGTTATTATAGCTATGTTCCCTTCTTTGTGTAACATGACCATATCATTGGGCATCCAATCCATAGGTTATTTCATCTAGAAGTAAGATATTGGAGTTTTATCACTACCCTTTTAATCCTTTCCCCTTTTTACTCATGAAATAACTATTATTTGGGCTTCCTGAATAAGACTATAATGAAATCCTTGTGGATATCCCAATATCATGACCTTGCATACCTCATTCATCATTTTTCTCTTTACAGTTATAGTACAAGAAATAAAAGGGGACCAAAATAGCACTTAACTAAGACCAAAAATTAAATCTCACATTCCACGCTACACTTCCATTAATACTTCAATATTTTCAAATGTATTGTAGACACTAGATCAGCCATTACCTGTGAAAACACATTAAACATTAAGTACATGCTTCCAAATTTTTCAATACGCCTAACCACAAATCCTCTTAGAATGAACAAGAAAACAACACTGTTAACTCTCCTTCAAAGCCAGAAGTCTTGAAAAGAAGCTAGAGAGAAATGTGGAGCATTTATACATTTCTCCCTGACACCTATGTACAACACTACAAAACCAATTCACATACTGGTGAACACAACTTCCTTTCACCAATGATACATAACCCAAAATTATGAATATAGCAACCTCTAACAGCTTTGAACAACATACTAAATCCACACATGCATAGAATCAATACAAAATAAATGCGGAGCATGATCTAGAGCACACTCTGAACACTTGCATAACATAGTTTACTCTATTTATCAAATTTTATCAAAATCACCCAGAAACCAAGTACGAGAAAGATCATCTTAGCTCATTACTTAATTTAAAATCATCTTTAGATACTACAACATAAAGATAGCTCCATGTACTCACAACACTTCCTCAATATCTCAACTACACTTATACAACCTGCAACAACCTATTTTCTTCTTTTCCACAATTTTCTCAATATCTTCAAAATTTTCATCATGAAACAACTTCCTTAATACACAGTTGACATCACAGATAACACTAGTCAATAGACATCCTATTGAAATCAATGACAACACCTTCATAATTGCAATAATCTCCCTCTTTGTCATTGATGGCAACACATGATGCAAAAAACCATCAAAGACAACACAAAAGTTCTGAACACACTTTCTTTTCTCCCCCTGAATAATTTTCCAATATACACAACTATCTCCATTAATACATTGCACTTTTTCACATGATACTTTCTCCCCCTTTGACATCAATGTAAAAGGATAAAGGTTTTTAATTATTCTCCCCCTTTGATACTGAACCAACATACTTTCTCGAAATACTCACCCTTAGGAGTATATCCAATCAAATCAGTAACTCAATGACAACACATGACACTACCTACTCCCCCTGAGAGGTAGCCACCAACATCATTCCAGAACAAGAGATTGATCCACAGATCTAGTATACTAGTGCATCTCCATATGCATCTAGTTTAAACGAGGGGAAATAACCCCCAACTTCTCCCAAAGATACTTGAAATGTATCCTTAGGAAGAGCCTTAGTAAATATGTCAGCAATCTAATTGTTTTTAGGTACATACTCAAGCTTCACCTCATTCTCCATGACCTTCTCTCTCATAAAGTGATACCTAATTGATATATGCTTTGTCCTTGAATGCATCATTGAATTCTATGAAATATTAATTGCACTTGTATTATCACAAAAGATAGATATATGCTCATCATATACAACTTTAATATCCTTCAATGTTTTTCATCCACAAAACTTGTGTACAACATGATGCTATTGTAATATACTCAGCTTCTGTAGTAGAAAAAGAAATTGAATCTTACTTCTTACTCAACCATGACACCAATCTACAAGAAAGAATGCGCCATCACTTGTAATTTTCCTGTCATCAACACAACCAACCCAATCTGTATCTGTATAAGTACTTAATGTGAAATCAGTATCCTTAGGATACCACAAGCCATAATTCAAAGTACCTTTTAAATATCTAAATATACTTTCTATTGCTAGGTATGTGCAGGATCTTGGGGATCCAAACTAGGCCTCTAAGTGGCAATAAAGTTTTAGAAAAATAGAGTTAGATAACTTGACATAAAAATTTGAATAGTTTATTAACATAATTTGAAAAATATGGAAGAACAAAACTTGTAGAAAATTGAATGTAGTTTCTAGACTACTAGTTCTTTTTTAGAAAAAAGTAAATCTATTTTGCGAAAATTTCAAATTTCATTGTAGTGGTACTAAATTTTTAGGAAAAAGATAAGAAGCATGTGTATGTCTGACACCCTAAGTACAAGACCAAAATAATATTTTTTCTAAAAAATTTAATATATGTAGAGGACACATGCCCAGATGTACCGGATTTTTTTTGTAATTTTTTGCATGTAAATAATTAGTTATGATTTTTTTATTAGAACATTTCAAAATTATTAAAACACGTTTGTCTAACAACCATAACTTGGTCAAAAATTATGAAATTCATTTTTCTTCCTTTTTATCCTATCTTATTCGAAGCATAGAATGTCACCCATATTTTAGATTCAAAAAATGTGAAATAGTTTGAAAGTTATAGAAGTTTTTCAATCAGCCTATCAATCAAGACTTTAGTTGTAATGTATGTAGAAAATCAATAATAATTATTTATTAAATTCAAAATAAGGAATATATTATATTGGTGGAAAGCTAACAATGTTTTCTATAAACCCCCCCTTTTTTTTAGTAAAAGGAAAACACCGAAATTTATATTATATAATAAAGAGTAAGTACATAAAGAGTATATGGAATGACTAGCATAATACAAAAAAATTTCAGTCTGTGTCTAATTTTTAGCTTAGCTTCCCATTTTACAAAAACAACTTTAAACAGATTAGAAAGCCAATAATTACAAGTTGTCACGAGTTATATACAACACTTGGCATATAGTGCTTCTCCAGATAGACAACACGCTTGTGGCAATCATTTAGGAAAATGGGTACCCATTCTTAGGTCTTCAAAATGGATATCCATTTTGAAGACCTAAAAACCCTCTTTAGTAAAATGGGCATAACTTTTGTGTTTCTTATCAAAAAAATTATTTTATATAGGCATTGGAAAGGTGATTGAGAGCTCTAGGAAATTTACTAGGTAGTGTTCTTATATTATACACAAACAATAATTATAATCATTTGAACTTCATATTTCATTTAAATGAAACATCAAATGCTCACTACTTTCACATGAAAAGTCTCTTTTTCATGATTTTTTTGAAACACTCATCTAAAAATACTTGAAACATTAGAAAAAGTAATGAATAATGAAATATTTATATTTTTTCTAGTAAAGAGATTAAAAAATCTTCATAAAACATCGTATCTCTCTATTCCTTTCTCTACCTCTTTATATTTCACTATGTCCCCCTTAAGCTCTGGACCCATCCCTCTGCTTGTTTCTCCCTCCCTTCCTCCATCTCTTTTTACCTCTTTAGACCTATTCCTATCAATCTATTGAACTCTAGACTTAACTATCTACTTCTCCATCCCTCCCTCCGTCCTTCTCTCTTTTTCCCTCTTTAGACCTATCTTTCTCACCCTCTCTCTATCCTTGAGCTCTAGACCTATCTCTCTACCTCTCTCTCCATCCTTCATTCCCTCTCTCTTTGTCCCTCTATATATCTCTTTCTCTCTATCTTAGGTCCCTCTCCCTCTCTCATTCCACTCCCTCCCTCTCTCTCTCTCCCCTCTCCCTCTCACTCTCCATCTCCTCCTCTCCCTCCCTTTGAAGTCTCTCTCACTCCGAAGTCTCTCTCCCTCTTAGGTGTCTCTCTCTCAAGTCTCTCCACTCCTCTCTCTCTATGGTATCTCCACTACCTCTCTCCCTCTTAGGGGTCTCTCTCTCCCTCTCTCCCTCTTGATTCTCTCTCCCTCTTCCCCTCTATCTCTCTCTCCATCTCTCTCTCTCCTCCCTCCCTCTCTCTCTCCCTCCCTCTCTCTCCCTCTCTCACCCTCCCTCTCTCACCCTCTCTCCCCCTCAAGTCTCTCTCTCCCTCTCTCTCTAACTCTCCATCTCCCTCTCCCCCCTCTCTCTCACTCTTAAGTCTCACTCTCTTAGCTCTCTCTCTCTAACCCCCCATCTCTCTCTCTCAGGTCTCTCCAACTCCCTCTTTTCCTTCTCTTGGGTCTCTCTCTCACAAACACACACTATCCATCTCCCTCTCTCTTTCCCACTCTCTCTGTAGTCTCTCTCACTCCCTCTCCTTGTCTCTCTATTAGGTCTCTCCCTCTCTCTCTCTCACACTATCTCCATCTCCTTCTTAGGTATTTCTCCCACTCTCTCTCCTCCCTCCCTCCCTCTCTCTCACTCCTCTATATCTCTCCTCCTCTGTCTCTCCCTTCTCTCTCAAGTCTCTCTCTCCATACTCCCTCCCTCTCCTCTCCCTCTATCTCCCTCCTCCATCCTCCCCCTCTCCATCCCCTCTCTCCTCACCCCTCCACTCTCTCTCTCCACCTCTCTCCATATATTCTGTCTCCCTCTCTCCTCTCCTCCCTCTCCTCCTTCCCCTATCTCTCCTCTCCCCTCTCCCCTCTCTCATCTCCTCTCTCCTCCTCCCTCTTCTCCCTCTCCTCTCCCTCTCAATTCCATCTCTCAGGTCCTCCCTACTCCCTCTCTTAGTCTTTCCTCCGTCATTATCTCTCCTCAAGTCTCCTCTTCTTCTCTCTCTTCACTTGCAGTCTCAGCTGTGGGAGATAGAGGGAGTGGGGAGGAGAGGGAGGATAAGAGGGGATGGGGGAGGGAGGTGGGGAGAGATGGGGTGTGGTGGGTGGGGGTGGGGTGGTGAGGAGATGGGTTGGGAGGTAGAGGAGTGAAAAAGGAAGAAAGAAGGTTGAGAGGATAAAGAGAGAAGAAGAGGGGCAAGACGGGGGATCGTATATATGGATAAAGGGAAGAGGGAGAGATAATTCTAGAGCGCGATATAGAGAGATAGAGATCGACCTCAGATCCGAATCCGAGATAGGGAGATAAATCGATCAAATAATGGATTAAAGGGATAGAAGGAGACAGAGAGATCGCGTCGATCAGGAATAGATCGAAGTCAGATATCATAGCGTATCAGAAAGAGAGAGATCGAAGATAGAGATAAGATGATCTACAGATAGAGGGAGATATGGAGAGATATAGATAGAAAGAGGGAGAGATATGTAAATATATATATAACCTATGAAAGATAGAGGGGCAGAGAAAGGGAGAGAGTTGGGTAGAGAGTGAGAGAGAAAGAGGAGAGATATAGATAAAGGAAGAGTAAGGGACAAGTGGAGAGATAGGTAAAGAGGGTAAATGAAGGAGAGGGGGAGAGAGGGAGAAATAGATAAATAGATAGTGGGAGAGAGAAAAAGATATATGTTCTCCTAGTTCAACTTGGGTAAAGGTGCGCGTAGGATCAAAGACAAAAAGGATGCCTTCTATGATGATTTATGCAAATTTTTACTCTCCTTAGTAAAAAATATACATTTTTCATTGTTTATTACTTCTTTAATGTTTCAAGTCATTTAGGATGATTATTGCAAAAAAAACATGAGAAAAAGACTTTGTATGCAAGAATTATGAGCATTTAAAATTTTAAAACTTAAGGAGGAACATAAAATGATTATAATTAATATTTTATGCTCAATCTATCATAATAATCTTATCCATTGCATAAACCTTTGAATCACCTTTCCAACACCTATAAAAATTCAAAATTTTCAATAACGCAAAAGTTATGCCCATTTTACTAAAGTGTGTTTTTTGAGCTTTTCAAAATGGATATCTATTTTTCTTCATCCATTTTGTTTGCATAAATAGATGAAAATTAATTTTAGGAAATAGATATTTTTTTATAATGGATATTCATTTCAAAATGGATATCTATCATCAATGGATATTTGTTTTGGTTTGGTATTACCAAACCAAAACGAATATTTTACTTGACCCGTACAAAAAGTCCACATTTTTCTCATGATTTTGGCAAAGTAAAAATGTGTTTTTTTTCACATTGCCACTTTTTGGACACCCATGATCTTGCACATGCCCTATTGCAACATGTGTTTCTTTAGTATCTTCTTGAAATCTAGTCACAAGACAAACTATATGCATGATAACCGGTCTAGTATAAGTTAGGTATAGTAGTCCACCAATCATAGATCTATATTTTCTCTTATCAGCCTTAGGTGAACCATCATCTTTGATCAATTTGCAACTAGTCACCATAGGAGTGTATACTGATTTGGATTCATCCATTCCAAAATTCTTCAACATCTCTTCAACATACTTGGATTGTGAAATGAAAATCCCTTTATCTGTTTGATTAATTTGTAGCCCAAGGAAGAAATTCATCTTTCCAAACATTGAAATTTCAAACTCTTTATGCATCTCTTCAACAATTTTTTTACACATAGCTTCATTTCCTCTAAATATAATATCATCCACATATACAACCACTATCAATATTTTGTCTTCCTCAATTTTGAAATAAATATTACTATCTATAGTGAGCTTGCTAAATCCTTGTATCAAATATTTGTTAAAACTTTAGTACCAAGCTTTGGGAGCTTGCTTCAACCCATATAGTTGATTCTTAAATTTAATACCATATCTAGTTGATCTGATAGCTGAAATCCTTTCAGTTGTTCCATGTAAACTTCTTCCAATTCTCCATTCAGAAAAGTGAACTTCACATCCATCTGATAAACTTTAAAGTCCTTTTATGCTATAACTACCAAAAACATTTTGATAGCTTCCATCCTAGCCATAGAAGTAGATGTAGATCCTCAAAGTCTATTCCTTCCACTTGTGAGTAACCCTTACACACAAGTCTTGTCTTATTCCTTACCACTTCTCCATTCTCATTCAGCTTGTTTTTGAACACCCACTTAGTTCCAATTATATTCTTGTTTGTCGGTCTAGGAACCAATTGCCAAGTCTAATTTTTCTCAATTTGCATAAGTTCTTCTTGCATTTCCTTCATCTAATGTTCATCCTTGCATGCTTCACTCAATGTTTTAGGTTCAAATTTAGAAAGTAAACATAGATTTACCTCAACTTCAGTAGCTTTACTTCTTGTCAATACACCTTTCCTTTTGTCTCCAATGATTTGTTCTTTAGAATGATTCTTTTGCACATACTTAGGGGTCTTCTCTGGAGCTTCTTCCTCTTCATTCTATAGTTCTTCTTCATCAACTTTATCTTCTTCTACTTCTCTGCAATCAGGTTCATATGACACATATCCATCCATTGCAATTGAATTTTGCAATTTTTCATCAACCTTAATATTTTCTTTTTCAACAATCTTTCTCAACCTTTTGTTGTAACATCTATAAGCTTTACTTTTAAAGTAGAATATCCAAGGAAGATACCTTCATCAAACCTTGCATCAAAATTTCTTAAGTTTTCTTCTTCTCTTTTGATATAACATTTGCTTCCAAATACTCTAAAGTACTTCACCGTAGAAATCCTTCCATACCATAACTCATAGGGAGTCTTTGTGTTGTTAGCTTTGGATTGTACTCTGTTAAGTACGTAAAAAATGGTATGAATTGCTTCTCTCTAGTAAACTTCCAGTAGATTTTCCTCTTTTATCATAGTCCTAGCAACTTCTTGAATAGTTTGGATTTTCCTCTCAACCACTCCATTTTACTGAGGAGTTCTAGGGGTAGACAAATGCCTCTTTATTCCATGAACTTCACAAAACATGTTGAACTCATTGGAGGTGAATTCACCACCTATGTTAGACCTCAAACATTTGATTTTCACATTCATTTCATTCTCAACCATAACTTTATATGGCTTGAATTTATCTAGTGCATCATATTTTTCTCTAAGAAAAGTAACCCATGTCATTCTAGAATAATCATCAATCAAATGCATAAAGTACATGTGACCTTGTAGAATTCTCACCCTTGTAGGACCACAAAGATGTGTATGAATTAATTCCAGTAGTTTAGTAGCAGATTGTTGCTTTCCCTTGAAATTACTCCTTACTTGCTTTCCAAACTAAAACTCCCTACAGACAACATTGATAGGCTTTGTGATTCTTTCCAAGTCTCTCACTACATGAATTGAACTGAATCTAACCAAATTATCAAAATTCATATGACACATCCTCTGATGCCATAACCAACTATCACTAATCTGTGACATAAATCAATGACCATCAACACCCTTAAGCTAATAGATGTTTATATCTATTTTGAGCTTACCAGTAGCAATCATAGTTTTGGGCCCTTTTCTGATCTCACAGGTTTCATTCTTAAACACAAGACTATATCCCTTGCTACGCATTTGTACAACACTCAAAAGGTTATGCCTTAAACCCTTAACATAGTAAACATTATCAATGTTAGGCTTGCCATCAAAACTGATTGAACCTATTCCACAAATCTTAGCTCCTAAATCATGTCCAAATTTAACTAGTCCTCCATCATATTTTTAAAGTTTACAAAACTTACTCTTGTATCTGGTCATGTGATTAGAGCAGCCACTATCAACAACCCAGTAATTCTTATCCTTTTTAACATGAAAAGTAGATACCATTTAGTACCTTCAACCTTATCCTTCTACGTAATACTTTCCTTCACACAACTTTTAGAGTTAGTAGAACTAGGGTCTTATTTTATAGCCAAGAACAAGAATTCATTGTCATTGAAGTCTCCATATAGCATCTTCTCTAACATAGTAAGCTTTCTTAGTCATATTTCTTTATTCTCCTTACTTTTATTTTTTATAGCTCTTTTTCATGAACATCTTGAAGTAGTATGAACTATATCACCATGACTAAAACATTTGAAAGGTAATTTACTTTTGTACTTACTAGTTCCCTTCTTCATTCTTCTTACAAAATTGGCTTCCACATCATCAAGGTCTTCCTTATCTAAATCTTCAACCTTGAAAGCAGTATCTACATTTATACCATTTTTCAAGCCCTTTTTTCTCATTTCAAAAGAGGTTAGTGTACCAATCATTTGATCTCTCAAAAAAGTATCAAGATTCTCAACTTCCTTAATAGTAGATACCTTTTCACTATAAGAATCAGGAAGATATTTGAGAACTTTCTTTACCGCTTTAGATTTTTTGACTTGTGCAGCAAGACCGCTCATTGCGCTCACCAACTCATCAACTCTCTACATGCATATTTTGATTATTTCATCTTCAGACGTATGCAAGGTCTCAAATTGTGCCTTCAAAATCTGAAACTTTTCTTGTTTCACTTTTTCGTCTCCTTCATAAATGCTTTCTAGCTTATCCAAAACCTCTTTAGCATTCTTCAAACTCATAACTTTTACTAATTTAGTATTTGAAAGATTAGTCACAATAATAAATATTCCCTTAGAATTGATCTCATGCGCCTTGATCTTTGCACTTGTACTTGGACCATTTTGAGGTGGAGTATATGCAGTTTGATAAGCCTTTTCAACCTCAAATCCCTGAGCTGCCAAATATCCTTCCATCTTTGTCTTCCAGAATGCATAATCTGTGCCATTAAATCTAAGGGAATTCTAAAGAAACCTTGTTCACCATCCCAGATCTACCTCAAGTGGTTATGCGCTTCTCCAAGGAACCTCTCTCTGATACCAATTGTTGAATGGACAAGACAAGTGAGAGGGGGGCTGAATTAGTTGTATCTAGTCAAAACATCAAAAACCCCCAACAGTAATCAAATGGACACATGCATTCAATAAACCCTTATTTTGTTAATGTGATTAATCATGAAATACAGATAATATAAACTGAAATAGCAACATCGTACACAAGAGAACATCTGATTTAAGTGGAAAACCCAATGAGAGAAAAAACACGGTGAGAATTAGCTCACAATATAAGTAATTACAAAATCGATACAAAAGGGATCACTGCCAAAATAGGACACATTGTCCAAAAAGGATCATAGTTAGGGCTCACTTCCACAAAAAGAACAAGAATCTATAGAAGAGAAGAGTTACACTGAGAACAATTTCTCATGGAAACAAGGAATTGACCATAATGCTCCAAAAATCTTGTAGCCTTGTTTGAAAGATTTCAGACACCTTCAGCCCATTGCATTCAAGAATCCAATACTTTGAAACTCACACTACTCTGCTCAAATTCATATCACACAAATCACTTATATTGATCTCACATCTATCTTGCTTCTCTCTTCATTCTTTCATTCAAATCTGAACAACTCAACTCTTATTTTTATCAACCTCAACCTTAAAACATCTTCTCCAAGGTCAGCATTCTATTTGTTATATTTATAAATTCAAGTTAGGTTGGCACCTAAACATTCTTGTGGTGGAGAGGAATGAAAGGGGACCCAAAAAATATTTAACTGAGACTCAAAATTAAATCTCGCATGCCACACTATGCTTCCATTAATACTTGAAATTTTTTTAATATAGTGTAGACACTAGGTTGGCCATTACCTGTGAAAACACATTAAACATTAAGTACACATTTCTAAATTTTCTAATACACCTAACCACAAATCATCTTGGCATGAACAAGAGAACACCATCATTAACTCTCCTTCAAAGCCACAAGTCCTACAAAGAAACTGCAGAGAAATGTGGAGAAAATACATTTCTCCCCAACACCTCTATACAACACTGCAAAACCAATTCACATATTGGTGAACACAACTTCCTTTCACCAACGATATAGAACCCAAAATTCTGAATATAGCAACCTTTAAAAACTTCAAACAACATACTAAATCCGCAGAAGCATAGCATCAATATAGAAGAAATGTGGAGCATGATCCAGAGCACACTCTGAACACTTACACAACACAGTTTACTCTGTTTATCAATTTTTCTCAAAAGCACTTGGAAACCAAGTACCAGAGACATGATCTTAGCTCATTACTTCATTCCAACTCATCATTAGACATTGCAACAAAAAGATAGCTCCATGTACTCACAATACTTCCTCAATATCTCAACTACACATGCACAACTTGCAACAACCTATTTTCCTCTTTTCCAAATTTTTCTCAATATCTATGACATTTTCATCATGCAACAAATTCCTTAATACATAGTTGACATCAGTAGACATCTTGTTGACATCAATGACAACACCTTCATACTTGCAACAAGTTGTTCAATCCTATAAAAACCAGAAGTTGTTAAAGTATTTGCCTAGGGAATCAAATGTTGGGGACAATGAGTTTCACCTTGTTTCAGAGGTAATCACGATAAATAAAATAGGAATTGCATGCAACTATGGAATGAAAAACGTACCAAATGTCCTACAGACCAACCATGTCTCCTCTGCATGCAAACACGACTACCATGCTAATCGCTAACTGTCAGGGGAATTTTGATAAGGTGGATCTCGTAACTCATGTCTTCTTCTTGACATCCTGTCACCTGCAAATCATTTTTCATGTGCTCTCTTTCCTTGAAATACTACAATAACCCTTGGCAACCTTCAGATAAAAATGTAACACCAACCACAAGTTGACAAAAATGTTGAATAAATATTTTCACATAAAAAATGTGCATCTTTGCCTACAAAACTAAGAAGCACGTACCAAATCTAAGAAAAATTACATTCGTCATTGATTGTTAAACCCTAGTTTATTCACTATTTAATGATCAATGCCTCTGCAATGGTTCCCAATAGGAACTAACAAACGGTTATAGCTAAAATGAAGTTAATCTTTATTTAACTATAATTCATTTTTATAAGTGCATATTTTCTTCTTTAAATATTCAAACAAGAATCTTAAAGAATCTTTCATTTTACATTATTTTGATGTTGAGAAATGACTGACAAATTATCATATATTAATTGTTATTTATATAAAACTCTTTACCTCCAGCTTAAATTACTCAGTTTCTACGACGATGATAGATAAATTTTATTTGGGTTGACCGGAAGTAAATTAAGATAGACATACGAAATGGAAATGAAAATAGATTCTTTTATAGTCCACAATATCAGAAGATCTGTTTTTGAAAAATAGAAAAAAGATATGAACAAATATTTGGATTCTGAATAAAAAGGGTAGAATGTTTCTCCAATTAAGGGCAATCTTGTTCTTCAAAAGAATATCAGATGATACCATAGTTTGACGATTATATACATTTCCCACAACTGTGAGGATCGCTGAGACAAAGAACATCATCATACAAAAATTTCAACGACCACCATTTATTTGAAGGAAGCTTAAATAACTGTGCTATTTAACTCCTAACAATTTCAACTTCAGTTTCAAAACCAGACTATAAACACTACAGTAAAATGGAAAACAGATGTAAGCTGAGAGACTACACAAAAACTCATACTGAAAAACTAAACAAAGAAATAATCACAAAATAATAAAATGATGGTGCCCGAATGTTCTCTACGGTCGATTATGTAGGGAGGGAGATCGGCTGGCGTCCATAGTTTCAGACCTTTTTGACGGCAAATAAAATTGAGCGTAGCCGAATTGTGAAAGCGATGGCGATAAAATCTAGAATTTTAAAGCATTAAGGTATTTCCAGAATTTTGCCCTCACCAGTTGCGATTCTAGCTTATTCTGTGTCCTTTTCTAGATAATTAGAAAACGATTGTCTAAAGGTAAAATGATCTTGCCAGCCGACTTTTTTCTTGGAGAAACAAAATATTGGCCACTCGTCCTTAAATTATCAAAGAAGATGACCCACTCCATTGATGGATGACAAACGTGTTCGTAGGCTTTGAACTTGTCGACCACACACCGCCTAGTCGGCGGGTAGAGTTAGACGTGGACCTTTTTTTTGTTACACACATGTAAAGAAATGAGAGCACTAAGGGCAATCAGTTACATCAAATGAGATAGATTGATAATTGAAAGAATAAATATGAAAATTGACTATAATATATAGTTTGAAATTTGATGTGTCATAATAGATGTAAAAAGTTGATTCATCACTAGTTTTGAACTTTAGGATTGATTTAAATGAAAAAATTTGAGTTTATAAATTATCTGTTTTTTGTTTTAGATTATTTGTATGAATGTGGACTATTGGGATTTGTTCACCAAGATTTTTGTAATCTAAATGTGTGCAAAAATATAGAGTATTTCATAACACCTTTGGTAAATTTAACAAATCAAGAGGTTCAACCAAACCTTTAATACACCAACTTTTTGGTTCTAAGCAAAAGGTCATAAATAATAAGCATTAAGTGCCCAATTGACTAAACATGATGTGCTCTAACAATTCTATTGTGATGATCTCATAAATTATGCTTTCTGACATACTGTTGTATGTGATCTTCAACATTCTAACATGATTTCAAATGAATGAGTCAATGTTCTTAAATACAACCAGTGCTAGGTTGCATTATAACAGTGAAAATGTTAACAATATTTAAATTCTTTTTTTTTTCTTTTTTTTGAAATGGAAAGAGCATTCTGTCGACTATTCACAATTGAAATTTTGACTTCCCATTTGAAAGTTATGTCAAAATGAAGAATGAATCCCTCCCTTATTTCACTATGATGATTAGTAGTGACTTAAACTTGAATTGAATAATTTTAAAAATAAACCACTAATTGTCACAACAAATGTCAAAGAATAACAGCTTAAGTTGTATTGAAGCTTCTAAAAATATATATTATTAAATTGCACATGGGAGATCGAGTTAATTCCTACAAAAGAAACTTTCAGTATCATGTGTGGTCAAATCCTTAGCAATTTAGTGGCAACAACCTTCAACTAACACATGAAAAACATGCAAAAAAATACTATTCAATAATGAATCATAAGTGGATGAAATATTTAAGAAAAGATAGTCAAAATCATTAGAGCTTTCAGAGTTGTGCATCCTCGTTGCCTGTGCACATCTATCAAGTTTCTCTTTGATTGAAACTAGTCAAGACATGTCACAATGAAGCACAATTTTTATGTGAAACACTTGCAAATAGTTCTTTGGGTTGTTCTCATGATTTCCATGCTTGACTGTGGCAAGATCCAAATAAGTTTGCATAAAGAGATGCATCCTCTACAACTCCAAGTTTTATATAAACTTCGTATGTTGCTTCTCTAGATTCATCAGTTGTTTCTTCTTTAATAAGGGAGATCACACTTTCCATGGTGGATTGCACTAGCTTCACAAAGGATATCAAGGATTGACTTGGATTATTGTGTGGGAGTAACCTTTTGGAATGTCACCTAGCCATAATCATAAAAAGCCTCTTTAGATTTCCCTTTGAAAATCTTGAGTAGATCATAGTCATGCCTTGTGCATAGGCTGACATAAACTCTAGGAGCTTAAGTAATGATGAGTAACCATTGAATTGTGGATTGATTGAAGCTATGTGGTTGTGTGTGGAAATCATATTGATGGTCTTTCTAGAGGTTCGTGTGGCCTCTTCTCTACAAACAAAATATACAATTGCTCCAAAATCTTATCCTCACAATGGAGATCTCAAGACCTCTCTATCTCAATGAAACCAAAATAATTGAGATCACACTCAAATAGAGATCAATTTTAAATGCAAATAAAATTGCATGGAACTCTAGACTACGCTAGATGCAAGATTTTGAGAAGGGTTTTTCTTGCATGGTTCTAATACTATTTTATGATTTCCAAGATCATAAAGAAAAAATTAAGAAATTCCTACAAAATACTTTCACACAATAAGCCTAATTGCTATTATCAAAGAGTAGATAAAAAATTTAGGATGAATGTACATAGTAACCTTGCTTATATAGGAAAGGTGTTGAAGGTAGGAAAGTTGAACACAATGACTTACTACCTCTTGAATGATGGAACACTTATTAACTCATAGAACAAGTGTTCTGTGAGTGGCAAGTGACCATGCAAGAGATGTCTCACAAAGTGAGGACACTTGTCTCAACCACATGAGGCGAGACAAAAATCTGGAAGTCTCTAAGAGGAGACTAAGAAATATGAATAAGATTCTCCTATTTAGGTTAATAACTAACTAGTTTGATAAATTCACTATTTAAACCAACAAGTAGTTCTAGAGGAAATGTGAGAAACTGATGTTGGACTAGATGTTACAAATATGGTGTACAAGAAAATTGAAATACCATGGAATTAATAGAATGAGTAGTTTATATATAACATGAATTCGATTTGTAGCTCAAACTCAGCCTTTGCCTTCATGGAGAATTGGAGCTCTTAATTTTCTATAGTTAAAAATGCAACAAAATTAGCATTCTTGTGATGGACAATGGTTTTTAGGTAGAAAAATATATTAGGATAGTAGAAAGGGTCAAACATTGTCATTAATGGTATTGTGTGAAGATCTATTGAGTGACAAAGGAATATAAAAATAAATTCAATTTACTTTGATGTGATATGGGACATCATAACATAAAATGTGGATTTCTATTATAGGATTGGAGGTCATGCAGATGGAAGCCTCAAAATTCAAAAAATCCCCACAAATGGATGAACATGAGAAAGTTTAGGATGTGAGAAAACATACTATGAAAGGATATAGAATTGGATGTAGGAACATCCTAAAGTCACAAGGAACCTTGCATGATAGGATGAAATGAGTGGTAAATCCGTTAGGTAAATTTGTGGGAATTTAATGTGAAATTGATAGAGAATGGGAGGATACATTGCAAGTTTAAATTTCCATTGCAACTCTCTACAAAAAATAATTGATAAAATGAAGTGCTTTGGGATAAACTCAAGATTTTGTTGTAGAAATAGAGGTTTGGATTGGCTATCCAAGTGTCAATTGAAAGTCTATATGAAAAGGTTAGACACATTTTGGGAAAACATAGAATGATGCGAAGTTAGGAGAAACAAGTTGAAGTAAAAATGGAAGAATTTCATTGAAGCTTCACACAAGGGATTGGAAAGGATGTTGGCATTAAAGCATGCGAATGAATCCAAACATAAGGTAACTAGAAGGAATGCAAGAATTGATTGGGAGGTAGAGGTATAGATGTTAGGAAGTGAAGAATAAGTGGAAGAAGTCCACTAGAAACATAAAATATTATGGAAACTAAAATGTGAAAGGGAGGAAAAAACTAGAAAAGGCCAAGAGTTGGAAATAGAAGATAGAAGAAGTTTGTTGGAATGCAATAAGTTCATAAAAATAACATGAATATTTGTCGAAAGTTGGGAATAAGAGAATGTGGGAATGTAGAAGGTGATGTAAGTTTAGGACATGGAAATGGAATAAAAAAAGTCTAAATGAAATTAACAAGTTAAAAAATGGAAAAAAGATAAATGAGCAAGACAATAAGAGACTGCAAGGATGTCGAAGATGATGGGAGGTTGGGAGTTTGAGATGAATAATGCTATGTGTCAATTAAAAAACTACAAATTAATGGATTGAAGGAAACAAAAGGAATAAGGGGATTGATAGACAATATATAATTTCTATGTCGGACTGGTAGTGAAGATAGGAGATCAAACAATTGGAAAAAAGTTTGGTAATCCACTAAAACTCCATAACTCCACAAAACTTAAAGAAATTTCCCAAAACCCTCCTAGATTTATAAATTTTATTTTTATCTTTGCAACTCCCAACATTTTTTTGCTTGAGATCCATCAAAAAGGAGGAAATAAAAATTTATGTTTTGTATTATTGATAGCTTAGAGAATCAAGTCATAGAGTTTCTTATTTTTTAGGTTTTCAAGATCTAATTCATAAACTAACATGTATTTCCAGGATTGATTTTAAAAATGTTGTAGTATATTGGGGGCTCATGAGTGTGCTCATAATTTGATTAGCATTAATTTTCTAATTGAATGAGATGATGTGACATTAAGATATGGCATCTCCTTCATATGGATGATTTTGAAATTCCTCTGAACAAGGTGTTGTTGACATTGAAATTATCCATGTGAATGATTCCAAAAATTAAGTTACTTATGGTATAGAAAAAGAGAAACCATCTACATATGAATTAGACATGCTAGACACACTATTGTTAGTTGATCTAGTTCATAGTTAAGTAAAATATGAAAAATAGTATGAAAAAATATGACTATATGACTATTTTAAGGGCTAATTATCAAGAGAGCCATATATATAACACTTTTTGTATACTTTATGTTGAAGAAAGGAATCAAATATATAATGTACATTAGATTACGAGGTTTTATTTTTTAGAGAAATAAGGAGATATAAGCCCCAAGAGTGAATCCAAATTTAGGATAGTGAATGATTCTTGTGGTTAAATTTAAATAAATGAAATTTAAACTAGTTCATTGGATGAAAATAATTAAATGGATGGTTATGGAAATCTATCAAATCATGATTATAAATTATATAATATTCTTAGTGCAGTCACAAAAGTGAGTTAAATAGTCATCTAGTTGCTCAGTATAGTGGTAAAAATAAAGGTAGTATTCTATTACAACAATCCATTGCTCCATCAAGTTGTCTTATGACCCTTAGAAGGATATAATTCCCTAGATCATAACTCGTGAACTAAATTTGGGCAACAATCCATATTGAGTTCACCAAATCCCTACCTATCTTCAAAAAGATAACCTCACAATATATGCATTCTTAAAATATGTCATCAACAAAGAACAAAAAATGCATGCTTCTCATGCAAAGCACCATCTCTAAGTAAGCAACTAATTTGAGATGATAGAAAAAATGTCCATCATCTAATGCCTCTTGCCTCTAATAATTTTAGTTATCCCTTATTGAGTAGATGCATCACTAATATCTTCATAAAATTTATCAAATGTTGTGTGGATAAACAAAAGATCATAACCATTTGAAAATATAATGTAATTGAACATTATCAAAATTGAAGTTGTTGGATTAAATTGAAAATGCACATATTTTTCAAATTATTCTTAAGACACCTTATTACTCTGAAAACATCATCTTTCAAAATACAATATTCAAAGTGCATTAAACTACTCACATATAATTTGAACTCTCATATAAATTATGGTGTGCCTAAATTTTAAATCACCAACATTGTTGAAATAACCATTAACCACTGGTGTCCTTCAAGATAATTGAAATTATCCATTGATATACACTGCCCCTAGCTTTCCTCTCTAGAAGAGCATATATATCATTATATAGCTTTAACTTTATCACCACAACCTTACATGGGTGGATGCAAATATTCAATAAAACCTTTAAATAAATATTGATTGAAAATAAAAAGGATAATCTATCTTCATCCGAGATCAATGTATAATTTTGACTAATTTGGAACTATCATATTATGTGCTTCATTTTCATGGTGACCTTCACCTCATTCGTGCATGTAGCTGAAATATCATTGGCTTTATCATCACCAGGAAACATAAATTTCCTAGCAAACCTACAATTCACATTTTGTCATTAGCTTTCTACTTACCCACACATTTTATGGCCAAAAATTTGTTGTTATTCACTTGAACTTGAATGTTGGACTTAGTGAGCCCTAAAACATTAGCATAAGGGTAGAAGCAAGAAGTTGGTTCCAATTCTAGGGAAAGTATAAGCCAAAAAAATCATGGTAGGAACAAGTACATGTTTCATAAAAAAGGGGTACCCATTTTAGTTCAATCTCCTAAACCTTAATTTTTAAAGTGGGTACTTAGGTTTTTTAAAAAGGGTACCCATTCTAAAATGAGTACATGTCTTATTTTTTAAAATGGCTACCCATTTTGCAATGGGTACTTATTTCTAATTACATCGTATTCTTGCTCCTTTTTAGAATGAGTATGTGTTTTAGAGTGGGTATGCTTTTTATAAAATTTGAAATTTGAAACCCATAGATGTTTTGTTTTCAGCTTGGAAACCCACCGCTTAGCCTTAGACCTACAACCACAATACCATGAAAACAATAGAAAAACTAACATTAATAATATGGTTGATGAATTTTTTGAAAATTAAAAAAATAAAATAAAACCCATTATAGATGGCAATGTCCAGTTTTCATATACATATAAATTTCTTTTAATAATTAGGCTTGATCTTCTCTTTATTAATTATTTTATGAGGAAATTGGTCCACAAACCTAAAACATTGGGTATTACTATCATTTTAATAACATTTAATTCCTATTTTTTTCAAAAGAATTCATCAATATAGATATCATTATTTAAACAATGAAAAATATCATTTTAGCTTAAATTATGCTTGTTATACATAAGGGGTTTTTTGAAAATAGCAATTAGGGCCAATAAAAATTAATTAAAAATATATATTTGGAAAAAAATTATAAAAATATATCCTCATCGAACTTTAGTATAATAAACATTTTTTTCCAGAAGGAATTAGAAAAATAATTTTATTTAAGTCAAACAGGGTTACAATTCTTTGACCTACGAGGAAAAAATTCAATTAGGTAAATGGTGATATAAGATTTGTTGGGACTCCTCAATTCTCCCTAAATCAAACCCTTTTTCTTGGTTAGCTCTCCATAACTAGGTCCTCACAAGTTGTAGGCTTTCTAGATTGGGTTTAGCTTTGCCTTTCAAATGCATACTATGTGATTCTTGCAAAGAAACTATGGATCATCTTTTGCTCCATTGTAGTTGTTGGTTGTTTTTATCCCTCCCTTGTATTCCTCTTTCAAGTTGGATCTCCTTCCACCATATTCTTGCATGACCTTTTAACTTTGTCTTTACAAACCTTACTCAGTCAGGATCTTCAATATCCTTAAACTCTAAAAATTCCTCCATGTCATTGATCCAATCTATCAACTCTTCATGATTTAGATTTCCACTAAAAGTTGAAACCTCCATTTTTAATTTCTTTCCAAGGCTAGATATTTCTCTCAGAAATCTCATTTCTCCAAGATCCATTTGATCTTGTTCTTCATCTTTCATTTCCTCTTTAGTTTCATCTTCACTGTCATCTCTTTCTTGATGTACTTCTCTCTGATGAATCTCTTCTTGCAAGGTATCCAACTACCTTCTAATAGCTCTAACTTCATCTCTAGGAGGGCCTCTTCCTCCGCCACCTCCACCTCTATGTTTGTCGCATTAGATAGGTCTATGAGACATTATGATCTCAACCCACACTCACTAGTCCTACTGCAAACATCCTCACGTTTAGCGATATGTTTATAGACTTAGGACAACTTGCTCTAATACAACTTGATGAGGGGTGCTCCCCTTACCATCACAACCTTAGAGTAACAAACATAGAAAGATCAACCAATATGCAAGAAGAAAAAATAGATATTTTATTATCCTAGAATGAAAAAGAAGATTACAACATTATAGCATTGCATGGGTTGTTTAATTACAAAAGCATCATCCACACAAGAAAATTAGAGCCTTTGAATTCTACTCAATGATATCCTATCTCACACCTACATGCTACTCCACCACCTTCCTCCTATCTTCTCTCTATCTCATTTACTATATATCCATATTGCTTCTTCAGGTTAGCTTAACCTCTCAAAATTCTTTTCTCCCATGTTGTCTTAGTATCGCCTTGTCATCCTATGAACACCAAGATCTTCCAAGTAGTTGCATCATTATCAGTAACTTCAATTATTATTCATTCATGCTAGGTAATCATCTTTCATCAGCTTCATGTTTGAATCATTGGCCAATGATCACATTGATTCACAACAAGAATGTGTAATAAATGAATAACTTCTCACCACGTGTCGCCACCTTACTCATTTGTCCATCACAGATGCCATCAATCTACTCTTGTGTCCATCCACTCGTCTATCATCATAGTGTCAAGGGGACTTCAAATCCTATCACCCTGATACAACTAGGTCCTGACAAAGAAGCTCCTATCGAGATGTCGAACAGACACTTCATGACCTCTTGCTGAAACATGTCTACCTCTCCAATAATGCTTATAACCTTAACTGAGCGGTTCCACTATCTACATGTCATCCCTTAAATCATAGTCATTATATCTTGCCTTTGAATCTACACCGTTCCCTACTATATCACTGACAAAGGGTATGGGCCCACAAAATTCTAGTGAGTTGTTGGGCTATCGCCACATGTCACATCTATTAGTGTCACTTTGTTGTCATCATCACTTAGCCTAGTCCCTCTTATTAGCGTGTTGAAGGGCCTCATTATTATGTCCCATTGATAAGTACCTATCCCTATGATGTAATGCTAATTGGGATTTCAAGGGGACTCACTTTGATGTTCCACCAAAAATGATATGTCATCCGAATATAAGCACACCAATGACACCTTGTCGAAGTATCGAAGGGAATTCTTATTTTTTCCTGCTGACATTCATTTGTCAACCAAAAGATGGAACAAGGTCTCTATGAGATCATGATATCACTCCAATGATAAATGTTACCAAATGTTGAATGATGAAGTTTGTTCATCTTAATCTTGAACTCCTGTTGACTGCCATACTTAACGAATTTCCATCTAATTCAACCCTTATTGGAAAAGATGTAACTCAGATTTATTTTGTCGATGCAAGATTGATCATGCACCTTGAATGCTCCTGCATCACAAGTTCACATTATCTATAATATTTTAGGATTTTTTTCTTGTTAGTAATGATAAAAGTATAAAAAAAATGTTTAAAATGTTAATTAGTGTCTGAATTATGATAAAAAAAAGTGACACTATTATGGGATTGTTGGACCATAAAATAATTTTTCACTCTTCTAGATAGATCAATCCACTTCATGGTTAGATATATGTCATTCCTAAAGGTGAGTAGACTAAATAATCAATAAAATTTAAGTGATGAAAAGACAATTAATGAGTAGATAAACCCTTCACTTTGTCCTTAACTAAACCTAGATTTGATCTTGAATATTATTTAATTATAGCTAAAGATATTACATAATAAATAAACTATATTAATTTATCTATATGTATGATTTGAACCCAAACTATGTCACTAGATCAAAGACTAACATAGTACTCTAACATTTATTAAGGTAATATGAATATGTAGGACATGGTTTAATAAGATAAAAAATAATAAGGCTTACACTGAATATATTTCCCTTGATTTTAAAGTTAAATTATTGAAATACATATAATTCTACTTCCTAATTGTACACTATTGGTTAAATATATTATTCATTCTTGACCAGGGAGCAAACTCGAGACACAGAAATAATGCACACAACTAGCAACTTTATTATTATTCAATAATGAAACTCTTACATGCAGAGGATCCCAAATCCTTGAGCTCTTTGATACATGCAAGCTTTAGAAGTCTCAAAAAGAAATTATAGAATTACATAAATTACCCAGATTCCCCTTTTGCAGCATGCAAACTTCTTTCCCAAAAAGTTACCAAAAAAAAATTAGAAACTAGCCCATAAATAGCCCCTTTTCGGCTTGGAGCCAAAAACAACATTTGAGTTATGAGTTTTGGCGGTTTGGCGCCAAAATTACAATTTGAAATTCAATTTAAATTCACATTCGAAAATTAGCACATTTCTAAAATATGCACCAACTTTCGGAAGCCATAACTTTTAATCTGACTATTGGATCTTCAATGATAATACCTTTTCAGAAAGCTATTGAAAAGATGATTTTCCACAAAGTAGGCCTTTGGTAGACTACTTTGGCATTTCTGCAAATTTTCAGGCCCATCTGGGATCGTTTAGTGCCTCAAACTAAGCTCAGAAGGTTTTTCAGGGCAAAAAGCATAAACTAGAACTTGAATAACTTTCAAATCATGAATGATCTTGACCTGATTCTTTCACCAGACTGTGTATTTTCCCATCCTAAACCTTCCCATAAATTTCTATCTTCCCACGACTTCAAATTCAAACCTACTAAAAATAGCAGTTGAGCAAAAAAAGTAGAAAAATAGTTCTAAAAGCTAGAAACTCTTATTCAACGAAAAGGGTATCCAAAAAGGAAAAAACATCTACAAAAAGCAAACAATAGGAACAAAAAATGGAAAACATCTTTTTGGGTGATGCGAGATTGCCCTCACACCACTGGATGCTCCTGTATCAGACACCCAGGGTAATTTGAGAAGTGACCCCGTCACATCTCAAATGGTTGAGGAAAACCCAAATGGTCAACCTCTGCCTTAGATAGCCAGGATGAATCTTCCATAGGTCTTCCTCTCCACTTCACCAAATATTCTTCATATTGTCTATTTCTGGTACTCCTTCCCACATGACTATCCAGGATTTCTTCAATCTGCTCCTTCTCTGAAGTAGGTGCTGCAATGCCATACTGTTCTATTGTTGGTACTTCCTCTATGCCACTTTCATGATACTTTATCAAATCTGAAATATTGAACATAGGGGAAATGTTGCCTCTATCTTGCAACTCTACCTCATATGCATTCCCTGATTCATGCCTCTTCACAATTTTACAGGGACCAAACTTCTTCATCTTCAATTTGTTATAGGTTCCCACTGGAAACCTTTCTTTCCTCAAGTGGACCATCACTTCATCACCAATCTGAAACTACTTATACCTCCTCTTCTGATTTTCCTTAGCCTTATACTGCATATTCATCTTGTTAATATGTTCTCTGACATTCTCATGTATATTCTTGATGTGCTCTGCAAATTCTTTGGCTTCAGCACTAGTCTTCTTCTCTTGGTCCATCTTCCTCAATTCTAGAGCGGTCCTGAGATGACCTCCATACACAATCTAGAATGGTGATCTACCAGTACTTCTGTTGACAGAATTGTTGTAAGAAAATTCTACCTGGGGCAAGATCAAGTACTATCCCTTGGGTTTATCTCCTACCAAGCATCTCAGTAGGTTACCCAAACTTCTGTTCACAACCTTAGTCTGCCCATCAGTTTGTGGATGGTGTGCAGAACTAAACTTCAACTCTGTCTTCAACTTTTTCCACAACGTCCTCCAAAAGTATCCCACAAACTTGGTATCATGATCTGCGACTATACTTCTTGGCAGACCATGTAGTCTCACCACTTCTTTGAAGAACAAGTCAGCAATGTGGACTGAATCATGGGTCTTCTGGCATGGGATGAAATGTGCCATCTTCGAAAACCTGTCAACTACCACAAATACTAAATCATTCCCTCTATGTGTCATTGGCAAACCAAGAACAAAGTTCATACTTATATCCTCCCATGGCCTCTCTGGTATAGGTAAGGGCTGATACAACCCAGTATTCTGGCTCACTCCTTTAGCCATCTGACATACCCTGCAACTTTGCACAAACTTCTTCATATCCTATGATAACTGAGGCCAATAATAATGCTCACTGATAATGGAAATGGTCTTATCCCGACCAAAATGTACTGCCATTCCTCCACCGTGCTTCTCCTTTATCAGGTTCTCCCTCATGGAACTCCTTGGAATACACAATTGACTTCCCTTAAACAACATGCCATCCTAGATTATGAAGTCTAGCCACTTTGTCTTGTCAATTGTAATAGGATCCTTGCAAGCTTTCCAAGCTTCTATAAAATTAGGATCCTCAGGATACAATGTCTTGAGTTCATTGAACCCAACCACTTCAATCTGCATCTCTATCAACAATGTCTGCCTCCTACTTAAGGAATCTGCAACCCTATTTGACTTGCCACTCCTATGCTTTAGAACAAACATATAACTCTGCAAAAATTCTACCCATTTCATATGCCTCTGATTTAACTTTCCCTGACTTCTCAGATACTGTAATGCTTGATGATCAGCAAAAAAAAAAATTCCTTTGGCAACAAATAATGTCTCCATTTCTTTAATGCTTGAACTACTGCATAAAATTCTTGATCATACATAGAGTACTTTCTCTTTGCATCATTTAACTTTTCACTAGAATAGGCAATGGGCTTACCTTCTTGGCTCATCACTGCTCCAATGGCACAACCATTGGCATCACAATCCACCTGAAACACCTTGTTGAAATTTGGGAGGGCTAAAACTGGTTACTCTGTCACCTTCTGCTTGAACAAATCAAAGCTCTTCACTGCTCCAGTGCTCCACTTGAACTCTTTTCTATCCCCTCTCATTGTTTCAGTTAGGGGTGCATAAATACTACTGAAGTTTCTAATGAACTTTCTATAAAAACTGGCCAAACCATGGAAAGATCTCACCTCAGTAGCAATTCTTGGGGTAGGCCATTCTAGAATAGCCTTCACCTTCTCTGGGTCCATCTTGAGACCTTCTATCGAGACAACGAACCCCAAGTACACTAACTCTTTCTTTACAAAACTACACTTCTTCAGATTAATCAACAATTTTTCTTCTCTCAACTTTTCAAAGACTCTACGAATATGCATTAAATGCTCACCTAGGGACTTACTGAATATTAAAATATCATCTAAGTACACAACTACAAAATTCCCTAGAAACTCTTTTAGTACCTCATTCATGAGCCGCATGAATGTGCTTGGTGCATTGGTTAGCCCAAAAGGCATGACTAACCACTCGTATAGGCCCTCTTTGGTCTTGAAGGTAGTCTTCCATTCATCTCCCTCACGAATCCGGATTTGGTGATATCCACTTTTTAGATATATCTTTGTGAAGTACTGAGCTCCAATCAAACAGTCCATCAGGTCATCCATCTTTGGCAAGAGAAATCTGTACTTGATTATTATCTTATTTATGGCTCGGGAGTTTGTACACATCCTCCACTCCCCATCCTTCTTTGGTACTAGTACTGCAGGTACCACACATTGGCTTAGACTCTCTCGAATCACACCCTTCCTCAACAACTCTTGAACTTGTCTGTTCAACTCCTCATTTTCTGTAGGAGTCATTCTATGAGCTACCTTATTTGGCAAACTGGCTCCAAGGATCAATTCAATCTAATGACTGATCTTCCTCATTGGTGGTAAACCCTCAGGTATGTTATCAGAAATAATCTCCTGAAACTCATCCAATAGTCCAGAAACTTCTACTGGTACCTTCTCACTACCTTCCTTATCCATTCTAGGAATCAATGCATAACACATATGCTCATGCTTCATGCCTTCTAAAAATTTCCTTCCATCAACAAAACAAATTCTAGCACTACTGCATACCTTTTCTTTGTCCTTTTTTATGGGTTTCAACTTATGACGGACTCCATCCTTCATCAAGGAATAAGTGTTTGCATGGCCATCATGTACAACTCGCCTATCAAACTGCCACGACCTCCCCAACAACATGTGACATGCATCCATGGGGATGATATCACAGAGTACCTCATCACGATAGCTTTTGATCCTGAACTTCACCATGCACTGCTCATTGACCAGAACTTTGTGGTCTTTCTACAACCAGGCAATCTGATATGGATGTGGATGCCTTTCCCTTTTCAGCTTCAACTTTGTAACCATCTCTTCTAACACCAGATTATCAGTGCTCCCACTGTCAATAATGACCTCACAACATTTGTCTTCACACTTGCACCTTGTGCAAAATAGATTCTTCCTCTGTTCTGGCTCCTTCTCTTCAGTCACCAGGGATCTTCTAACCACTAGGGCTTCTCTCCTTTCAACATCATCTGAATGCTCGAATTGAGCCTCCTCATCTGCATGCGCAACCCTTCCTCGACCTTCTAGCCTTCTATCTGTCCTTCCTTGGTGTTGTGGACATTCATAGGATCGATGCCCTTCTTCACCAAAATGGAAACAAGTTCCTCTAAAACCACCTCTTCCAGGTCTTGGCCCATATCTTCCTCATCCTCTACCTCTTTGATCACCACTGTTTTGATCATGTGAGCGATAGAGGTTATCATTCCTCTAGCTTTGACTAGTACCCACATCTTCATTTTTCCTTTCATCTTCATTTCGACTTCCAAAAGATCTTCCACTACCCCTTCCGCTTTGACCTCCTTGGCCTTTTTGCTTGCTGTCAAATCTTTTGTTCAACTTCTCCTCAACTTTTAGAGAAAACTGGTATGCATCCTCAATGGTAGTCATTCTGACCAGGCTTAGCTCCTCTTGAATGCTCGGTCGTAATCCATTAAGATAACGGACTACCTTCTCCTTGTTGGCTTCTGCATGGCCCATTCTGATGATCATCTTGTGAAAATCTTCTGTGTATTCTTTCACAAATCTACTTCCTTGCTTCAACCCTTGCAATTTCTTCAGCAGATCTAACTCGTAGTCTACTGGTATGAACTGCTTCTTCAGTTTCTCCACCATGTGATCCCAACTATTGATCTTTCCTTTTCCTCTTTGATTTCTCTCCAACTGGACCTCTTTCCACCAAATATTGGCATGGCCCTTCAGCTTTGTTTTTGCAAACTTAACCCAATCTAGGTCCTCTACTTCTTCATACTCAAAATATTCTTCTAGCTTATTGATCCAGTCGATCAACTCTTCCGGGTTTAGACTTCCAGAATAACTGGGGACTTCTATTCTGGGTCTTTTTTTGATCTTCGAAATGGCCCTAATCAGCCACATTTGATCTTGATCAATAGCTTCTTCTTCCTCTTCTACATCTATGTCTTCCACCTCTTCTTCATCCTCACTTTCTCCTATCCTTCCTGGGTCTAACCCTCTTCTCATTTGTTCCTGCAATGCATCAATTTGTCTCTGGAGGGCTCTGAGACCCTCGACCGCCAATGGATCTCTTCCACTAGCATTTTTGCCGCCTCTGCCACCTCTAGCACCACCACGCCTACCAAGAATCACTCTTGGAGGCATCTTGAAGATCTTGAACCCACAACCACGGTCTTGGTGTAAACTTCCTCACGATTGGTGATCTGTTCACATGCTCAAGAAAACCCGCTCTAATACCACCTGATGAGGGAGCAAACCCGAGACACAGAAATAATGCACACAACTAGCAACTTTATTATTATTCAATAATAAAAATCTTATATGCAGAGGATCCCAAATCCTTGAGCTCTATGATACATGCAAGCTTCAAAATTCTTAGAAAGAAATTACAGAATTACAGAAATTACCCAGATTCCCCTTTCACAGCATGCGAACTTCTTTCCCAAAAAGTTACCCAAAATAAAATTAGAAACTAGCCCATAAATAGCCCATTTTCAGCTTGAAGCCAAAAACAACATTCGAGTTATGAGTTTTGGCGGTTTGGTGCCAAAATTACAATTTGAAATTCAATTTAAATTCACATTCAAAAATTAGCACATTTCTAAAATATGCACCAACTTCCGGAAGCCATAACTTTTAATCCGACTATCGGATCTTCAATGATAATACCTTTTCGAAAAGCTCTCGAAAAGATGAATTTTTGCAAAGTAGGCTTTTGGCAGACTACTTTGGCATTTCCACAAATTTTCAGGCCCATCCGGGATTGTTTAGTGCCTCAAACTGAGCTCAGAAGGTTTTTTAGGGCAAAAAGCAGAAATTGGAACTTGAATAACTTTTAAATCGTGAATGATCTTGACCTGATTCTTTCACCAGACTGTGTATTTTTCCATCCTGAACCTTCCCATAAATTTTTGTCTTCCCACAACTTCAAATTCAAACCTGCTAAAAATAGTAGTTGAGCAGAAAAAGCAGAAAAGCAGTTCTAAAAGTTGGAAACTCTTATTCTACGAAAAGGGTATCCAAAAATGCAAAAACATATACAAAAAGAAAAAAAAACAACAAGAAAAAATGGAAAACATCTTTTTGGGTGATGCAAGATTGCCCTCACACCATTGGATGCTCCTGCATCAATTCTTAGGGGCATGGAGGTTTAATTTCTTTTAGAATTGATTCCTTATATTGGAATACAAAATCATAGTTACTAGAAGACACAATAGACATTAATAAAAAAATAGATATGATATTAATAAGAGTGCTTGATTAATAACCCCTCTTGAAAATTATAGAAATCCACATCAAATAAGAAAAATGGCTATAGGAAAATTCACTACCAGTATTTCATCAATGAAAAATTCACTGTGGGAAAATTCACCACCACCAGCAACTCACCGCCATGGAAAAATAGCCACCAAAAACTCATGCAATTAATTTTTTGTGCAGTGAATTGTCATGGTGGTGAGTTTTCCTATTGTGAATTTTTGGCGGTGAATTTTCCATTGGTGAATTGCTGGCAGTGAATTTTGCATATGCCAAGAAAGATAACATGACAAATCGAATAACTTATTGCTCTTATTTGCTTAAAACTCCTCTTGAATATCTACTACTATAAAAGAATAACTATTGTTATAAATATTTTCTATCAACTACCTACCTCTTTGTAACTTAAAAAATAAGCCACCCTAATGGTGGTTGGATATACAAGGATTAAAAATCTTCATCTTGCTTGATGTTATAATTACATTAAAATGAAGAAATTAACAACCTTTGTTTTGGAAAATAAATTTATATGTAACACTCTATTTTATTACTAAATCTACCAATAAATCATCTTAGGATGAGATATCATTAATGCTACATATAGAAAAAGCTAGGATCACATAAAATATTCTAAAATGGTAACTTAGAGCTTGCAAGTAAATTATTTGTGATATAAATACAACCACCAAACTAAAATTAGCATGGTTCCCTTCATCCTTTGCTTGAGGTTGTCTATGAATATATGCACTTAAGATTATATATTTTTCTAGGAGGTAAAATATATTTTAAAGTAGTTACAACATCAAATATTATCATTAATGGAATACTAGATCATGTAAGGTGCTACATGGTGATGACTTGCAGAAAAGGTGGGAGTTTGAAGATTTCAATAATTAAGGATACCTCATAACTAATAACATTGTTAGGGAGTTCAGGATATGAACGATTTGGAAGTTGAGACTACAGATTTATTAAAAGCCCAAATTTAGTTGTTGCTAGTGTTTTGTCTAGTTTTTTGGTTTTGTGGCCTATTTTCACCTTTTTGGTGGTTGTGGACTTGTCTAGTTGTTTTTACAGCCTTTTTGCTTTTGGTGTCTTTAACGATCTTATCTTTTGTTTGTAAAATTTGTGGTTTTAGGTCCCTGTAAAATCCTTTTTTTCCTCTTTCAAAAACATTGTTAGGGAGTTGGGGATCGAGAGTATGATGTACTTCATGCTTAAATAAAATAGGTAAGGGTACCTTTACATGTCTAACTTTGAGATTATACATAAAGTAAATAGTCAATGAGTTAGGGATTGAGAGCAATAAGGAATTCATTCCTTAGTTTGAATTTAATAAGAATAGTCTAAAGTAATTATTATAACGAGGGACATAGTGAAAAGTGTTAGCGATACCAAAGAAAAAGTGCCTCAAGTAAGGGATGGCCAAAAATATAGCTTTGAAAGGTAACTTAGTGTAAAGGATTAGGGAATTAGGTAGGTAAGAAAAGGTTCAAAACTTTGTTAAAGATAATAGAAATCAAATGTCAAAGTAAAAAGATAATGAAAAGGATAATTCCAAAATCTTGACAAGAAAATAGAATGAAGGTTGGATTTGACAAAAAAGATATGCCTAGATGGATAAGTTTGAAGTCCCAACGAGGACAATAAAAAAGGTAGAATTGGGAGCCTGGAAAATCACACTAGGAAGGGAAACTTTGAAACTCTAATAAATTTCCCACACTTATAGAAATGACTATAAAATACCACACAATGATAATTTTCTTGTATTTTTATAATTACTAACACATTATAAGAACATGGGGAATGAAAATGAAAAAAAATAGGAAGTTCCTTAACAACTAGAGACCTATTATAAAGATTTATTTCTCAAATTAATATGACATGGAAAAAATAAGGCCAAAATGCATAAATGAGTTAGGACTCTGAAAAAAATAGCACTACCAAATTGAATCCCAATATTGGCTTTAGTTATGGATTTATGTCTCTTGGAAGCATAGTGGGAATGCATATCTCAAGGAGAATACCACAAACAAGGGGACGCATAATGAGGGTACTGGAAGACATCCACACTTAATCTTGACCAATAAGTGCAAGATTGCATAAATCCACAACACATAAAATAAGAAACAATATGTATAGGGTAGTAAATCATCACTTACATGAAGTAAAGCTTAATGTGTTGACCATGAAGATATAGCTCCATAAAATATCTAATTATGTTCTTGAGATGGTATAAATTGTGACCATACCTTTCTATAATTTTATATGGAACAAACAATAAAGGATCAAATTTTCTATGTTTTCCTCTATTATCTAATCTATAATTCGACATGAGGACCATATCTTGAACTTGGAATTTTATTTACAATGTTTCTAGTCAAACAGATGGTTCATTGTTGATTGGTGTGACAAGATTCTCTCAAGTGCAATCCTACTATTTTCATCTAACTATATTAGCTCCAACATTATTTAAGAGATTACAAATTGTACAATCCTAAAATATCCTATAATAGATTGAATACCTGCATTTTCAAACTAATTTACATCTTAGCATCTAGCCTATAGACTAGTTCAAATGGGTTGTTACCAATAGTTGTCTTCGAGGTCATTCTATCATCCCATAGTACATACTTCAAATTTTTATCCCATATTTTCTTGTTCATATTGAATGTTATCTTGATGATCTTCATGAGGCTATTGTTGTTAGACTTAACTTATCCATTTTCTTTGGGGTGGTAGGAGGATTAGTGAATCAAATCAATTCCATAATTATCACATTAAATTAAAATATTATTTGATCTGAAACAAAATGAATATATTTGTAATGATTCTTATAGTCCCACTAAATTTGGTAATGATGTTGATCATTAACAAATATACTACCACCTTTGTTATAGCTTTAGAGGTTGGAATTTCCTCAACCGACTTGGTGAAGTAGTTAGGGGATAGAAGTATTTTCCACATTAAATCAATTTCTCATTGCTAAAAATGAATTTCAAATATAATATAAGTAAGATAAAGTACTTGCATACCTCAATTTGCTAGAGAACCTGTTATAAGTGTCACATTTTCTTACTCTTCTAATAGCACTCATTAATAAGGTAGGACACCAATATCCTACTAAGAGGATCTTGTTTGTAGTGTTCTTGATCTTGAAATGTCCTCCACATATGCCTTGGTGGCATTCATATATTATCTTATTGTAATTTTCCTTTTTCAAGAATTTGAGTAACAATCCATAAAATCCCTCCACACCAAATCATTGTGTACTAGAACATGCTGATTCCAATTTGAGAATTATATGGTGGTTATCATTCATTCCAAGGGGATGCTTCATGTTTTAAAATTAAATATTATATCTTTATACCAAGTATCATATTTCAATTAACAAGTATATGCATAATAAATATTTGTTTCCTCGACCTCAACTACTTCAAGAATTATATTTTCCATTATTTTGGTTAGGCCTTGACCTCTAACCATTTGAGGAAAATAATAAGAAATAAAACAATGTGGTCTTAGTTCTAAGGGTTTTAATGGATCTTATGTACTAGAGTATTTGAAACTCATTAACTTTATATCTAGAGGGATTATGAAAATTCATAAAGTTGAATCTTTCTTTGCTAGTGTTAAATTGGTTCAACCAAGATTTTGCTCCTATTATGGTCATCATGGTCATACATCAATTTATTATTTTAATCTACACCCTTTTTCTTCACATGGTCATGTCATTCTTATGATTATTTTTATTATTTTTGAAAGGAAGTATCCAAACTTTTTTTATGTGTTGTGAATCCTTTGTTTGAACAAATTCTTGGGGATACATTAGATGCTTCTTTAGATGTTTCAGTTATGACACCTTTGATAGAGATTGATCCAAATGCTACAAATAAGACTATGTTTCAAAGTGTTGTTGATGCTCCAATTTTTTTATGATAGTACTATTCTTCTTGAAATTTTATGGGTTTTGGTTGAGATTCATTTGATGATTTATTTTAATGAAGCTAATGTAGTTGCCTTAGAAGATTTTTAATATCCATTTTACAATCATTTCATTTATATTCTTCCTTACCAAGGGGAACCTTACATAGATTTGAGTGGAAAACTCATGAAAATGAATGATGTATGTTTTAGATGTTTTACAAATTTATTGATTGTGTGATCTTATTTTTCTATTTTAGACTTTATCAAGATTATTGTTTGTGATACATTTGGACATTGCTTAGTCCTAAATATTGAAAATTGATGATGGGAAATGTAATATTTCATCATTATAGATATTTAGTTTGATTGAGATTTTGAAATCGTAGATTACAAAGTTTTGGGCACTATAGATAGAGATGAATTATGTTTATGATGACTATGCATAACTATGTTATTGAGTGAGAGCCCTATTCATGAGAGTGACTCAACAATGGTTAAATTTTACTTTGATATGTTTATATTGGAGTGAGCACTAGTGATGAGAGTGATTAATTGATGGTCAACTATAATTTTATCATCTTTGATTAGAGTGCACACTAGTTATGAGTGACTCACTAATGGCCAAATGTAGATTGATCCTCCTTGATTGGAAAATGCAAATTCACTATTTTTGGAGGTGATGATATTTTGGATAGACACTTTTTTCTATTAAAAGAGCAATTCTTTTCTTATGTTTGCATATGCCTTTATTAAGTTTGAGAGCTTTGTAACCTAAAATGCACTCACATTTTTAAATAGTGCCACAACAAAACTTCTTCTTTAACTAAAATAAAATTAGCCTTTATATAACTATAGTTCATTTATATAAGTACATATTTCTTTTTTAAATTTAAGAACAAGAATTTTAATCTTGGGAAATGATTTACAAATTATCATAAATTAATTGTTGTTTATATAAAAGCCTTTTATCTCCAGCTTTAATTACATAGCTTCTACGACGATGATAGGCAAATCCTATTTGGGTTGACCGGAAGTGAATTAAGATGTGCATAACAATAGACCACGGTAGAGGAAATTTGAAAAAATTGAAAGAAGAGATGAACATCTTTTCTGTTTCTCAGAGCAAAAGGTGTTTGGATTCTTAGAAAAAAAGGGGTAGAAAGTTTATTCAATTTAGGGCAATCTTGTTCTTGAAAAGAATATCAGATGATATTAACGATTATATACATTTCCCACAACTGTGAGGATCACTGAGACAAAGAACATCATCATACAAAAATTTCAACGACTACCATTTATTTGAAGGAAACTTATATAACTGTGCTACTTTAACAATCTCAACTTCAGTTACAAAACCAAACTATAAGCACTACAGTAAAATGAAAAACAGATGTAAGCTGAGAGACTACACAAAAACTCTTACTGAAAAACTAAACAAAGAAATAATCACAAAATAATAAAATGATGGTGCCCGAATGTTCTCTACGGTTGATTATGTAGGGAGGGAGATCAAATCAATAAAATCTAGAATTCTAAAGCAATAAGATATTCCTAGAATTTTGCCCTTACTAGTTGGGATTCTGGCTTATTCTACTTCCTTTTTCTGGATAATTGGAAAAGGATTGTCTGAAAGGTAAGATGATCTTGCCAGCCGACTTTTATCTTAGAGAAACAAAATAATTGACCACTCGTCCCTTGACACTTTAAATTATCAAAGAAGATGACCCACTTCATTGATGGATGACAAACGTGTTCGTAGGCTTTGAACTTGTCGACCACACACCGCCTGGTCGGCGGGTAGAGTTAGACGTGGACTTTTTTGTTGCACAAATGTCAAGAAATGAGAGCACTTAAGGCATTGAGTTACATCAAATGAGTTAGATTGATAGTTGAAATAAAGATTTTGAATAAATGTGAAAATTGACATAAATTAAATAAAATATTTAGTTTGAAATTTGATATGTTATAATAGATGTAAAAAGTTGATTTATCATTAGGATATTCAAATGAAAATTTAGATTTTGCAAATTAACTATTTTTTTTATTGCACACATGTAAAGAAATGAGAGTACTTAAGACATTTGATTATATCAAATGAGTTAGATTGATAGTTGAAATAAGGATTAGAATAAATGTGAAAATTGACATAAGTTAAATATAATGTATAGTTTGAAATTTGTTGACTCATAATAGACGTAAAGAGTAATTCATCATTAAGATTGCTTCAAATGAAAATTTTAGATTTTACAAAATTATCTATTTTTGTTTTAGATTATTGTATGAATGTGGACTATTGAGATTCATTCACCATGATTTTGTAATCTAAATGTGTGGAAAAATAAATAGTATTTCATAACACCTTTGGTAAATTTGACAAATCAGCAGGTTTAAGTTCACCTCAATCAAACCCTTAATACACTAACTTTTGGTTCTAAGCAAAAGGTTAGAAACAATAAGCAAGTGCACAATTGACTAAGGATGATGTTCTCTAGCAATTATATTATGACGATCTCTTAAAGTATGCTTTATGGCATATTATTGTACAAGTCTTAGGTGATCTCCAACATTCTAACATGATTTCAAATGAATGAATGAATGTCCTTAAATACAACAACCAACTATTTAAATTCACTTTTTTCTTTATTAAAGTGAAGGTTTAGCCCACACGAGTAGTGTAGTTGGTTAAGTCTTGGGTTTGACTCTAAGGCCTAGACTTACCCAATGCATGTGGCTTGTGGGTGGTTGCATGCATCCCTAGTGTACTAGTTCACCCTAGTTCACCCCTTCCCGACACCAAATTGGCAAAATGTAATACTAAGTTAAGGAAAGTTTGACACTAAGTTGGGTCATGGGGATACCCCTAAGTCAACAAAAAAAATTCAAGGTTCAAATCCATGATTACACAAGTGACTTGGGTCAAATCCACACCTATAGATTTGTGTAGGATGGAAAATAATGGATCTAAGGATCACAAATGAAATTCTAGAAATTGGTGATGAAAGGACTAGGATGTCTAATTAAATGATATTAATTCATGCAATAATTTTCCACTTGTTAGGTAATTATTTTATTTATGACACTCTAATCGAAGAAATTCCAAAACATAAGGAAAATGTCATGGAATGAAATTTGCATCATTACATTATACCTCAATTTTGACATGCATCAAAATATTACTACCATACATATATTAATTATTAATATATATAAAATATGTCAAGAGTTATCCTTCTTGACATGCACATCTTATTTAAGATGAAATGAGGTTTTTCGGGTGAGCTATGTATGCTTGTGTAGTGAAATGAGGATGTTTATGTCGACGTTCTACTTGTTTCTCATCGTCAGCATCATGGGCTTCTAATTTTGTAGTGAGACGAGGATGTTTTTGTCAACATTCTACTCCATCCTCATTGTCTACATCATAGACTTGGTCAAGCTTATCACAAACTCTCCTTGCTTGGCATCACACATCAAAGAGAAAGTAATCTAGCAAACCTTGTCTAAGCATCTCATCAAATTGCAAGTTATTGATATTTTGAAAAGCATGTAATAGAGCAAAATAAAATTCAGTGTTGTCTACAACATCATTATAAATTTCATATGTATTAGCAGTATTATTGGCATCACCTATACAACAAACATTCAATCAATATTGTATTTTTTTGTTTAAAAGAAAAAAAAGAATGAGATGTATAATAATTAGATTTACTTACAACTCTTTGCAACTAAACATGAATATGTCTACATGGAATCCATTATTGTGTAGCCTCCCAATGTTTCCAATGCAAAGCCTTGCAAAGTCTTTAGCACCCAACAAATTACCTTATTTATGTCCTCTAAATCAAGGATGAAGTTGACTGAAGAATACCTCAGTGACAGAGTTTAGAATATTTGTTGAAGAAATCACATATTCTTTTTAGTTTAATAGAAATTGGAAAACTGAACAACAAACTGAAAAAGATTAACATTGCAATATTATTCAACTGTTAAAATTGAAAAACTGCAGTGTTGACAATAAATTTATGTATATTCAAAACTGTGTATAATCATCTATAGTATGACTCTATATAAAGAGTTTCATATCTTGTCTATTACAATCTTTCTTGGCTTAAATACAAAAAAGAAAAAAAATTAAATATTCATTTAAAAATAATTTAACAATTACTAATTATAATTTTCTATTCGTTTTCTCTTTTAGTATAGTTTAAAATAAAAAATGCATAAAAAAAAATCATTAAATAACTTACATAGGGAAGTTTTTTATTTAAATATTTCAAGAGAAATCACACAATATCTTGGAAACTTAAACTTCATTCTAAAATTAAATTAAATTCTAATTTTTAAAATTTATAAAAATATATTATTTAGTTTTTAAATAATTAATTAAATTGTAGTGATTATCTATACAAATGAATTAAATAAAATTTCATATTCATTTTAAATTTAGATATAAAAGCAATATTTCTATTTTATTTTATTTCTCTTTTTGCATGTAAATCATTTCTTTTTCTAAAATGATACTTAAAAATGCATTTAAAAAAATTATAAAATCATTTACATAGGAAATTTTTTATTTAATTTTTTTTAATTTAAATAAGAGTTGCATTTTCATCTTTGCTTTTATCCATGCTTTTTGATTTTATGTACAAATATCTATTACAATTAAAAAAGCAGAATCTCCAACAAAACTAACAATTTTCATGAAAAGAAAACTAAATAGTTTTAAGTTTTTGCTTCTATAGTGCATGTCATTTGAATGTCAATTTCTATCTAAAGAGTTTTTCGTTACACATTGTTTTTTGATGGATTCCATTGTAATATACCTCTCTACATAATTAATATTTGTTTAAATAATTAAATATTATTGTATTTAGAATTGTTTTATTGATTATTATCAATTGTATTTGTGAATTTATTATATACTAGTATACATATATTAAATATTAATATATGTAATACACTGAGAGTCGTCCTTGTTGAGGCACCTATTTTCATCATTTTTTCTCTAATCAAAACTCTAATCTTAACCCTAAGTGAATGTTATTTTAAATTGTAACCATTTTTTTGCTTTTAGATTACTGCTTCATATTTATCTTTCCAAAAATAATATTAATATATATTTAAAATAATATTTAATTTTTATTGAAAATATTTAAAAAATTAAAAAAGCAGAATCTCAAACAAAACTATAGCTTTCATATAAATAATTTTTTTTTTTAAATTGTTTTTAAGAACTTAACAATAATGATTGTTTTTTGGTGGATGCCATTGCAATACGCCTCTCGACGTAATAATGGCTAGTTGGTTACACCTCTTGCAACAAAAGAGTTGAGTCAAATGGCTACCCAAGGTCTCTATAATCATGATTAACAGTCCACAAAATATTGACTAAAAACTTTAAATGATTTCCTTGCAATTTCAATAGTTTAGGCTAAATAGTCACAAAATAGAAAATTTAGAAGATTTCATTGAAATTAAAATAGTTCAAGCTAAAAACATTTGTGACCAATGGTATTACTAAGACTATATAGATTCATCATATGCTCAAAATGCGGGTCAAAATTTAAATTTAGAGAAACTCTGCTAATGATATCATGTTTTCCTATATTTTTTTCTTAAAAGACAATGCAAAGAATACATAGTCTTAAACATATTATACATATTTAGAATGGTATTCAGGTGAGTTTGGTTATAAAGGAAAATGATTTTGACTACATTTCTTCACCAGTTTCACATGCAGGAAGTAATTGGCTACTTGATTTGAAATTGAATCTAATAAAGGATGGTGAATAAAACACAGGTGTAAATTACATTGAGATCATGAATACATTGTTATTTCCCAATGCATTATTAGTGAGGATCTTACTCTTAAGAGTAGTTTCAATGCTACTACTCATCTAGGGAAACCAAATGTAGATGCAAAAACCAAGCAATTTGAAGGTCAATTTAGAGTTTTACAAAAATGTAGTTGTTCTAAATTTGATATAGAAGATCACTCAGGTCAATTTAGAGTTTTACAGAAATGTAGGAGTTGTTCTAAATTTGATATAGAAGATCACTCTAAGCAGTGCTCCTAGAAATAAAATGGTTGGGCAGGAAATGGCCTTGTTCATGTTCTAATTCTTGAGGTTTCCTATGATAGCAGGCGCACCCATGAGAAAATAGTTTTTCTTTATGTTAATATCAATTTGGAGAATGTTCTGTTGCTCTGTTTGGTTAATGTTGAACTCTGAGGAAAATATCAGTTTCAAATGCACTCTTTACTACAATACCCAAGAATGATACCATTGTTTGTTTGGAAATCAACATAGTTCCATGAGGATTTTTCTACTACATGAAAACCAAAGATGCCTTAGGTTTGCTCATATGTGAAATTCAACATCTTCAACCAAAACCAATAAAAAGTGCCAAATAGATCCCACAAATTACCACAACTTTGAGTTATTCCAAGACGTCTTGCAACTAATGTATCCCCTCTCATCAATATTTTCCAAACCTTATTTGCTTTATTTACACATAATTGAATTTGTATGAACCATGTTTACTCCATTACTGTATAAATGATTTTGTAGCTTTTTTGTGGTGCATGTTTGCATGCTAAAAAATTTCCAAACCGGTGTTGATAGGGAAGGATATCTAGCATGCAAATACACACTATATGAACAAAATTTTCTCCATTTACATATAAGTGAATTTTCATGAACCACTTTTACTCCATAATCATATAAATGGCTTTGTAGCTTTTCTATGGTGCACATTTGCATGGAAAAAATTCCAAACCTACATTGCTGATAGGGAGTAGAATATCTAGGATGCAAATATGCACTAAATAAACAACATTTTCTCCATTTTCATATAAGTGAATTTGCTTGAAAAACTATGGTTTTGCAACTTTTCTGTGGTGCATGTCTATATTCCAGATATTTTCCAAACCTTAGCTGTTGACAGAGTAGGATATCTGGCATGCAAAATTAATGATCAATCAACAATGTTTGCTCCATTTACAAAGAAACTATGAATTTACTATATAATTGTAAGAACAATTTTGCAGCTTTCTATGGTGCATGTTTGCATGCTAGATATTCTCAAGTGTTAGGAGAGTTGTTAGCTCTACAGTTAGAAAGATTCCTTTAGTTTGGCTATATTAGGAGTTTCTAAGTGGTGCTCTCCTTTTCCTTTCACTCCCTCTCTTCACCTTTGTAAGCTCCCTTTAACTTGATCCTAGATTTTGTACTTAATTAATTACATCTCTTATATAACATTTATTAATATTTAAATTATAGCTTCTGACAAGAGTATAAATCACAATGCATACTCGAAGAGTTTTATATATAGCAGTTACACTTATCAATAACTTAATAATAATAATTTTAGTACTGCAAATGTTTTTAAAATATCATTGGCCTTCCATTGAACACCACCACATTGGGACATTTTAAAAGTAAATTAACTGGAGAAAGGGAGTGGTTCTTGGATTCTCTAAACAATAAATTGAAAAGTATCCACCATATTTGTATGTGCATCTATTGTGATAAGACAACTTGTGTGAATAAAATTAAAAATATTCGATCATATGAGTAGATATGATGTCATATTTATTTGTGCTACTAAAAAATCCCCTTGAGAGTACATTCTAACCCAAAAATTACAAAAATAAGAATTATATTTCCACTCATACATATAGTTAATTTTACGTATATTAAACATCAAAAGTGTTTTGACATTAATATCATTTTCAGAATTTTACTATGAACTTCTGGCCACACTTGAGTACTAATAGGTCAATATTAAAATGTTTTAGATTTCTAGGATGAGAGCATCAATATCTTTGAAAATCATACAGAAGTTAAGAAATTAAATTAATGCTCAATCAACAACGTTTGCTCCATTTACATAAAAACTATGAATTTACTATATAATTGTAAGAACAATTTTGCAGCTTTCTATGGTGCATGTTTGCATGCTAGATATTCTCAAGTGTTAGGAGAGTTGTTATCTCTACACTCAGAAAGCTTCCTTTAGTTTGGCTATAGTAGGAGTTTCTAAGTGGTGATGTCCTCTTCTTTGACTCCCTCTCTTCACCCTTGTAAGCTCCCTTTAACTTGATCCTAGATTTTGTACTTAATTAATTACATCTCTTATGTAACATTTATTAATATTTAAATTATAGCTTCTGTCAAGAGTATAAATCACAATCATACTCAAAGAGTTTTATATATAGCAATTACACTTGTGAATAACTTAATAATAATAAGTTTAGTATTGCAAATGTTTTTAAAATATCATTGGCCTTCCATTGAACACCACCACATTAGGACATTTTAAAAGTAAATTAACTAGAGAAAGGGAGTGGTTCTCAGATTCTCTAAATGATAAATTGAAAAGTATCTGCCATATCTATATGTGCATCTGTTGTGATAGGACAACTTGTGTGAATAAAATTAAAAATATTTGATCATATGAGTAGATATGATGTCATATTTATTTTTGCTACTAAAAAACCCCCTTAAGAGTACATCCTAACCCAAAAATTACAAAAATAAGAATTATATTTCCACTCATACAAATAGTTAATTTTACGTATATTAAACATCAAAAAGTGTTTTGACATTAATTTCATTTTCAAAATTTTACTATGAACTTCTGGCCACACTTGAGTACTAATAGGTCAATATTAAAATGTTTTAGATTTCTAGGATGAGAGCATCGATATCTTTGAAAATCATACAAAACTTAAGAAATTAAATTAATGCTCAATCAACAACATTTGCTCCATTTACATAGAAACTATGAATTTACTATATAATTGTAAGAACAATTTTGCAGCTTTCTATGGTGCATGTTTGCATGCTAGATATTCTCAAGTGTTAGGAGAGTTGTTAGCTCTACACTTAGAAAGCTTCCTTTAGTTTGGCTATATTAGGAGTTTCTAAGTGGTGCTCTCCTCTTCCTTTGACTCCCTCTCTTCACCCTTGTAAGCTCCCTTTAACTTGATCCTATATTTTGTACTTAATTAATTACATCTCTTATATAACATTTATTAATATTTAAATTATAGCTTTTGTCAAGAGTATAAATCACAATGCATACTCGAAGAGTTTTATATATAGCAGTTACACTTGTTAATAACTTAATAATAATAAGTTTAGTATTGTAAATGTTTTTAAAATATCATTGGCCTTCCATTGAATACCACCACATTGGGACATTTAAAAAGTAAATTAACTGGAGAAAGGGAGTGGTTCTCAGATTCTCTAAACGATAAATTGAAAAGTATCCACCATATCTATATGTGCATCTATTGTGATAGGACAACTTGTGTGAATAAAATTAAAAATATCTAATCATATGAGTAGATATGATGTCATATTTATTTGTGCTACTAAAAAATTCCCTTGAGAGTACATTCTAACCCAAAAATTACAAAAATAAGAATTATATTTCCACTCATATAGATAGTTAATTTTACGTATATTAAACATCAAAAAGTGTTTTGACATTAATTTCATTTTCAGAGTTTTACTATGAACTTCTGGCCACACTTGAGTACTAATAGGTCAATATTAAAATGTTTCAGATTTCTAGGATGAGAACATCGATATCTTTGAAAATCATACAGAAGTTAAGAAATTAAATAAAAATCCTAAAGACAACAAGAATCAATGCTATTGCTCATCCAAGGCAACCAAATGTAGATGCCAAAACCAAGCAAGTTGAATGTAAATTTAGAATTTTACAAAAATGTAGGATTTGTTCTAAATTTTATATAGCATATTTCTCTATTATGAATGAAGAAAATGATTTAGATTTGTAGGATGAGAGCATCAATATCTTTGAAAATCATACAAAAGTTAAGAAATTAAATAAAAATCATAAAGACAATAGTGATATCATATATATCAAAGATTATACTGGCAACACTTTGCTAGAAGATGGCACAAAAAATAAAACAAAAACTTCTGAAAGAGAAAATAACTCAAATCCAAAAACTCAAATAAAAAAAGTGAAATCCAAAAAATCAAATCAATATCAAGAAGGAAAAAAAACATTATGTTTCATATTACTGTTTTAAAACAATTGATTATAAGTAAAATAAGAAATGTAGATATCTACACAATCCAAAATTGTTTCCCTCTCCCAATCGCAATATGGACTTCTGTCTCTCCCTTTTCGAAGATGGTTTCCTCTGGTTCAATGTTAAATCTCTTTTTTAACTCCACCTACATACAAAACTTGTTTCGTTAAAATAATTTACTATTGATTGAGGTAGCTTTGAAAAAAAAAAAAACAAGATCCAGATCTTATCTATAGTAATATACAACTAAAGCTTGCATTACCTAGTCAAGCTCCATGCAATTTAGACAACGTACACTCTTGACAAATTTGTTTGCTAAACAATGTGCATGCACTCTAAGCTCTTTGTGCATTTTATAGTTGAAGGATAGTGTTCACATAAGTTTATGTATGAAATGGAACGTTGGCAATACAACTTTAAAACTAAAAATAATATTAAAAATAATAGCCTATCAAGATTTTAACAAGATTATCTTGAATTTTTTAATATCAATTTAGTAATTGTCATTTTATTGTAATATTAAATTCAAAATTTTATTTATGTGTAAGCTTTAAAAGTATTCATTATTATAACCCTATATATATAATATTGTATTTATATATTTTTTTTGTATTAGACATTCAAGATAATCTTGTTAAAAATATTTTTAAAATTATAAAAGCATGAAAATATTGTAATTTAATATGTATTTCCATAAAAAAAATATTATAAAATGATATATATTACTATTATAAATTAGAATACTATATTATATTTCCTTAAAAAATTTATATATAATAAAATTATAAAAAATATGATAATAATGCACGTGCTTTTAAAGCTTACATATAAAAAAAACTTAAATATAATATTACACTTAAACAAAAATTCTAAATTAATATTAAAAAAATATTCATGATTATCTTATCTAAAACAAGGAAATTTTGCAGTATGTAAACTACTTTAAAATCTAATTTAAAAGCATAAATCTATTGACAAATATTTTACTTTTTGATGAGCTAGTAGACATCATTTTAAATGGAGAGAACAAAAATGTACACATACTTGTTGATATGAGTGTAAGAAGCCTCTCGGCTTAAAGAAGAAGCATGTTATAATAAAATAATATTTTAACATGTGGATTCAATATTTTTCATGCACTTGGATATAACATGTACAAAGCGACATATCATTTTTTAATTATTCTTACATTGAGTGTTTCATAGAAACCTAGACAAAATAGAAAATAACACATAATGAGTGACACTTGTCACAAAATTTAAATGTAATTATTAACCAATATTTTCTTGAGAAGGATCTATCTTTAAAAATAGTAAATTTAAAAGGCTAAGTATAAGGGATTGAATAAAGTTCCAATTATGTTGAAAGGTCTTTGATAAAGTAGATGAAATATTTAGGTTTACAAATGGTTTCATAAATGCAAGGCATAAAAATTATTATGATGCTATCACAACATGACTGATAAAGAAATGTTAGTGGCATATATGCCTCTTTCACCCATAGAAAGGGTGCAATAAATTTGAGGAGGGGAGAAAATTATACTTGCATGATAAAAAATGAAAATATGATAAAATATAGCATCATATAAAAGCATGCAATCATGGAAATATTAGATAATTGTGAAAGAATATATAATAAGGTTTCCCCAAATATTAACAACTAGCAAAATAATGATAGCCATTTGGGAGCTAGATTAAAATCTTATATGAATATTAAACATGTAATAAATATTACTAGTTAACATTATGTATAGGATATATGAAAGGATAAATATATAGGGACCTAGAGTAGGTGATAGATATCAAGGCATGTATAATGATACTTTCCCCCAAATATATAAAAAAGTTATGAGAGAAGGATGGTCCTAGAGGTGAGATAATCATCATGTAATTATTAATAAGATGTAAGAGGTATGATCATGTGATTAAAGCATGATAGGAATCATAAATATGAGGATATGGGGACATGTAGTGTAAGGTCATAAAAGAGAAAAAAAAATATGGGAATGACACACGCCATAAGATTTAAGTATTGAATCTAGGCATGAGAATGATCTTGAACATGATTTCATGACAAGGGTAATAAGAATAAAATATCATAGTATTAATGGAGCAAGTAGAAAACATGGAGAGTAGAAGGTCTAAGAAGTGAACAAAAAAAAAAACGAAAGTCTAAGAGGTAATTACTATAAACATATAAAATTTATAAGCATAGAATATGGGAAGTAAAGGATGCACATAAAAATCTTCAAGAATATGCTGCTTCAAAGGAAACATACTACAAAATTTAATATAACAAGTGAAATGGGGGTTTAACAAATAAGACAAAAATAAAAGCCTCAATCCTATATATCTATACTTATTGATTTATTTCTCTATCTCTATGTGTGTGTGTGTTTTTATACACACACAAACAAATACATGACTTCGTATTCTTATGTGATGGCACCCACCCCCTTGTAGGTGCCTAAAACCAACTTGAAAACAAGCAACATGTGGAAAAGGAGAGGTTGTGTTGCTATAAGCAACTCACACAACCTCTATAGAGGTTCACCCACATGTTGTAGGTCAAATAACAAATCTAAGAGGCATAAAATAAGTTAGAGAGGTAATAAATAGACTGCTATAAAAAATAGATTGTTGTTGCAGGTAGCTACAAGAATGGTTGTAGGTGACCTACTTGTCATGTACATAATAATTAATTCTTGATATTTCAAGTATAAACATGCAATTCATGAGCATCTAGATCAAGATTAAAATTCACTCTACATCTGGGTGAGATTGATCTTCAAGGTCGAGGCCTTGTCAGCAAGTGACAGTGGGAGAGGACGCCCCTCCCCCACTCAAGTTTGGTCTCCATAACATTGATCTCCCCTCCTCTTTTTTTCCTTCCATCTATGAGAAAGAATTAGTGCCATTTTCTTAGTGAGGGTTTGCTTTTTTCCAATTGTGTTTATGCTTGGTTTGTGCATCATGATATTTCACATTTGTTTTAATGGAGGGGGGTATGCTCAACCCTCCTACAAGTGCTAATGTCCCTATTCACCAGGCGAGGGCATAAAATTATTTTAGGATGTTCTTGCAAATGATTGTTCAGTCGCTCCCGCAGATGCAAATTTCTTTACTCTAGAATCCTCTAGAATCAATGGAATGTGAGAAGCCAGAGGGTAGCTAGGTAAGTGCTCCTCCTAATGCCTACTTGAAACCATGATTGTCCCTAACAAGGAAATGAAAAATGTAATTAAGTGTGAAAGAAACAAGTTAAGAAATGTCGTCATTTTCATGGAAGCTATAGACTCTATGAAATTTCCTTCCAAAATTTTTTTGGACAACTATAGTTCCTAAACATATGGCATAAAAAACTTAGAATTTCGGTATCATTCTACAAAATGATCCAAAAAGGTTTGTTTCTTGTTTTCTTGAAAGATCATACCATGAAGGAAAAACTCCTCAAAAAACCTTATTGAAGTGAGGGTAAATGTATCTTTAGGACACTGGCTTGGTGATGTGATGGTAACATGGAGGAGATCTTGGCAATTTTGTGCCCTAGGTGGATTCTCCTAAAAAACATCCCACAAGACATATGGTCATTCATTTTGCAGATCCTTAGTCTGGTGGGTGATGTGCTTCATGTGGACATAAATGCTTGTGCCTTTATATCCCTTACTCCAGGTATGGAGATGCCAAATATTTTGAGAAACAAATTAGATGACTATGAAAAGTCTTTCCCAATAGAAATCTTGGGTAGTTTGAATGCTTGTTACTTGCGTTACAAAGAGGGACACATCAGAAAAAAACTATCCTATCATTAAAAAGAACCCTAAAAAAAGGGCCAATTTTGCTAACCCTCATAATTCTCACATTAGTAAATAGGGTGCTTCTGATCCTAGCATTTCCTAGTCTAGGGCTAGGATTTCCAATGATGGTGACAACGAAATCACTAGGAATCCTCCATTTCCTTCTAGAGGCAGTGATTTGGAGTGCCCTTCCCAATCAAGCATGGAGGTGGACTACATTAATGTTGATAATGTTGTCTCCTCCTCAACCATAGTGGTTAGCTAGTCTGAAGTTAAAATCCCAACTGACCCTTGGGTTGAAGAGCCTACTAATGGGGAGGTTCATAATGATGTCCCAATCTCCAACTCCTTTGACCCTCTACTAGAGAAAATGGAGGTTTATGGTATTTTGATTGAAAGCAACAAAGTTGAAACCCTTGCTAAGACTAATAATAATTGCTCTCTTCAGACTATCAATAGTGAGAAAGTTGTCCCAGTTGGGACCAACAAGAGAAATGCTCAACAGATTGTGATGGATAGCATTAGAGAAAGAATTAAAATGACCAAGAAAAACAAAATAAAAGATAATTCGAAGAAAGAATTGGAATTAGTTCATTTTGTGGATTTTAGAAAGGATCACAATAACACTTCCTTTAGGGTTAAAGATAGAACTACAAAATCTGAGATGAAGTAGAGGGGTGTTAATTCCCCCCAGAGCACTAATACACATTTGACTTGCAACACTCAAAAAAGTGAACTCTTCCCGATGGCTAGCCTTTCTAAATCTACGCCTATAAGTCAAATGAATATCAGTCTCCTAGGTGGAGTTAACATCCCATTGGGGTCCAAAAATAGTATTGATCCTAAGAAGAGTTGTAAGAATATTACCCCTTCCAAACTAAAGAATTCAACTACTAATTTTCCCTCCACTAATATGGAGGACATCCTCAATTCATCTAACTCCAATATTGTTAGTGTATAATCTCTTGATCCCTGAAGCAAAAGAGCTAAACCAAGATTTAAAGGGAAATCTGAAGTTATGTCTAATTTTGATAAAATTGAAGAGCCTACCAATGAAACCAGTGGGACCATTATGAAACTTGATGATGAGTTGACCACTGAAGGGCAACAAAAGTCCATTCCTTGCAACCCTCACATGCCAAAAAAGAGGGGTAGGAAGAAAGGCTTAGTGTTTAGTTTAAATAGAGGAAGTATTAATATTGGAAAAGGTAAAAGGAAAAAGACAAGTGTAGTCCTCTCCATGCCGCGTTCTAAAGGCTTGAAGGTGAAGAAAAGAATCCTAAATAATTAGAACATTTTAAAAATGATAAAGATCCAAACTCCACACAGTATAAATTAATCTTATTTTCATTTCTTGGAATGTAAGGGGATTGGAATACCTCAATCGTAAATACACTATCAGAAGGTTTCTTAACTTTGAAAGTAGCAAAGATTTTGTCCTCCTCCAAGAGGTTAAGGCTATTGGTTTCACACTTGAAACAAATTTGATATTCATCTAGAATAGATCCTCCTACTTGGTCACCAAGCATGAAAGAGGGAGGGGGTTTTGCTAAATTCTAATGTCCAAGTTTTGGAACCAACAACTCATAGATTCTAGTACTCCCCCCTACACAGCATTGTTTGGTCCACCTTTGAAATGGGTGATTCCAAATTTGGCATATGTACTATATAAGCACCTAATGAACATAATGAAAGAATCAAACTCTAGAAATGGATTGCAAACTTACTTGACATCCCCTGGGTGTTTGGGGGGTGACTTCAATATGATTGAGAATAGAGAGGATAAGAGAGAGGGGCTTGGCTTTGAGTGGAAGAGTAGTGAGAAACACTATTGGATGAGGATGAAAGCTAAGCTCAACCTCCAAAAACCCTTGGAAGGGAAGAAAAGCAATAGTAATGGCATTTGGTACACTTGGTGCAATGCACAAAATGGGGGGAGGAGAATCTATTGCAAGCTTGATAGATTTTATGCAAACCAAGATTGGTTCAACTTCACCCTACTAAGGGATGGCCTTGGTGTGGAGGTGCACCCCTACACTTTATCTGATCTTCATCTGATCAAAGCATCCCTGATCCTTAATAATGCAAGAAGGAAGGAAGTTAAGGAGAAACAAAGCTTCATCCTAAATACTAACTCATTGAAAGATGAAGAATGTGAGGCTACCATATATACTCTAAGGGGAGTAAATAAGTGGATGCTGAAAGAATTGGATGCTATCAAGAGATGGGAAGGTAATGTCAATAGTTGGAAAACTCTACTACAAACCATTGGGAAGCAAAAAGCTCTTGAAAAAAGGAGTCAGGAGAACTTCTTCTAGGATGAATTATTAAAGGTTGAGCTCAATATCCAAAATAGGCCTGCTGATGAAAAACTTATTGAAGGGCTCATCATGGCCAAAAATACCTTGAGAAGATTGTGGGCATATAAAATCCAAGGTCTTAAAGTTAGATCCAAACTAAACTAGCTCAACAATGGAGATAAAGGCTCAAAATTCTTTTTCTGATACTTAAAAGAGAAAGGGGTAAGGGAGAAAATCAATTAGATCTGCCAAAATGGGGATCTTTTTGCCACACAAAAGGATATTGTGAATTAGTTCTTCCTCTTCTACAAAACCTCATTCTCCTCAGAGGGGAATAATGAAAAAGGGCATAATGCTAGGGCCCTCATTAAGAAATTGATACCAAAGAAAATAACATGGGAGGATGTTTCCCTACTCTCTAAAGCAATCACCATCTAGAGGAAATCAAGGAGGCAATTAACTCCATGAGTAATGACAAAACTCTAGGTGCTGACAGATTTTTAGTGGAATTCTAAAAAACCTTCTCAAATTGGATCTATGAAGACTCAGTGCTTCAGGTATATTTGGAAGCCATGGATAAAGGTTCACTTGGTAAGGACATAAACAAGGGGACTATTAAGTTATTACCCAAGGAAGGAGACAAAAAAACATGAAAAGTTGGTGACCAATTACTCTACTAAACATGTCCTACATGATTTTGGTTAAGTTAGTGGCAAGAAGGCTAGTATCTATTATTAACAACACCCAGATTGGCTTTATAAAGGGGAGTTACATTCTGGAGAACTTAATTACAAGTTGGGAGGCGATGTAATGGTCCAAGCTATCCATGCAAAACTCACTGATGCTGCTGCTAGGGTTTGACAAGGCCTATGACAAGGTGGATTGGTCCTTTTTGAGATGTGCATTAGAAGCCTTTGGTTTCCCCAAGGAATTTTATAGCATAGAAACCCTTCTAAAGGATGTTAATGCACAAGTGGATATTAATGGTGTTCCATCTAAAGAGTTTTTCCTTGAGAGGTTTATAAGACAAGCGTGCCTCTTGGCACCTACCTTGTTTGTAATAACATCTGATGCAGTTCACTTCCTACTTAAGGACATCACCACCTCTCCTAGAGTTACAGGATTTTCCCTCCCAGATTGCAATGAACTCCAAAGCATTCATTTTATTGATGACACAACAATATTTTTAAAACTTGAGGAAAAAATATTGACAACTTCATGTGCAAGCTTAACTTATATTGTAGGTCCTCTGGTGCCAAGGTCTTTAAGGAAAAATCCATCATGCTGGGTTTGGGAAACATCCCTCCTAGTTGGCTACAGAAATTTTATTTTCACTCGGGGGGTCCCAATAAACAAGTTAGATACTTGGTTATACCATTTGCTGTGAACCCTTGCCTAAAGGACATGTGGCTATGGGTGAAAAAAAGAATTGACAAAAAATGGGTAGTTGGAACAAACACTATTTATCTTTGGCTGGTAGAATCCAGGTCTTCCAAAAGATCTTGTCCTCATATACTATCTAATTCACCTCGGTTTGATTCTTTAATAGTTACCAAGTGAAGGAAATTCAAAAAAGGATTAGAGAATTCTTATGGTCATATGGCAAGGGAAAAGGAAAAAGCACGTTGTAAGGTGGGAGTGGTGTTTCCTGGGAAAAAAGCAAGGTGGCATTGGTCTCAAGGACCTGGAAAAACAAGGGGTTGTTCTTGCACCCAAATGGATCATTAAATCCCTTGATGGTAATGAGCCCTAGAAGGTCCCGGTGAGAAAAAAACATTCAAATGGTTGTTCCTAAACAAGGAAAGACATGGAAGAACTTACCCCTCAATGATCTACTCATCATTGAGCATCCAATTTTCCCAGTAGGTTTAATGGTCTTTAGAAGCATCTGAAAGGCTTGGGAGCTAATTAAACCTAAAATAACTAATCCTCATTATATTAGTCACAATAATAATTTTATTGATCCCTATAGGTCTGTATGGTGGAATGTGGAGCATAAGAGTAAGCCCCTTTCCCTCCTCTAGGGTTTCTCAATCAAGAAGTGGGCCCAAGTTGGTGTTCATGTTTTTAATGACATCTTTCAGGGTGGGTCCTTGAAGGATTAGGACTCCCTTATGCTAGAGTTTAATATTCCCCCTTCTCACCTAAAAACCTTTGTCATGTTACAAGAATCCTACACTAATATTCCCCCCCTCCCTAAGGACTCTCCCTCTTCTAGCCTCTCCAAGGAACTCTTGTGGGAAGGGTCCAGCCCCCTTTCCAATGTGCAACCTAAAATAATTTATAAAAGCTTGAACTACTCTGACTCCCTATTTGAGCACATAAATACTATCTAGAAGACCAATTTGGATAGCAAGGTTTGGTTAAAAATTATTAGTTTCATTTGGTTTAATGATATTGATCCAAATAAAATATGGTTTAGATGGTTAATTTTGCTTCAAAAAGTTCCCTTCAAGTTTAATCATTCTGACATTGAGATCTGCAACATCTGCAGGATCCCTGAATCTATTGAACATATTTTTTTAATTGTTTTTATGCCAATGAAGTGTGGAAATTATTTTGCAATAATCTACATGTGTGGGATATGAATGGAAAAATCGATTGGAAAGAAGTCTTAACATACAATGTAGTATAAAATTAGATAAAGATTCCAAGTTATTTTGGTATTGCTTGACTAATGAAATTCTTTATCATATATGGAAGGAAAGGAATGAGGAAAGGTTCAATGGGAAATGGGCGACACTTACTGAGTCATGTAAAAGGCTCACAATGTTTAATGTTGCAATGCAGGTAGTGGCTACAATGAAAGTCTCAGAAAGGAAGTTCCTAAAACTGCTTAAGGTTGGAAATGTGCCCAACAACAAGAATGATGTAATGTTTGGTCACAGTTGGAGGTATGGCCAACCCATCCTAGACATGTTCATGTGCACTTTAGAAGCCTACCAAAAGGTGATCAATGTAAAAACTGGTAATGCATTACCAAATCAAGACAAAAGGATGCTAAGAATGCACACCAATGAGGAACAATAAATTGGAATTTTGTTCTCCAATGATGAGAGATTGATTATTGAAACTTTAAATCACACAGTCAAGGAGGATACATGAAATTTCTAAGAAAATACAAAAGTAGGTTCAAAGTGCAAGAGGAAGAATATGTAAGATGGAAATATGTTGGTATAGTCTATATTATGAACAACATACCAATCCTCTTGTATACATTTTGTTTAGGCTATAGCACTACACCTATGGTGTATAAAAGAAAAATTGTTGCTAATACTGTATAAATCAATAGCAAAATCTACTATTATTTTTGTATAAATTAGCAACACGATATGTATAAACCAACAGTTGTAATTTGTTGATAAACTATATTTAATATAAACAATGGTTGTAGGTGACTATTTACAGTTTCAACTTCCGAAAGGACTTTAAATTTGCAAATAACAACCTAGACTTGTAGAACAACAAATTTATATAATATTTCATGCAAACACACACTCAGTATCAGAGAACCAAGACTTGAAAAAAGTAAACAAGTTTTCATTAACTTGGAAAATACAAACAGTTACAATCCTTTTACATATTTACAACTACTACAATAAAACATGGGGTCTATTGTCCTCCACTTCGTTTTCTTTCTTTATGATATGAGCCTCTTTGGATACGTACTATCAAAACATTCCTTCTTCTATCCTCTTATATTCTCTATTAAATTCTTCTATTCTCCTCAATTTCCACTATTTCAACCTCTCTTTCCTCTATTATGTCATTTGTTTTTCTATTGTTATATTCTTCTTCTCAAAGCCATCACAAAATCTAGAACCTTCCCCCCAAAATGTCTACAAAATTCATGCCTAAAACCACTGCAACATTCAAAAACCCTTCATAAATGCCCCTAACCACCTCATTTTAATCTCAAAACTCTCGCTCAAGTTTCCCTTATTCATTTATTTCATATTGCTACTCAATAAATGAGCATACGACTAGGTTAAGTTGTCATTTAAAACAAAATCAAAATTCAAATTTTAAATATTTTAAACTCCTTATTGCTCCTTAACATGGAATTTGTTGAGGGAAAAATACAAAATATTAAAAATAGTGATGCCCCTGCATCAAACTACTAGGCTAGAAAAATATTTGAGCCCCTGGTCATTGTGTAAATTTCTCTATTGTTGCAAGTTAAAGGTCTAGTTGTTGTAGATCAACAAATTTTTCATCTTGCATTAACTAGAATGATTCCAGCTCTATTGGGCTTATCCACATTGCATCTTCCACTGGTCTACCCATCCATTTTACTAAATACTCACTGATTTCTTTACCTCTTTTCTTCCTAATCACTCTTGAATTCAAAATATCTCCAATCTCCTCTTGTCATTTCTCTGGTAGTTGCTTCTTCCATTTTGTTGGTAGTGTTTCCTCTTCTTCTTGCTACTATGATGTCTCTCCCTCATGGTAAGTATATAAATCTAAAACATTAAAATATTCTAAAACTTTAAAATTTTGAAAGAAGGAAAGGAACTAAGACTGGCCCTTTAGTAGATCCCATTAAGAATTGAGGCACATGGTATAGAAAATACAAAGAAAAGAAAAAAACCCTATCCATCCTCTCCACTCAAAATCTGACCAATTCCCACCATTATAACTCTATCACACCATAGAAAAAGGATAATTTGATATTATTTTTTATAAAATATAAATATTACATGTCTTATATCAATCCTTATATAAAATTGATTCATCTTATATCAAATTTTTGTGTATTAATTTTCTTTTAAATACATCTTTTTCTTCAATTATAATATCAGTTGAAATAATATTAGCATAATTTTTATTTTTTTTAAAGTATTTCAAAATAATAAATAAATTTTAGCTTTTGTCCACAAAATCTAAAATTATTAATGTTTAGCTAGTTTTTCTATAAATCCTTAAAATATTTAGTTGGTTTTCTATAAAGATACAAAAATTAAAATGTAGATTTTTTTTCCCATTATACATAAACATTATCAACATTGAAAAAATCTTGACATCAATAGTTGAGTAAGTCTTTAATCTCTAAGTGACAACATCTACAACAATCCTTTTTGTAAAAACACCAAATTTAAAGGAAACAATGGTGTTATTTTACTATTTTTGGTGGATATATAAATTTTGATAGACTTGACGAAACCAATCCCAATCTATGTCTACCATGTAGGTGTTAGATGGTGAAAACTTGACAAGTTTAGCCAAATACATGTTTATTTGAATCTAAAGAAAAACTTGAGGCATCTAATGAGGTGGCACAATTTTGTGCTTTCACCCATCAAAAATCATGACTCCTTGTTTACCTTAGCTCATACCTTTCTTCTTATTGAAGCATTGATGCTCAAAACAACCAAAATAATTTTAATTATAACAACCTTTTAGTTTTTCTAGTCACCATTATTCATGACAACATGCTTTTCCCGTTGAGCCTTCTCACCCTCAAACTTAGAGGAAAAAATATTTGCAGACTCGCCTTCATCATCTATATTAAATTTTTTTTATGTTGAAATAATAAACTCTCTAAAGCATTCAATTTCAAGGTTGCCAAATTTACACTCAATAAAAGTGTAGTCTTTAAAAAATCAAATAACTTCAGTAAGCTATTAAGGGTTATGGAGATGATTTCTTAATTAGTAATGGTCTCACCAAACCCTTAATCTTCAAGAGATACTTAAGTAAAAAAACATCCATTCTTAGATTGTCTAAGTTAAGAGTATTTGTTTTTGCACATCATTTTTATGTTTTAACTTTCTTTGGAATGGTTGCATTTCACACATTTCCTATCAATGCCCCATTAATATACAAGTTTATCATGACCAATGTTTCACATGATTTTTTTCAAATTCTTTTTGTAGATGATCATTTATGAATATCATGTTATAATTTTATTGATGATGGAAGTGAGAATTGATGAGAGAAAAAAAATTTCTCATCTAAAAATCTAATTATCTTAAATATTAAGCACCAATTAATTTTATAGAGATGACACCCAATATATTATATGACATTATAAGAAATTTCAAAAACAAATTGCTAGTCCAAAAAAAAAAAAAATTCCTTCAATTATTAACTCATATTAATATTATTCACTCATATTTAATACTCAATGCTCAAATTCATGCTAATTTTACCACCACAAAATTATATACTCAATGTTCAAATTCATGTTAATTTTGCCACCACAAAATTATATATAATTTAATGAAAAACTATATTCAAATTCATGCTAACTTTGCCACCACAAAATTATATAAATTCATATATAAAAATGTGATGTTAAATACTTAATTTAAAATAAAACATAATTTAATGAAAAGCCATAGCCACACCAGTTGTTTTATATTTGAACTTTACTCATACATATCTCGGTCAAAAATAATAATTTATTTTGTAAATACTATTAATTTTATTTTTCTAAAAGGTGATCTGGATGACATTAAGTTCTGTAGATAGAATGCTTAACATATCTCTAAGATGTGATAGATATCAGATATCATAAGATCGGTGATCCTATAGCTCTCTATATATCATATGATAAAAATCTAGACCTTCATGTTATAACGCACAGATCTGCAATATGGTTACCCATCTTATAGAATATGCTCTACCTGGCCATGGAACTTCCCTCCTCAACTCTCTATCAATTGTTTTGGCCTGGGCCAGATGGTACTATTGCTTTTGGGGTCACCCTTATTGGAAATCCCTGTTTTGGAATGGGGAAGGGGCCATACTCAATCCCAGCTTGGCTACCCACTACTTCCCACCTGTTCATAAAACCACAAATAAGTAACACCACTTTTAAAACTTTTCAGCTTACAGAGAAGAGAAATCACCCAGAGATTTATGTTTTTTTTTTTTAATTTTTATTTTTTTGTATCTGATAGATCTGAGATAAAATTTAGGGAGTTCAACTGGACTTGCACAAGGCCGTATAATAAATAACCCAAGGCTATGAATATATACCTGTACTTGGTTGTGATATGGTGCATTAGTATCAAGATCTCTGTTTTGGCCAGTTGATTCCCTAGGCAAGAATGTATTCCATTCCCGAAAGGCATGAAAGTGTTAGGTTTTGGAGGCACCTGCAATGCAAATCAAATAAAGTCGATTTCATATTCAGACATTATTGTTGATTGCAATACAGCCTAACTTTTCGACTGATAAGTAATGTTATTCAAAACCCACAACTTCAGGAGGTTCAGCATGAACAAACGTCAAATCTGGAAGGATCAAACTTGTGGGGATCTGGAAACCATTCTGGATTGTGATAGATGTTTCTGAACAGTGGCATTACCTTCCAGCCCTTGGGAATCAAGTAACCTGCCTTGTAAGTAGATCAATGAGACAAGAACCCTCGTCAGCCTTTGTAAATAGATTAGAAGTCTATGGAATTCCTTGAGAGAAAAAAAAATTGTTTTCAGATTTTTAACACTCACCTTTGTACTCAACATCTTCAGCAGCTTCCTTGAATGTAAAGGATACCACTGATGTTATTCTCAAAGTCTCCTGAAAGACCTGTAAAGATTCATCCAGATTGACAGTAAAATATTAGTATGACTGAATCTGGTAATGCTATATTAGTCTGCTATGTTCTACATACCCTGGTTGTAACTGGCATTTTCTCGGTATCTGCAAGAGTCAAAGAATGCTTGCTTTACTTGTTTCGTTGAATGTTCTCTTGCTGTCCCTGCAAGGCATGCATTCACGTTAGCTTGACACGAAGCTTCCCGCAGCTTAAGCAACAACAGAAAGTAAATTCGTATCTCCCTCATTTTGGAGGTAGATCACAAAGTGTGAGACACTGATATTTTTTATTTAAATTTGATGGTAAACGCTTTTCATCATAGTTATAGATCCGTGAAGTCACAGCCGACAAATCTCATATTAAAATCTCATCTTTAATATGAACATTCAATAATAACATTTTAATAGAATTTTGAATCTTGATGAGAAGAATCACAACACCATGATTTAACCATCATACTATGTCATACCAACAATGAATGCGATAAAAAATTATATATTTTTTCCACAAACATTTCAATCACTAACAACTAATAGTTGGAAATAAAGTATGGCTTAAATTTTTGTCTGAAATGTTTGATGAAATACATATTAGCACAAACTGACATGAATAATGCAAAGTTTAATATAATTCACAGACCGTGACAGCGTGTAGAAGCGCAGGATATTCAGTGAGGAACTTAATAAGCCATGTCAAGATAGTAGCCGTTGTATCATGAGCTGCAAAGAGGACGCCAATGGCATTGTCAATTATTTGCTCCTCATTTAGACCACCTCCTATTTGTGAAAATTCTCTTGCAGTTACTGATTATTAATCTCCTATCTAATATAGATTATTTGACTCCGAAAAATTAATTCATATCAAATATTGAAAACTAACACAACTGTAACTTCACAAATAAACTCACAAGAATAGAGAAAAAAACAAAACACAATATTTTTGGACAAATTGTCAGTGGAAAAACCCCAAAGGGAAAGCCACTACTACAAATGAGGAATTTTATTAAATTTCAACAAATTAAGAGATACATAAATTGCTTGACTCTTACTGGCAAAGCTCTGGCAATATTCTTCTCCTAAAATTCTTCCCTCAATTTCTCCTACTGAAATTCCACTGCTGTTGTCCCCAACGCTATCACTGTGCCCTATTGTCCCCAACACTATCACTGTGCCCTTGCTATCACTGCAAGACTGTTTGCTCTCACTGCAAATCTACTTGCTATCACTAAAAATCTTTTTCAAGTGTATTTACTTGCGATCACTACAAGTCTACTTGAGTGTGTGTTCTCCAAATGCCCATTGATCCCCTTTTATACTTTTCTCATTGAAAAACCAATGGTCATGATTTAATCTCAATCAATGGCTAAGATTAAATAGACTCTAACAACCCTAACTAATTGGATTCTAGAAGTCTCTAGAGGAATCAATTATTTAATTACATAATTATCTAGAAAACTCACTCCTTTCTAGAAGTCTCAAGAAAATAATTAAATAATTAAATAAACATTTCTTTGGAATGGAGACACCTGTCCAAGCTACAAAAATTAACACTATTTCTTCTCTGAAGGCCATTAATGATTCCAGAAGATCCTTGTGTGCCACATTGTTGCCTCTTCTTTTAGCGATAATGTTTATCACACTCTCACTAAGCTTATTCCTTGCCTGCAATTGATCGCAACATTGAGAGCTTATGAGTTAAACACAAAATCAGAATAAGCACAACATTACAAAGAAACCAATTAAAATTAGTAGATACCTTCATAGATTTATTGTAAGGAGTTCCAAAAAGATTAAGAGGCATACTAAGCGACCGAATATGAAGTGAATTCCCACATCAAATGCATACTACGGAAATTACAATTCTATGTAAGATGCTACAGAAATACAATGAAATGGAATACTGGAAACTACCATTGTAACTTAAATATCATGAGTGTCTATGATATTTAAGTTGAGATCATATTATCAAAGTATTGTCAACCAAATGTTTGAATTTAGGTAATGATCTAAGTTTCTGGTTTAAACTGTGTATGTTTTTCAATCAACGTTTTGCATTAAAAGATGAATATTTTTCTTTTTAATAGAATGTGATCTGTTTCAGATCAAAGATAAATATTTCTCTTTCTCATATAATGTGATTGGAAACTTTCCAAACTTATTCTCAACTGTTGTTCTAATCCCAATCTACAATGCAACAATAATAGACTGACAAACATACATAATTTAAATTAGTTTTTTTTCTTTTTCTATGAATCACAAAATATGATCCAAAATGCCAAACATAAAACATACATAATTTAAACCAAAAACTTTCACTACTAATTTGATGGACTGTGAAAAACTCATACAAAGTATACATAATTTAAACCAACAACTTGAACTCTAAAAAATTCATATCAATTATTTCAATTGATTGCTATTGATTTTGGTGTTAACGCCAGAGGACCACTGCTTACCTTTTCATCTCGTAAAAGGTAAGTATGGTGAGGCTCTCCCAAGTCTTCAAGTTAGTGAGCGCTATGTTGTGAATATAGGAAACAATGGTGTGGATAGCACTGGGACCGATAGCTCATACTGAACTAATTTTCTGACACGCGCATGGTATTCTCCCTAATGGAAAAATAAAGCATTTTGGCCAAGCAATCGCTCCTTGTTCGGAGGATATGTGGGCTTAAAAATTTGAGAGTTGTTCACCAGTACAAATTTGCAAGCTTCTAGGTTGGCAACCTTAATGCACGAGCATCATAGAAAATATGTTTTGAATATATCATCATACATGCACTTGCACTCATTACAAGTTACATAGTTGTTCACCGTATATCTTTTGAATCATTGATTGATCAAAATAATAATAATTCTAGTGAAGCTATTCACCAGTTGCATCCAATAGAAAGTAGAATCCTCAACATCATTAGCTAGCTGCTACTAAAAGTCATTATTGTATGTTTTTAGATTGATATTTCAAACACAAAGATCGACCATCTGAAATCACATAGTTTCAAATTATTCTATAAAAATTTATTTATTTATTTATTTTTATTAGAGCTATGAATCATCATAAATAGGAGACTGTAGGTCAAGTCTGCGAGCACATTGGATCAGGAATGCATAGAGTCTACAATCCCGATAGTCCAGCAAAGACATGAACCCTGATGGCCACAACAACAATGACACCACTTAACCATCGACACTATGAAATGAACCCTGATAATTCTATACAATTTTACTCAATAACTTTTTAATATAATTATTAGTATAATTTCTAGCTAGACAGCTAGTATTTGTCATTAATAATGAGCAGAGACATCATGTTGAATCCAGAGCTTTCCACTTGTCACTGTGTATATGCTGGAAAATTGAATGCTCCTGAGCCTCATGCTCTCACATCAACCCCTAGCTTCACCTACCTGTCAGGAGCCCCCATTTTCAATGATAGTTTTTGGGATCATCATCCCTGCAGCTCCTGACAGCCCCTGAAGTAAATGTGGTAGCTTATTTTGAATTCCCAATTAATACTGGTAGATAATTTTGAATTTCAAAAGGAATGTTGAAGAAGACTGAAAGAATTGAAGGCAGTTTTATTCTGTCAATTGAGAAGACTCAGTTAGAATTGAATTCCTATGTAACAGCAATCTGTAGACAAAGAGTTTTCTATGTGAGCTTCTGAAAGCTCTTGAACATCAATAGCTGTTTATTTTTTATTGAGAAAAAATTGCTCCTGAAGAGCTTTGTGTAGCTCATGCCTGTGAACTCCTAGTAACTCCTGAAGTTGTCTATTTTGGCTGAGCAACTAATGAAGCTCCCATCAGATTGTGATTCATAGATTAGAATTATCTTTCAGTAGTTTAAGTCTTATCTTTTTTGTATTGTTCATTTCCATCATATTTAATATAAAAGGAAAATATTGCATGCCCAGATTTGTCTCCTTGCATTTTGTTTATTCTGCTTTTGTATTCCCATGTTTGTGTTTTGGGGAAACAAAGCAATAACTCTGTGTATTTCTATGCATATAGAAATTCTAACATGGTATCAGAGCCATACACCCCATTTCCTTATGAGTTAGGGCCTTTTTTTTAGGTATTAAGTTTTTTCTATGTAGGAGACATGGCTAGAGATGAAGGAAAGAGCTGGCAGCAACCACCGTCCTTTAATGGACAAAACTATGATGTTCGGGCGAAGAAGATGAAGACCATTATGGCTGCCAATTATTTGTGGGAGTTTGTGGTAAATGGATTCAATGATGTAACTAACCCAGCAACATATGTTGTGTTCACAAATAACCATAAGAACCAATTGAAGGAGTTGAGGAGGAAAAATGCTAAGGCATTGAGTTTGATAAAAGCAGCCTTGAAAGAGGCCATTTTTCCTTGAATAGCAATAGCTAACTATGCATTTGAAGGAAACTTGGGAAATCCTCCAAATGAACTACAAAGGAACTGACAAGGTTAGATTGGTGAAGCTCTAGATGCTTCAAAGAGAGTTTGAAACTCTTAAAATGAAGGATAGTGAGTCCATCTCATTTTTCCACACAAGACTCTCTAGTTTGATAAACTAATTGAGATTGAATGCTGAGATCATTGATGATCAGAGGATTGTGGAGAAAATCCTCAACAAATTATCCACAAAGTTTGATGCAGTGGTGATTGTCATTAAAGAGGCAAAGGATCTCACAACATTGTCTATTGATGAACTGATGGGTTCTCTACAAACCCATAAGCAATGCCTAAATAGGTCTACAATTTCCTTCCAAGAGTAATTTTTTAAAGCTCAGTCAAATGCAAGAGGAATGGGGATAGTTAGAAACAACTCCAAACAAGGTAGAGGGAGATCTGGACATGGTAATGCTAGAGAAGAAAGCTTGGTGCGAACAAATAGCTAAGAGGGAGTGAGCAGCTCTAAGACCAGCTCCCGAAGAGGCAAGAAGAACAAAATTTTGAATCTGAAGAATGACAAGAGCAATATTGAATGCTACTACTATCATAATTTTGGGCATTTTGTGAGTGAATGCTAGACAAAGCAGCGTGATCAGACAAAACAAAATGCAAATGTGGCTGAAGGAAATTAGTCCACATCCTTCATCATGCACAACATTGGTGAAAAAGGCAGCCCCGAAGTCTAGTATTTGGACAGCAGTTGCAGCAACCACATGACTAGTAATGAAATTTTATTTTCTTTAATTGATAAAAATGTAAAGTCTCAAATAAGAATGGGGAACAATGGAGTAGTTTCTATTGTTGGCAGAGGATCTATTATGATCCACAACAAGAAAGGTGAGAAGGAGATACAAAATGTATTTCTTGCTTGTGGGTTAAAGCATAATCTCATGAGTGTTGGTCAGCTAATCCAAAATGGATACAAAGTGTTGATGGAGAAGGGTCAATGCATCATTTATGACAAGAATGAGAGGACAAAGGTGTTTGCAGCAATTCAAGTGACAAAGAATCCAATGTTTTCGCTGAAGATTGAGACGTGCTTCTCTTCTCAGTCTGTTGTTGCACCTCTCAAGAATGGAGAATGTACAATAGTACATCATGTAGCATTCAAGAGAACCATTCAAAACCCCTCCAAGCTGTGGCATCTCAAGTATGGAAATTTACGCTATGTTGGTTTGAGTCTTTTGTCCAAGAACAAAATGATTGATGGTTTTCCAAGAATAGTAGAGCCTATTGTTAGATGTGAGACTTGTATTTTGGACAAACAACATAGGCAGTCTTTCAATTGGGAAACTCTACAAGGGCAAGAGCACCATTGGAGCTAGTGCATATGGATTTGGTAGGCCCTATATGCAAATAATTTATGTTGGTAAAAGCATATTTTTTATGACCTTCATTGATGATTACAATCATAAGACATAGGTTTGTTTTTTGCAACATAAATCAAAATATTTCGATAATTTTTTGCTATTTAAGGCCAGGCTAAAAAGGAGAGTGGATATGTGCTTAAGGTCCTAAGGTAAGATCATGGAGGAGAGTATACCTCTAATTTATTTGTCAAAATTTTCAAGAAAAATGGCATCAAGAAGGAGCTTATAGCTAGTTATACTCCACAACAAAATGGAGTGGCTAAAAGAAAGAATAGGACCAACATGGAGATGGCAAAGAGCATGATGAAAGCAAGGGGACTCTTGACTGAATATTGGAGAGAGGTTGTAGCAACAACTATTTATTTGATTAATAGAAGTCCAACAAAGGTGGTATGTGACAAGATACTTCAAGAGGCTTGAACAAGATGCAAGTGGATAGTTGAGCACTTGAGAGTGTTCAAGTGTGTAGCATATGCACACATGCCTAAAGAAAAGAAGTAGAAATTGGATGCCAAGGGTGAAAAATGTATTTTCATGGGCTATAGTGAAGAGTCCAAAGCCTATCGGCTATACAATCTAGTTACCAAAAAGATAATCATTAGTAAGGACGTGCAGTTCCTAGAAGGCAAGTCATGGGATGGAGTGGTAGATTCTAACAACTTAGAACCACTTTTGATAGCTCTTGAAGAAGCAGAATCAGAACATGAAGTTTAGCAAGAAGAGCCAACAAAAGCTCTTGAAAGCATTGGTTGAGCTCTTGAAAGCTCTGGAAGAGCTCCTGAAAGCTCCCCACGGCTCCTGATGCCAAAAGATAATTAGCAAGATAGTTAGGAATAATTTCATAGTTAGCCAGAGGATTGGCTCTTGAAGCTACCAGTCAAGCTCTTGAAAGCTCCCAACAACTCCTGAAAGTTCCTGAAGTGAGCAGATAGAAAGATAAGTAGCCAGAGATAGCTAGAAAATTAGCTCTCGAAAGCTCTAGAAGATCAACTCCTAAAGAACTCATGAGAGCTCCTGAAAGCTCTGGAAGAGCTCCTGAAATCGTCAGTAGAGCTCTTGGGTATGTGTAGGATCATGATCAGCCAAAAAGTGGAAATATGATGGGTATTTGTAGGTTATGTAGCTGACAACTTTTTTTTAACCCAAAATTGATGAAATGAAATGGGTTTTTAAAGGAGATTCTCAACTTTCCATCAATATAAATTATGCTTTACTTTGAATTTAATAAATAATTATTATTCATTTTCTATTTGAATTATGACTAAACTCCTGATTGATAAGCTGATTAAAAAACATCTATAACTTTCAAATGGTATCACATTTTTGGAATCCAAAACATGCTTCACATACTATAGAATTTAAAAAATAAAATTTGAATTTCATGTAGTTTTGACCAAGTTAAGGTGGTTAGACATACAAGTTTTTATATTTTTTAAAATTTGTAATAAAAAATTCATAATTAATTATTTACTTAGAAAAAATTACAAAAAAATATGCATCACATCTGGACATGAGTCCTCTACTTATGTCTGAAATTTTATAAAAAAATATTATCATTTTATTGTGGCTAGGGTTGTCAAAAAGACATCTACTTCTTATTTTTCCCTGAAATTTAAGTACTACTACATTGAAATTTCAAATTTTCACCAAACATATTTTCTTTTTTTAAAAACAACCCAGTAGTTTAGAAACTATATTCAATTTGCTACATATTCTATTCTTACATTTTTTAAAATAATATAAATAACTTATTCAAATATTTACGTCAAGTTTCCTGATTTTGATTTTTCTGAATTTTTTGCCACTTAAAGGCCTATTTTTTCCATGATGATCCTACACATACCCTCCTAAGAGCTCCTAACAACTCCTGAACCTGCCTACTCAACATAATAGTATTAGTAGTGAAAGTTCAGAACCACCTCTCACCTCCCTAATTCCAAAGAAGACCGATAGTCTAAGGGAGATCTACCAGAATGAAAGGTAGGATAAAGAATTTGATGAGTGTGAATTTTGCATTGCTTTCTCATAGTGATCTAGTTTATTTTGAAAAAGCTGTGAAAAAGGAGAAATGGTGTGAAGCCATGGATGAGGAGATAGATGCAATAGAGGGGAACAACACATGGGAGTTAATTGATTTTCCTCCCAACAAGTAAGCTATTAGGGTGAAATGGGTCTACAAGACCAAGTGCAATGTCGAAGGAAGGATAAACCACCATAAGGCAAGATTAGTTGTCAAGAGGTACAAACAACAGTTTGGGAAAGATTATAATCAGACATTTACCCCTGTTGCAAGGATGGAAACTGTGCGGTCAGTCATAGCAATTGTAGCCCAACACATATGGAAGGTGTTTCAAATGGATGTGAAGTATGTCTTCCTTAATGGAGCATTGAAAGAAGAGGTTTATGTGGAGCACTCTTTTGAATATGAAGTTCTAGGTCAAGAACACAAGGTGTATAGGTTGAAGAAAGCTCTTTATGGGCTGAAGCAAGCTCCACGGGCATGGTACAATAGGATTGACTTATATTTAATGAGCAATGGCTTTAGCAAAAGTGATGGTGAGCCCACTCTTTATATCAAGGCAGCAAATGGTAAGGTTTTGATTGGTGTCTTGTATGTTGATGACTTAGTTTTTGCTGAGGATGATGATTTCCTCATTACTAATTTTAAAGAGGCTATGAAAAGAGAGTTTGAAATAATAGACTTAGGTCTCTTAAGATATTTATCTCTCAAGAAAAATATGCAAATGAGATCTTGAAGAGATTTAGGATGCTTGAAAGCAAGTCTTCCCCAACACCAACAACCATAGGTCCAAAGTTGAGCAAGGAATATTGTAGCAGCAATGTGGATCCGACTATGTTTAAGAGTTTGGTTGGAAGCTTAATGTATTTAACTGCAACTAGGCTTGATATAATGCACATTGTGAGTCTTATTTCCATTTTTATGGAGACTCCTTGAGACACCCATTAGCAAGCAGGTAAAAGAATCCTGAGGTATGTGAATGGCACCAAAGGATATGGTATTTTGTACATAACAACAAATGTGTTTGGGTTGGTTGGATACACGGACAGTGATTGGGCAGGAAGTTTGGATGATAGGAAGAGCACATTGAGCTATCATGTGTTTCATTTGGGTTCGGGAATCATCTCATGGGATTCCAAGAAACAACCCATCATTTCCCTATCTACAGTAGAGGTTGAGTATATAACAGCAAATGCAACAACATGTCAAGCTATTTGGCTAAGAAGAATCTTAGAAAATTTGAAGGAAGAACAAGAGGATGAAGCAGTAATTTATCGTGACAATGTTTCATAGATAGCTTTGATGAAAAAATCCTATGGTTCATGGAAAAAGCAAGCACATTGAAATCAAGTATTATTTTATCAGAGAATTGGTTGAGAATGGTGAAATTAAAATGGCATTTTGCAGGTCTAAGCAGTAGCTAGCAGACATATTCACCAAACCTTTGAGCAAGGACAGTTTCAAGCACCTAAGGAGCAATTTGGGTATTATTGATTTGGATCAGGATTGATCTCATTGTTCGTTGGCTCAGGATCAAGGGGGAGTGTTGGAAAATTGAATGTTCTTGAGCATTCTACTCTCATGTTAGCCCCTAGCTTCACCTACCTATTAGGAGCCCCCACTTTCAATGAAAGTTTTTGGGATCTTCATTCCCGTAGCTCCTGACAGCCCCTAAAGTAAATTTGGTAGCTTATTTTGAATTCTCAATTAATGTTGGTAGGTAATTTCAAATTTGAGAGGGAATGTTGAAGAAGACAAAAGGAATTGAAGACTGTTTTATTCTGTTAGTTCAGAAGACTTAGTTAGAATTGAATTCATGTGTAGCAGTAATTTGTAGATAGAGAATATTTTTTATGTGAGCTTCTAAAAGATTCTGAATAGCAATAGTTGTTTATTTTTTATTGAGTAGAGATTGCTCCTGGAGAACTCTATGTAGCTCATGCTAGTGAGCTCCTAGTAGCTCTTGAAGTTGTCTATTTTGGTTGAGTAGCTAATGAAGTTCCCCAAAAATTGTGATTCGTAGCTTAGAATTAGCTTTTAGTAGTTTAAGTTTTATATTTCTTGTATTGTTCATTTTCAACATATTTAATACAAAAGGAAAATATTGCATGCCCAGATTTGTCTCCTTGCATTTTGTTTATTCCGCATTTATATTCCCCTGTTTGTGTTTTGGGAAAACAGAGCAGCAACTCTGTGTATTTCTGTGCATATAGAAATTCTAACATGGTATGAGAGCATTAGAAATTTTTGACATGGTATCGCATTAGAAATTTTTGACAGTATAAATGTTGAAATCACAAACCAAATTCACATAATTTATCTCAGCCGACAAGTGCAATACCTATCAAACAACTTTCACATTTAGTTTATAGTTGATAGATGACTAGCCACTTCTATTATGGTTACTTTAAGTTGAAAAAATTGGTAGGCGAACTATAAAGTCAACAGTTAGCTTTTTTAGGTATTATAAAACACGACTGATAATTGTCCATGAAATCTCTCTCCCACAAAATCTATCCCTCTCTAAACTGTGTGTAATTAGTAAGTTCTTAATTTCATCAATGTCAGATAACAATCTTTGATCTATTATTATTTCTCTCTTTTTTAATCACTTTAATGGCTTAATCATGATCATAATCTGAAATTATGATGAAAAAGATACAAATGTGTATCATGAAGTGTGATCCAACTTTGATGAATAAAAATATTCATAAAATCTAATTCATAAATATTGAAACTTAACATTATGAAATGTTAAAATTTGTTTATCTAGCGAAAATAGAACCCACTCATCTAGGTGGACGGGAAGTGAACTAAAATAGGCAAACTAAAACAAAATTGTGGACCATGGTTGAGGAAATTAAAAAAGAAGAAGAAAATGAAAGAAGAGATGGGCACCTCTTCTGTTTATCGGAGAAAAAGGTGTTTGGAATCTCAGAATAAAGATGGAATGTTTCTCCAATTAAGGGCCATCCCATGGAACCTGGTGGCAATCGTATTCATGAAAAGAATACAGAATGATGCCATAGTCTGAGTAGTAGACACTCCCACAACTGTCAAGATAGATATAATAAAGAACATTATCATTAAAAACTTTAATGACCCCAAGTTATTTGGATTCAAGTTGTATTACAAAACCAGACTAAGAACACAAGCTAACTGCAAAAAGGAAAATGTAAGCTAAGAGAATAGAGAAAGATTAAACAAAGGAAGGAATAGAAAAGAATTAAGTGGTGGTGCCCGAGAGGTTCTCCATGGTAAATATGTAGGCAGAGTGATCTGTCTTGCTTCCGTATTAAATTGTGACAGCGACAGCGATAGAATTTTGAGATTCTAACCTGTGGCTGTTGGGCTTCTAGCTTATTCTACTTCCTTCCCTAGCGTAAGTAAAAACTATTCATTGAGGTGTGAGATGATCTAGCTAGTCAGTCGTCATGTAGCTTTCAACTTTTTGAGGGAAATGAGAACCACCGATGAAAAACAAGCCCTCCAATGCCAGGGGTGGTGGGGAAAATTGATTGTTCTGAACTTTCAAAGAAGTCGGCCCACTTTGAAGGCGTTGAATCTGGTAAACCACACAATTGCCCTTGTCGGTGGGCAATGTTGGATGTGGATTGTTTCTTAGATAAGGGAAGTAAATGTTATCATTCCTTAATGACAGTTGTTTCTTTATGCAATTTAGTAATCCCTCAATTATTTGTTTCCCATGTGTATAGGGGTGATTGACTTTATAATTGTTCACTAGGTAAATGCCAATCCATAAGTCTGAATGATAGTTGGGAATTATTTATGATAGAAGACATTAGGGTGAAATGCTTAATGCGTGAGATGTTGAGATTCATGGATTGATTATAGTTCTTAATTATAATGTAAATGATTATGAATTTAGTTTAAATAATAGTTGTGCATGATTTTATCTTAAGATAATGTCATTTTTGAAATACAATTGATAAAGGAAGATATTAAATTGAAATATTGTTATGTTTGGGATGTAGAAATTTATAAATTAATCATAATTTTTAATTACATTACAATCCATTTTTCATGTAATGAAAATAATTTAAATGTGTTAGAGATTTAAATATCACTATTTATTCATTTTAACTCACTTGTGAATCTGATTCTTAGGTGGTGGTGACTTTGCTGAAGAGGCAGCAAGTAGAGGATGTTAGTTGGCATTTGGCTATAATTATAAAACAGATTCTTAATATGTATGCTTCCTTGGAATCTATTACTTTCTGTCACATTCCTAGAGAATGGAATGGGGTTAAAGATTGCTTGGTCAAATGGGCTTCTGATCATTTACAAAATTGGAACATTGTGGAATGGGGTCAATTACCCCCAGATTTGTTACAAAAGTTGGACAACTTAATGAAGATTGACAGGGGCATGTAATGACTTTTCTTTGTACTGCTTTATTTTGATTTGAATAAATTTTTACCCATCTTTTAATTTTTTTATTTTTTAAAAATCTTATAAATAAAGATAACTTGTCTTATAAAATTGAAAAAAATTTCTCACTTCTTTCTTACATATAATGTGATAAGTAAAATCCTTTCTAAAATACTATGTTAAGCCATAAATATTACTAACTATAATCTTATTAGAATAGGATTTTTTGCAATCCAAAATATTTTTTTCATTTAAGCATGTCTTAAGTTAACTTGCTAAGTTAATTAATCATTCTTAATTTATTGTATTTTAATTGTGACTATTAGTATGTACAAAGGATTATGATAATTATAATTTTATAATATATATGAATGGCAATCATGTATAGCTAAGTATGTTAATAAGGGAAATATGATAATATTGATAAAATATATATTATAATATAAATGGCTTGAAATAATAATATAAGTATTAGTATTAGATTTGTATGGTAAATAATAAAGCAATGGTATATGCTAGGATTAGTCTTGATATAATTTTCTATGGATATTTTTTATAAGTGATTGATTTAAAAATATTTTATATCTGAACTTTTAATAATTTTCCTTATTAATTGTTGATGGTTAAAACAACACAAGTAGAAATCAATAATCTATTTATCTTTAAAAAGTAACTAATCTATGAAGGAATTACCTCCAAGATCTTAGTGGCAAGGTCATGGCACTACCAAAGCAGTTGAGTGGTTGATTTGATTTTTATTTAAGGGTCCCATACTAGTATAATTGAATCAATAACCAAAATATGATGGATCTAGACCAAATATATTTGATCTAGTACTTCTAAAAATAATGTTCTTTAGAATTTTGAATCAAGATAGTTCCTAACCAAATCCTACTTTAATTTGGTTTCAAATTTTTTTAAAAAAAATATTAAAGAAGAAAATAAAATGGATTGATAAGTTTGCAAATCTAGGGTGTGTTCAATTAGGCCACACATAAAAAAATCATTAATATCAATAAAGTGAATTAATAATTGTAAACAACAAAATAACCCTATGATCAATTTTAATCCTTCATCTTAGAAATTAATATGAAAATTAATAAACCTAAAATTTTGTGATCAGTTCAAAGTCATACGATTAGCATGTTACATGTTTGATATTCTAAGGAATCTGAGAAATTGAAATGAAAGAATGAAAACATCATATAACATGGTCAAAAATCAAACATCGCCTCTCCAAATCATTGAAAAATATATATAGCTTTAACACTTCTCACCATGCATTCCAAAATTTACAAAAGAAAGATAACAAAAAATTGACTCCAATTAGAGGTCTTTAAAATGGAGGAACTTGAATTGATTTTCTTGTTGGAATTTTTATTGCAACATTCAATAGACTAGCAACAATAAAAAAACTATTTTCTACTATCTTGTTTAGAATTCTCACTACCTTCTTCTATAGTGACGTAATATTAAAAAATTCTCCTATATCTCTATATATCTCTTCCCTTTAAAAATGCCTCTCAATCCTCCTTTTATAGAGGTAATTTTACAATTAAGTATTTAGGTATTTGATCACTCGACCAAGGTCTAAAAGATCTAGGAAGCCCACAATTAATGTCATACAAATAAACACATTCAATTTCTAGTACACATATTTGATTTCAAACTGGTCACCATAAGAAAACAAGAGGCCCAATTACATTTGCAAGTTTTCATGACCCCATAAGCACCCTTTGTTTTGTATGTATGTGTTTGTATATACATACCTACATAAATGTGCATGCATATGTATGTATGTATGTATGTATGTATGTGTATGTATGTATGTATGTATGTATATGTGTGTATATATATACATTTGTATATATGTGTGTATACATGTATGTATACGTGTATATGCATATTTAATTTATATATATGTGTGTGTATACATATTTTTGGAGTAATTGGGATAATCACTTGATAATTAATTATTAAGTCCCTTATTACTTTAGTTCAATTAAGCTAAGCTTATGAGTGTTTTTTTATTATTAGTTTGAATTAAATATAGGAAAAGTTCTCATTGCATGAGATTAGAACACTTGTCACTATCTAGTCAAATCCTCATCTAGGGTTTTCTTTTCCATGCTTTTATAAAGCTTTCACATTCATTGTAATAATTCAATTCAAAACCATTCAGGTTAATACATTACACATATTAGTGCTCTTCTAGATTCAATATTTTATCTCTTGCTTGCATAGCAAATCAGTTGCTTTGATCTTTCTTGTGTGATAGGATAATTATTTTCAAGTGATTTCTAGGTGCCATGGAGTTAAATCATCAACTTCAATATGGCATTACAGCTCCATATCTATAGCATCATGTTTGGATTTTGAGGGATCCTATCTTGAAAAAATTCTTTTGGTTTTTAATCTATTTTTCCATAAAAAAATTTTAAAAATTATGTCATCAATTTTGCTTTTTTCTTTTTTAAATTTTTTTGCAAAAGGGAAAAAAAGTGCAAAACTAAAACAAGGAAAAGCAAAAAGCAAAAAAAAAAAAAGAAACAAAAGGAAAGAAAAAAAAATGAACTATTTTAAAAAAATTCACCACCACTAGCCACTGGCTAATATTTTTTACCTTTTTTGACCTTTTAAGAGAAGGGGGATTCACTACTCATGATTCTCTCCATTCTTAAGAGAATCCTAGGGAGTGAACTACCCTTAACTACATTAAGCATTGTTGAATGAAGAAATTGCAAAGAAGGTCATATTAAGGATAATTATTCAAGAAGACTACTTCAGAGTTTGAAAGAGTACGATTTCAAGATCTCTACCTTAGAAGGAATAGATCTCAACTAGAGGAATACATTGTGGTATCAGAATGCCAACGCAACATGTTGGCATCCAAAGAAAACAAAGAACCAAAACCTTGAATATAAATGCTAAATTCCTACTAATATGCTCAGACCCAAGGTCTATTCAATAGAAAAAATAAATAGAAAGCAAGAAATGACATAAAATAAAAGGGAGAGTAAAGAATAAACTAACAACTAACCAAGTGGTTGAAACCTTTCTCCAAACCTCACTTTGGAAATTTACACACAAGGCAAAAGAGGAAAAATGCTGGGGTTATTTCAGGTTTACCACACTCAAGCCCTCATTTTGGTGTTCATACCTTCATAGATAGCCACATGGATAGAGTAAAAAAAGTAGACAAATGGAAAGTGGTGAAAAAAATCCCCACTGAAGGACAAGAATCTGCACCATAGAATATCAAGTAAACAAAGTAATATATTCATAAATAGATAAGCACAATAGAGCATTACCAATCATCCTCAACCCCCTCTTGAACACACAAAGGCACCATTGAATGTTTGTTAGAGATCTTTGGTTGTTGGAGTGACCTTAGTATAGAAAAGCTTCATTTGTAGAACAAATATTGCAAGAAGGGAGAAGTAGAGAATAAAGTGAAATAGGAGTCAAGTCCAGAATCTGAGAGAACCCCCAAAATGAGAGAAAGAAAGGGATTTTTTTATTGCAAGGGTGGGAGGAGTTGTCACACTCAAAAATATAATTGCAAGGAAATTTTTCATGAGTCAAGATTTCAAGATTCCTTATTTCAAACTTGTAAAATTGTTAGCATGCTAGCATGTCACACAAACATCTATGTGTCACGTAGGCATACAACTCATTAGTTTTTGAGAAATGAGATGGAAGACTATTGATGCTTCATCATTGGTTCTCATGGTGTTGGAATTATGAAATTTTGACCCATGACTTTCTTATCATAAATGCATTTAGGTGTAATAAATGAAAAAATGTGAAATTCACCTAGGGTGCAATTTTGTGACATTAAAATTTTCCCCCAATTTAGTGGGCTCAATTTGGGGAAAAATCAGCCGCACTAAAGTAGAAAAGAAAATAAACATGAAAACTTGAAAATTTTAGAGATTTGTGTGCCAAAAGGATATTGTAGAGGATGCAAAGGTTGAGAAGGAAAGTACAAAATATTCCCCCAAAATTTGAACTAGGCAAAACATGCAACATTTATCATGAAAACATGTGCAAAATTTGATTTTTCAAAACTCAAATCTTAAGCCAATCCAAAAAATTTGGAGGAAGCTACCAAGGTAGGAAGAATGATAAAGAAAATTTTGATGGTTTGTAAGAAAATTGTGGTAAAGAGGTGACTATATTCCCCCTCCTAAGTTTACCCCTAGCCTAGTGGGGTAAAATCTAGAGAAGCAGAGGCACCATGATCATTGAGAAAAATAGGCCCTAGGGGCGCCTTTATATACTTAGGTGGGCCCCTAGAAGGGTCATTTTCACTATTCATTACACGAGTTTTGTTGAATTTTATGAGAGAAAATTCAGTAAAATACCACACAGACAAGAGTACACAAGGATCCCAAATTGGACTAGCTATGATGGGATGTCATTGAGGGTCTCGATCCAAACCAAGTGAGTCTTCAAACTTAATTTTTGATGCATTTTCTTGAGATTTTAGATAGGTTGTAGACAAAAGTGTAGCGTAGGTGTCCCAATTTCGTGCATGCATCCTCCTCACACGCTGACATCTCACCAATGCACTGGAGATCCATATGCATGTTGGAGTCCACCAAGTGTGTTGGCATCCAACTATCTTTAATGGTAGACCTCAAACAAAATTGTGGTGTGTCGACATATACACGACACACCTACGTCTTAGAGGCACTACTTAGTATGTTTCAAAAAAATTTACATCAAGTGGTATGACTTGAATATTTTACTTTTGTAGGACTATCTAGATATCAGGGAGCATCCTAGTGGGCAAGTGTTATTCATTGTTCGAGACTAGTATTGATGCTTATCTGATGGTGAGGAGATGCTTCTATGGAAATTCATCCTATGACATGTTTATTGCATGCTATAGATGTTATACTATGATTGTATGCTGATGGAACTGATGGAGTCATGGGATTCCACCACATCAGCCTTCCTCCTCTTGATGGATGAGATGACCATAACACTAGAGGACATGTACCACATCCTCTGTCTTCCCATCCATGGGTGTTGGGTTACTATAGATGGTACATGATATGTATGGGAGTTGGCGGACAAGGTCCAATACTGCTCAGGTTGAACTGATGGTAGTGATGAGACCAACCATAGATACACCCACTAGTTTGAGTGAGGCAATGTTGTGATGCCTCTAATATGATGGGCCATAGTTATCACCATGACAACATGAGTCATTATAGATGTGCGGGGCTCTCATCTTTACAAGGGCCTCATACATACAATCAAATAGATGGAGAAGCATAGGATGGTCTTTGCATGGGGACATAACATGCTGGAACATCTATAACACAAGCTAGGAAGGTACATGCACTATGAGTTTTAGAGCTTGACTGCATGCACCTCAATATAGGTGTGGGCCTTCACTCACCTCACGTGTACGTGGCTAGTTAGGTATCCCTAGGTGTGATATTATTCAGTGTTGATGGCTCATTAGTATTAGCTAATCAAACAATGGAGGCACAAGGATCTATAATTTTGGAATCTATAATTTGATACTTTGTGGAAAGACCAGACCAGATGCTGGCCCTACCAGTGGTTTTGATGGGTTGGCGATAATAGGTAACTCAGGAACCTACAATGCAACTGATATTTTCTAGGTTGTAGAGATTTTGTTATCATGCCCTCTTACTGGAGGAGGGTCATACAACAATTCAACATCATTTAGACCATCCCTCCCATGGTCCCTTCCTATGCACAGGTCATGAGGATTATGATGCAACTTGAAAACCATTGGTCAATTTTGATCATAAACATTTTCGCTTTTGATGATGATGCAGATGATTGTGATTAGTCAAAGAAACACTAATGGTATGTGCAGGATCATGATGGGCCAAAAAGTGGCAATAAGATGGGTATGTGGTTGACAGATTTTTTTTACCCAAAACTGATGAAACGAAAAGGGTTTTTAAAAGAAATTATCAACTTTCCACTAATATAAATTATGCTTTACTTTGAATTTATTAAACAAATATTATTCATTTTCTATTTAAATTATGACTAAAGTCCTAATTGATAGGCTGATTGAAAAACATCTATAGATTTCAAACAGTATCACATTTTTTGAATCCAAAAAATGTGTCACATTCTATGCTTCACATACTATAGGATTAAAAAATAATAATAATAACTTTAATGAAGTTTTTACCAAGTTAAGGTCATCATACATATGAGTTTTTTATATTTTTTAAAAGTTGTAATAAAAAATTCATAATTAATTATTTACTTGGAAAAAAATTACAAAAAAATATGTATCACATGAGGACATGAGTCATCTACTAATATCTAAAATATTATATAAAAATATTATCATTTTATTGTGGTTAGGGTGGTCTGACAGACACCTACTTCTTATTTTTCCCTGAAATTTAAGTACTACTACATTGAAATTTCAAATTTTCACCAATTTTTTTTTCTTTAAAATAAACCTAGTAGTTTAGAAACTACATTCAATTTGCTATAGATTATATTCTTACATACTTTTGAAATAATATAGATAACTTATTCAAATTTTTATGTCAAGCTACCTAACTCTGATTTTTCTAAATTTTTTGCCACTTAAAGGACTATTTTTTCCATGATGATCCTACACATACCCCTTAGTCGATGACGTTGTAATGGCTAAAGGCTTCTAGACTGAGTTGCTAACACATCACATAACACCACTCTTTATGACGAATTCTCCCAAGGGGGATCCCAGCCTTCAATTTGATGCACACCAATCCAGAGGAAAAGAAGGATAGACATAGATGGAGGTCACCAACAATAGGAAGAGGTGGCAACTGGCATAGCAGAGGCTAGATTGAGGTGGTGGTGGAGGATGTCCTCTCCTCCACTTGTTGTCCTAGTCTCAACAATGGTTCCAACACCTTTCGTCAATCCAATGAAAACTTTGATAGCTCCAAGAGTAGCACTTGATGTAGGAGGCATAGGTCCTAGCATTCCTCCACCTCTTGATCCACACTGACAGCTAGGGGACTTAGGAACAATATTTGTTTAATGTCATTTCATGTCAATACTTTCAATTTTTTGTCTCATGTATATGATTTTTCTATGGTTTTTTGTACATACATCTAATGATAATGATGGGTCTCTTCTCTCTATGGATGTAGTGGATACATAAGAGTGGACTAGTCTTATATTTCAATGCATATTAGAGGTGGCCCTTGCCATGCCAATCTAGGGGTCCATCCAAGACACGTATCAGCTAGTCTCAGCAATGTGACATGCCCACCTCTTCGATCTAGTTGCATGTATGAGGATGACCTATAAAGAGGCATAGGTGGAGATCATACAAAGGACTATCAATGCTACCACCACTAGATCACAGAGAGATTGGGTATCGATAGAGTTATAAGTTTCCCTTTTTGAGAAAGATTTGGCCTTGACAAGAGTATATAGTGCCAAGAAGGCATGTGACACTCTATAGAGCTAGCTCAATGACCTCGTAGGGTAGGCAACAACTATGATGCCAGCATTATATCAGTAGTTGTAGGATGCACTAAGGCGAGTTGTGCTTCAGATAGCCTCCTTTCAAGGAGAGATTAGAGGACTATGTGCAATGGTATCCCTCTCTTGATCACATAGGTTCCACTCCATCTCAACTATCTAGCCATAGTGACAATAACCACTAAACCTAGAGGGCTCAGGGAGCCACACACTTGAGGCATAGAGACCCCATTTTGTATATCATTTTTGTAGCGATGATACATATTTTTTAGATCTTTTTTGATGTATAGATATTGATACACATATACAGTCACCACTTGTTTTTTGATGATAGTGGCATGATACATATACATGAAATTTGATATAGATTTATATATGAGATATTGATTTTGACATCATGGTGAACATTCTTTACTTTATGTGTATCTTCCCTTACTTTCATGAATAATTATGTAATGGAAGTTTTATTTATTGATGTATGTTAAATTAGATGCTATCATGATTTAATAAACAAATATGGGTGTATGTTAATTAAATATAATGATGATCTAATTGCCTAACCAAAATATGTATGTAATGCATGGATATAGAGCATACTAAAATACACTCATGTATTTCTCACACACACATATAGTTACATCATAACACTAAAAGGAATCATAATTTATTGAAGAAGGAATGTCAACACATGTGATGCTACAACCCCTGGGGGGTGAACATTATATATGTGACATATAGACACTACATGTAGTGTAGATGAGGTCGCATTGCATTAATGGGTTCTTTTAGAGGCATCCCATCCATAGATGACAATCCATAAGCACCAGAACCATACATGGAGATGAAAATGTAAGGGCCTAACCAATTAGGACTGAAATTTCCTCTTTGATCAAATGGTGTACATTTACATTTCTCTAATTCTCATAAAGAACCACGTCACCTACCTTGGAAGTCCTAGGAAATACACCTTGATTATACTGCCTAGACAATGATTGTTGATAAGCCTTAAGATGGTTGAGGGCCTGTAATAGATGCTCATTGAGCATCTCAAAGTGATGCAAATAACTAGATTAGTAAGTCTTGTCATCAATTAACCCTTTAAGGGAAACCTACAAAGATGAAATTTCCAACTCTAAAGGTATAATAGCTTCAACACCATACACAAGGTCATAAGGCGTTGTTCCCATCACCATATGAACACTCGTGTAATAGGCCCACAAAGCATACATAAATTTAATATGCCAATCCTTACCATGTTTATTTACTTTGTTTTGAAGAATGAGCTCAAGAGTCTTATTAGATGCCTTCACTTGACTATTGGATTGAAGATAATATGATGTAGAGAATTTATGCTTAATATGAAACTTCTCCATGAATTTCTTCACTTCCTTATTTTTAAATGGTGTGATATTATCATAAATGAAGGTAAAAGGAAATTTGAAGCGAGCAATGATGTTATTTAGAAGAAAGCTACAAATAGCTTCAACAGTTGTGGATCAAAGCAAGATAGCTTCAACCCATTTTGTGAAGTAATCGATAGCAATAATTATAAAGAAATGTCCTTTAGAAGAAGGAGGTGATATCTTCCCATTAATATCAAATCCCCATTTTATGAATAGCTAAGGAGAGGTATTATTTTGTAACTCTTGAGTTGTAGCATGAATAATCAGACTATGTTGTTGAAATTACAAACATTTTTTGACAAAATCAAAGGAATATTTTTCCATCATTTTCCAAAATTGTCCCATGTGAATTAGGTTTTGCACTATGGATTTACCATCAAAGTGTCCACCCTCGGAACTCAAATGGTCTTCCTTAAGGGAAAGGGGTATTTTCACTTTTGTGACACATCAAAGAAGTAAACCATTATAATATTTTTGATAAAGAACATCTGATAAGACAACATTCAATGGACTAAAAATTTTCATATTTGAGTTCAATCATTCGTCTTCACATCATCAAGAAAATTTCTAGTCTTTAGATAGTTGTAGATGTTAGAATACCATTCTCTCGATTCTACGTGGGAACACATAAGAGCACCAAATTCAAGTTGATCAGAAATAGCACAAGAGCAAAGAATATGAACCCAACTAGTATTCTTTTGTATCCCTATCTAAGGGTACTTGGGAGGTAGTGCTCACCATGGCATCTGCATGTTAGTTTTATCTACTAGGGACACTATCTATTGTGAAAGAGGAGAATCAATCGATTAAGGTCAAAGCAAGGTCTCAATACTAAGATAACTTACTTTTCCTAGCTTGACAAGTTCACATAATCTGATTCATAATAAGCTCAAAGTCACAGCTATGTATATAGATGCTTTATGTTTAATGTGATTGTGACATGCAAGTTGACAATAAGGGCTTTATACCTAGTGATTTTATTAGTGCAAGTAAACTCTAGTCGAAAGGAGAGAGGGACTAGCTTTCCTTTAGGTGGTATTAACACTACACCATCTCTAGAGCTAGTTTGACATCTTGATCCATCAAAATACATCTCCCATACAAGATCGTGACTAATTGTGAAAATATCTTCATCAGGGGCCTAGGGAAGGAGTGAGGTGAAGGAGCGTCTACTAGTTGATCGACAACCATTTGACCTTATCAAATTCTAAGTTACAAAATTTATGTCAAACTTAGAAAGCAACATTACCCACTTTGCTAACCTTCCAACAAGGTCAGCACTAGAAAAAAAATGCTTTAGAAGATCACTTTTCACAATGACATGTGTTTCAACATGAAGAAGATAATGTCTTAACTTCTGCATTGCAAATACAAGAGCAAGACATTATTTCTCCATGGAGGAATAACAAGTTTCATAATCAATGATGACATGACTAATGTAGTATACTGCTCTTTCTCTTTTGGCATCGACTAACTAAGCAAGCAATTCTACCAAACCATATAGTGATGCAACAAGGTAAAGCAAAAAGGCTATATCCTACATAGTCAACATTAGTATGGGAGGATTGGCTTTGATAAGTCTTTATTGAATTGAAAGATTTCTAGCACTCTTAATCCCATATAAAGTGAACATCCCTTTTCAATAAATGAGTAAAGGGAAGGGTATGATCAGCCAATTAAGATATAAACAAATGAATTTCCTAAATCTTCCCTTGAAAAAATTGCAATTTAGAAATGTTCCTAGGTGGAGGCATGTTAACAATTGCATCAATTTTTTATGTGTCAACTTTGATTCCATGATGAGAAAATATGAATCCCAAAAGTTTTCCCACTTCCACATTGAAGATGCACTTAAGAGGATTGAACGTCGTCTTATAGATTCGAAGCCTTTCAAAGATAAGAAAAATATTTCCCATGTTATCTTGATGAGTTATAGATTTTTCCAAGATTTCCTTAACGTAGTTTTATAGGATTTTATGAATGAAATCATGAAAATTTATGGTCATTTCCTATAGGTAAGTCGCATCTAGATTCTCTTACCCAAACAACATGACCACATAACAAAAGGTAACCCAAGGGGTAGTGAAGGTTGTCTTATACTGATCTTATGGATTAATATAGATCTGATTATAGCTCGAGAAGCCATTCATGAAGGAAAAAAAGGTATGGCCTACAGTCGAGTCTATGATCGTATTGATATTAGGCAATGAAAAATTATCCTTAAGAGAATCCTTATTAAGGTCACAAAATTCAATGCATATACAAATACGACCATTGAGTTTACTAATGGTAACAATATTCAAAATCCAAGGTGAATAGTTGATCAGATAGATAAAGCCTACTTTTAATAGCTTCTCTATCTTCATCTTAACCAACAAGGTGATCTTGGGATTTATCTTTCACATTTTTTATTTAATATGCTTGGCATCGAGACATAAGACAATATTGTGAACCACTATATACTCATCAATAGCAGGCATGCCCTCATATGACCAAGCAAAGATATCAAAGTGAGGATGTAAAGGATGGAGTGCTCCTTAGCTTCTTCAAAAGAAAGACATTTTCCGAACTTAATCAATTTTTTAGAGGATTTAGGGTCCATGAAAACTTCAGCAATATCCCCCTGAAGGAGAGGACTATAGTCTTCAAGATAAGGTATTGGGACACCATCATCAATGTTAGATAGAGGAGCTTCCTTGTCCATATTCAAAATAGATTCTCCAAAATATGCTTGCATATTCAAGCCATACAATAATCATCACTTATGGTGAAAGGAAGCAAAGTGGGAATAGGCATCTAGCAATTCTTCTAGTGCTTCTTCCAAAGAAAAGACATCTAGAGGAATTTCTTCTGATTCTATTTTATCCTCTATTAGTTCAGGATGAGCTAAGTTGAGAGGTTCAACTAAAATCATGTTAATACTCCACCATGGTTTTTCTCTAGATTTTTCAATAGAGCATCCCAAACCAAAATGATGCTTGTGAGGATTAAATTGGATAAGGACCTAAATTTCTTGTTCAATATGCCCAAGAATTTTATGCCCATAACCATTCTTGGAAACAATCCTATATCCAAGGCCACAACACATTTACAAAGCCTTGGAAGGAGGTGGTTCCACAAAGAGAACGTCATTCCACCAATGAGTTTCAAACATGTCTACAAGACTGCAACCATTCTTCTCATTGGAATAAAAAACATTAACCTCCCTAGTAGAATTTCGATCATCCTCATTATCGGGTGAACAATTAGGTTCTTGGGTAGGATCACAACTTTTCTCCTCGATAAGAGGTTGATCAAACTTCTTAGTAGAGGTATTTGAAGTTAATAGAAGATCAAGGTGGATAGGATTCACTTTGTATTCTCTAATAAATAATTTAGAAAATTATAAGGATCCTCAATCATCACCAAGAAATGAATTCAATTTAGAAGAAGTAGACAGGGAAGGTGTCATGCCCAAAAATTTTGCTAGAAAGCCCAACCAATTTCTTTTTTTTAATCATTCTCTAAGCTAATTAAAGTTTTATGTGATCATAATTCAGCATTATCTAGATATTGCTATGCACAATAGTATGCTCCTTTAACAATTCTCTTTGAATATTAGAAGATCCCACATCCTTATGCTTTGACTAATTTATTATTCTCCTAGCACAACCATTATGGCTCATCAACTCAATATAAATTTTCCGATTGACTTGTAAGACCCTTTAGCCAAGAAGACTCTATTAGCGTGTCTCCTATATCTATCATAATTATACTTCAGCTAGCATGAGTTTTGCATCACTTCAATTACATGGAATGCAATGGTAACTTTAATATTAGGAAGCTTTATTTTATTACCAAGTAAAGGTGTACCCGCTAAAATTCCACACAAGTGATAGAGTAAACACGCATGATTGATTTAATATATATGAGATTAGTATCAAAGATCATTACCACCTAGCTCCATACACCCTTCCCCACTATAATTGTCATCATTTAGATTCACATATATTATATATTTTATAACATTTACTTATTCCTTTATTAATACTTGAGATGATCCCATCATTTTATTTGGTAACCATTATCCTTATAGGCCTACAACTATATTTACACTTTTGGTTATAATCTTCCCTCAAATTTTCCTTTTATTTAGGTTTGCGATATTCAAGTACAACCTCCTTTTTTTGTGTTTAAGTAAAATGGAATAGATTCGTTAACTACCACCTCTTTTATATACCACTGGTGCAACCCTCTACGCTAACACTTCCACTAGGGTAGCATCGATCATTAAGTGATTGGTGAAGACTCTAGTGTTAAGCTGCAATGACATTACTATAGTTATTATGGTTATATAGTTCATGCTCCAACTCACAATTGGTTTTTGTATTCCCATTACTATTAGCATTTTTTTATAGATGTAGATATATATATATATATTTCAAAGACAAGTATATAAACAATGTTGTAATGCCCAAGATTTATACTAGGACAAAAATATGACTATTTTTTTTTTAAATATAAAATACATTAACCACTTGATTCATGCTTTCCCTTAAGAACATCCATTTTTTTTTTTCATTCTTTATTTTTTTTACTATTAAAAACCTCTAGATTGACTAGCTCAATGCAAGGAGAGTAATCACTGGACTCATTTACAAAATAGATATTAAGCAATTAAATTGATCTAAAAGACCTTCACTTTAAGAAGTATACATACATGTGTATATATTTATATACTAGTATCCATAATTATTTTTCTTTTATCTAATTACCCACATACTCCCATATTAATATTTATTTATTTGCAATTGTATTTACCATCATTTTGTTTATAGGATGTATTTGTTTATTTAATTATTTATTAATTCATTTTATTTATATCAATATTTAAATGTATATGATCAATTATATAAAGAGTGAATGCTATGTAATTATTGACTATATTTACTCACATATATTAATTTATTTACTATAAGAAAGAATAACATAAATAGATAAATAAGATAAGCTTCTTTCTTTTTTATTCACAAAGAAAATCTACTTCTCATTCTTATTCCTCCCTCTCTCTTTAAATATTTGTAAGCTAAAATAATTCCCTTCCTTCATGGGAAAGTAGGAAACATTTCTTCTTCTTTTATTATTATTCTTTAAAGATAAAAAGAACATTAGAAACAAGTGTACCATATTTAAAAAAGGATTTCTTGGAAGAAAACGTGGAGCCTTACGTGAGAAAGGATTTACCCCGGGGGTAATAAATTTATTTATTTATTCATTAAAAAAAGAATATTAATAATCTATTTGAAGGTAAAGTTAATAGCATCCCTCAATGGATATATGTATATCCTAATTAACATGGCTTGTTTATATTGTAATATATATATCCCATTATAATCTTTCTAATATTTTTCCTATTTTAATTATTCACGATGATACTGTTGGTGATGGATTTCCCATGTGAGTGCTAACGGTAAGTATAATTCTTGCATATTTTTATCCATATTAATCTTTGCAGAAATTATTATTTACTCAACCATTGCAATTACTATAGGCTGAAGATGTTAATAAGTTTTCTATACTAGAGGGCCAATGGTGAAGTTTTGTTTCTTCTGTTATTATTACTACTTTTGACACTGTAGTAATCCCATAACATGGGAGAAATTTTGTTCGAGAAGGAGTATTTGTTACCTAAACTATTATTAAATATCAAGCATTTCCAACAAGCATATAGTTTTAAGTGTTGCAACATTAATTTATGATTCATCTGACCTTATAAATAAATTGTTAAATCTGGAAGATAATAGAGAAAACATAATTTATTTTACACACTAATATTAATGGTTGGAAACAAATTAAAAACTAATGAATTAATTTACTTTAAGTTGGAATGGCACCAAAAATCGAAGATGATTAGATACATTATTATTTCCTTAATTAATATTACTCCTGCAACTTTAGCACTGATAACTAATTGCTAAAGTGACACACCATTACTACGGATCTATGCGCATAATGATTAATTAAAGCAGCAGTTTGATTAAATAGACATTGACGCAGAAATTCCAGAGTATTCAATGGTACAGATTGTGTGCGAGGAAATACAAGAATAGAGTTTATAAAAATAATTGATTCAAACAGGTAAATACCTCATCCTATGGGTAAATTGAGAGTATTTCATAACAAGAAATTTATTACTTATTCCCACTGATAGTTACACCATTTATTGATGCATAATAATAACATGAAAATACACATGGCAGCCACAAATGAGTAAACTCTGCCATATGATTTTACTACAACTGGATTTGTGCTCAGCCTATGACTGCCATTACTCTGTGCACATGGAAGTTGGTTTCCATCTACTTCAATGCCTCTCACAAGCTACGAAAGGACTCTCTTTCATTATGTCACATGCTTTTCCAACCCAAAAGTAGTTGCTAGCAATTAAGGTGAAGAGTGTGTTAGAATGAAATGCTCAACTTGTGACTGAGTGCACGTCCCAAAAGGAGAAATTTAATACGCAGATGCAAACATAACTTTTTTATTCTTTCTTTGTTATGCAATGATATTAAGGTGTTGGTTAAAACAATACACACTTTAGTTATTGATTTGTTTTTTTTTTCTTGTTTTTTTTTATCTCTTGTGTGAGTTTTACTGATTGAAGAAGATTAGATAGATAAAAAAATTGTAGTTCTTAGGCAGTTCCATTTTATGCCAGAAATGGCTACACAACAATATGACCAACACCCGTTGTGAGAAGAAGGCTATCAAAGGGGAAGAAGGAGCGGCTAAAATACTACAACCAAATCCAAGGCCCAACAAGGCACGTGGGATTCCAAAACAAACTTCAATGTTGACGTAGCCATTGGTTGTTCTAAGCATACCATGTCTCACAGAAATCAAACAACAAGAAATGTACAAAGGTATAATGTATATCTGAGCTATATGTGGTTGTACAATAGGTAGTATTCTCTTCTTTTTGTTGTTGTTTATTTATCTATTTTGTCTTCATTACTTGTGCATTACTGTTGTAGGCTATTTTAACCACGGTGCATAGGTTGTATTTTAATCTTGGCATTTGTAGGTCTAAGGATGAATATATGCATAAGCAAGAGTAATTTGTTTTTTTGTTTTCCACATACAAATGAGTCAGAGGCCTGCATTATGAATATTCTTTGACTCTTAAACTGTTACTTTGTATTTTTATTTTTAGACAATTTAAACTAAACAGGCTTGTGTATAAAGGAATTTGTATGGACCTACCACGTTTACAACTTAATGTGCAAATCAAAGTAGTTTATTTATTTTAATTTCTCGGTATATGGTTAAACTCATTCATGCTTTTTCACCAATATGTAGGTTTACATTTTAAGCATGGAAAGAGGATTACTATTTTTACATACCAAATGTAACTTTTATTTATCTTGAACACTTCCTTAGATACAAACCCATAATATCTAACTGCAGATAAAATGAAACAGAGGAAAAGATCATGTTGACTAAGGACCCCCCTAAAATTATGTTTGCTCCCTTACAAATCACTAGTTCAGTACTCTTTTGATTCTTGATGCTCTTTCTTGCAACTCAATGAACCTACTTTTGTTTTATTCAAATGTAAAGGATAATATAAACCAATTTACACAACATTTTCTTCAAATAACAACTAGAAACACTTTCTCTCTCCCACACTTATATTTACTACAAATGCATAGAGTATTTTACCTTCTCTATTACAATAAAATACAAATTTCTCACTTTTTTTTTCTTTTTCTTTTCTCTTCATATTATAAATGATACATAGAAAAGAAACAATAACATGTCAATGAATGCAAGCTTCCTCTTTTCCAATCTCTTCCATGCTACAAAAAATAGTAGATTTTCCCATGTTACAAATAAATTTATGAAATACAATGAAGGACACACATCTAATTAAATCTTTCTCTCCACCCTACCATAATGGCATCATGGAGCCTTGTGGGCTCTAGCCATACCCATGAGCAAGGAATTCTTAAAACTCCATGATGATAAATGGAGTCTTTTCTCATATTTACAAAGGACAAAACTAACATAGCACTAATTTCACACATTTAAGTTCTCTACTTCTATTTTCAACGATAAATCCTTATACTATAATGCCTTCTTACAACTAATAAACAAGGGTAAACAGAAATAAGAACTTATCTCTTCTTTCAATGAAGGGTTTGAACACTTTAATCCATCTTTCCTCTTCAATCCAACTAGTTTAAGCACCATCCACTAAGAAGCATAGCTTCTCTTCTCCCACTTCTTCTCTCCAACCATAAGTAGAATTCTCCAAATGGATAAGTGGGTAGCACCCCCCTCATTCTTCCTCTCCAAACTATATAGATGTTTCAACTTGCTGCTTTTGGGTGGAGAGGTGTGAAGTGTAACTACCTCCATCAATGAGGGTCTTTTCCTTATTAAAGAAGAAGCATGCACTTGTACAACCTCTCCATCTTTTCATCCCAACCTCCCCTCAAAACTCGTCACTCCCCATTATGAGGGCTTTTTAGGGGTCAAATCATGTCCTTGAGGCACTATTATATGCCCACTTGACCCCTATCACTATGGTATAGACCCTAGGGGGTTTATTTTTTCATCCCAACCAAGGAAATTGACCAACAACCCTCTTTAAAGGCTCATTTAAAGATTCATCTGAATTTTAAACTTACATTAGGGTTTTTTAAACCTTATCCTTCCCTACACCTTAGATGACTCAAAATTAATTACCCTTACAATCAACCTTCCCAACCTTAGTCTTCCAACACATTAACTCTATTTCCTTCTAAGCCCAAAACAAAAAAAGAAAAATTCATATCCTCAAGAGATGTCTTTCAATTTGCTCTCAGTGGTTTTCCCTTCTTGTATTGGAACTATGCTTTCATGCACATTGCCAACGCAATCGTGAGAACAATCATACACATAAATTTTATAGCTGAAATAAGATTTAATTATACAACAATTCCATTTAAAACTTCAATTATGAATCCATGATGCCTTCATGATAATAGAAATGAAACAAATGTCAAGATGAAATACTAGAATATGGTCATACAATCACATTATTTATTGCCTGCAATACAACTTACCATCTATTTGTGGGGACATATAACAAATTAAGTCTAGAATTAATTATATAAAAAGTGGGGTCTTACATCCCCCTCCCCTTAGCTTAGACTTCCTCCTGGAAGTTGTTAAGGTCAGGAAATTAATCTCAACATAGAACCGCACATAAATCTATTAAAATATGAATTACTTTTCTTTCGTGATGAAACAAACAAAACATTCAATTATAAGAACACATTAAAGACATTCCTTCCATGAATCCAATATCTAAATACTTAGAGAAAAAAATTCACCACCATAGGACATTCATCTGATATACTCACAATGTAACAAGGGCTAGTCATTATCCTGTAATTAACATTTTTTTATTAACAATTACACCCACATATATCCAAAACATAGTATTATCCTTAGAAAACTTTCAAGGTTCCCTTATTCACATCATAAACATCACTTGTGATGTTAGGAAATATTTTCATTCCAATATCAATTCATGTCTCAAGAATAGTATTCCCAATTTTATTTTGTCCCCTTCTTTCATAGGTAGTAGTCAAATATTTTCACATCACTTATTTATAAAATTTACCCATACATCAAAACAATTACACATAATTCACATCACAAGGCTCACATAATGGGTTTTACAAGGATGGAGATTCTTTGATACCATAGCCATTAGGAAAGATGGTCTCAAGGTCCTTCTCTAAGGACCCTTCCATACATCTCCTAGGTACCTTCTCTTGTTTGTGTAAGGGAGTTAGCCTCCAAGAGGAAGGTACAAAAAGAATAATCATAGAGCTAGGGGAAGGATGGATTAATGACCATCCCATACTGGTCCCATTCACAACCCCTTTTAAATAATTTATAATTCCCCAACACATCTACTCCCCTATACGACCTGCCAGGGAACCCCCTGGGATATGGTAGTTTTTAGAGATGTCACATTACACCACACTTTCGAGTAGTTAGAAAACAATAAGAAGCCTCAAATCAAGAAACATATAATCAAAACCCAACACTTCAATAAGTATAAAATTATAACTTTAAGATAAAAACTAAAAAGGAACTTGATTGTAATTGCATTTCAACATCACAATCTTAATTCAAAAATGAAAATTAAATAATTCCTTGAGGCAATGGACTACAAAAACTTTCAAATGGCTAAATAGCCCCAATAAAATAAATGTGAAATTTAACACTACTAGCATATAATAAAATAAATCATCAATCAAGAAATTTCCAATAATTCAAATCTCAACAATAAAACTTTCACATTACAAGCACCATGTGACTATGATAAAGCCACCTAAGGGGAGGAGGGGAATGGTGGTTCTCTAACCACATAAGTATAATAGCATGCAATAATTGGTAATCCCTAACAACATCAATATGATAGTGGGAAATATCATGGTGGACTCTTCCACATAGTATCAATGCCTTGCATTGCTGAAGTATCCAAAATTTGTATTCAATATGGCCCAAGTAATTCCATCCTGTACCCATGGGTTATAAGCATCAAGGAGTGGGTTTGCACTATGAACCAACAAGTTTGGTTCTCATATGTGGGGGAGTAGGTTAGGAACACATCCAAGGAAAAACCATGGGTTCCCACTTGGTGTTCTCTTGCCTCTCAACCCTTATTTACACTAGCAAGCATCTCAATCCCGTAGGGGAGCCATACACTAGGGGTACACATTTAACATACAAACATGACTTATATAAAGAACTACTTCACATTTCATTTTGTAGACACACATCTACACATATCATGTTTACATTATTTCACAATTAATTGACTTACACAACGGGTCATCACAAAGGGTACACATAAGGGGATCGTACTCGATGTCCCTCACCCTTATCCCAAGTTAGATACCATGTATCTCATACTTGAGACACAACACATTTACTGGTTTTCCACTTCACAATTCATAACACTATACACTTTACAAAATTCACCATATTATAGAACAAAACAATTCACTCAAATGCATTCTAGATATTTTCTTTAAACAATATTCACTTTACTTCTTAATTTTGGAATTATCCACGCACTTTGCATAAGTACAAGAAACCACTAGAAGGTGTGCAACTATAGCTTAACAATACATAGTTCACCACACTATTAGCACATACATACTTCATTTTCTTTACACAAGGTTCACTTTGTTTATTCTTTTGTTAACATCTATCCTTTGCACACTTGTAATATAAATTGCCATATGATTCATAATTTCAATCTAGATAATACTCAATTTTCTTATAATTAACAATGCATGGTATATCACACTTCTCATCTTACTAACATCACATTTATGATCATGATTGTTTTCTTTTTTATCCATACCATTATTCCTTTTTATTCAACTATGTTTTTTATGTTCACTGACGTATCAATATGGGTGATTCCACTATATTTTCTCCACATGCTAATGAAGACTTCCCACATAATGAGGAAGATAGTTAACCATTTCCATCATAGTATGAGACAAGAAATCAACTCATTGCATAAACACATGACAAATCATGGAATAGTAGTTCTCAAAATCTTATTAATATCTTTTTAGAAATCTTGTGTCTTGCTATCTAAGGTTGAACCATTCAATCGTATATCATAATCATCATTTTTACAATCATAGTTCCATCTAACCTCATAAGATGCACAATGAGTAAAAGTCCTAGAATTTTTACCTACCTATTACTTTGAGGGGAATCGTTAGTTGCTTCGCAAGAACACAAATTAAGTCCTTATACACTATGTGTAAATTATGATCTAGGGTAATTGAAAAGGCCTAGCTATTTGTGTCAAAGGCATACCAAGTAGTGTTTCATGAGTGTCTCAAATCCATAGCCAAATTATGAACAAGCCCATAGACTTAAGTCCATTCATTTACACCTTTAAAGTTTAATTGTAATCTTTGATAGTATTTTAAATCCAAAATGCATGCCTAGGTGCTCAAATTGTACACAATATAGGGTCAAGAGATTTTCTATTGTTTTCACTCTTGTTATCATTTTCATTTAACCAATTTAAGGGTTTAGAGATTTAGCATCATTTAATTACAACCTTTAATACATTAATCCTTTTATGGTCCATATAATTATTTTCTTTTGACTAGTTACATGTTACCAAACGTAGTTATGATGTTCCCACCTCAATTCATACCACAACTTGCATAAGGAAATGTGTTGCTTCCTAAACACCCTTAAGAATTATGTTCTTAAGAAGCCAACAAGGTAGTGTTCCTCAAAAAACACACATCGTGATGACCTATTACACTATTCACATATTCTAAAAGACTATGCTTGAGAAACTCCACTTTATCCAAGGTTTAAGAAAATTAAATTTCAAGAGACTAATTAATGCCATAACCCTTGTTAAATGGCCCAATATGTAACTCAAGTCATTCTCCTTATTTACTTAAAACAATAGACCATTTTAAGATTGGGGTTTCTTCTAAAATTTGAACATCATTAAATACATACTTCCTTGACCCGTATATAATGGTCAATTCTCGATCCTTTATAATTTTACAACCCAGTTGGGTTGGATAATTACCACTAAGTTCTCGTTTATTGCACCATTTAAGTCCCTTGGAATTTCCCTTACCCACATTTTATTCTAACTATCACATGAGGTGGTTCACCCATTTATCCACATACTCAAAATACTTAATTCCTAATTTAATCCTAGAGTTCCCTAGTGTTACAATCTAGGGCTCTGATACTAAGTGTCATGCCCAAAAATTTTGCTATAAAACCCAACCAAATTTTTTTTTTTAATCATTCTCTAAGCTAATTGATGTTTTAAGTGATCATAATTCAACATTATCTAGATATTGCTATGCGCAATAGTATGCTCCTTTAACAATTATCTTTGAATATTAGAAGATCCCACATCCCTATGCTTTGACTAAATTATTATTCTCCTAGCACAACCATTATGGCTCATCAACTCAATATAAATTTGTCGATTGACTCGTAAGACCCTTTAGCCAAGAAGACTCTATTAGCGTGTCTCCTATATCTATCATAATTATACTTTAGCTAGCATGAGTTTTGCATCACTTCAATTACATGAAATGCAAGGGTAACTTTAATATTAGGAAGCTTTATTGTATTACCAAGTAAAGGTGTAACCCCTAAAATTCCACACAAGTGATAGAGTAAACACGCATGATTGATTTAATATATATGAGATTAGTATCAAAGATCATTACCACGTAGCTCCATACACCCTTCCCCACTATAATTGTCATCATTTAGATTCACATATATTATACATTTTATAACATTTACTTATTCCATTATTAATACTTGAGATGATCCCATCATTTTCTTTGGTAACCATTCTCCTTATAGGCCTACAACTATATTTACGCTTTTGGTTATAATCTTCCCTCAAATTTTCCTTTTATTTAGGTTTGTGATGATATTCAAGTACAACCTCCTTTTTTGTGTTTAAATAAAAAGGAATAGATTTGTTAACTACCACCTCTTTTATATACCACTGGTGCAACCCTCTACGCTAACACTTCCACTAGGGTAGCATCGATCATTAAGTGATTGGTGAAGACTCAAGCATTAAGCTGAAATGACATTACTATAGTTATTATGGCTATTTAGTTCATGCTCCAACCCACAATTGGTTTTTGTATTCCCATTACTATTGGCATTATTTTATAGATGTAGAATATATGTGTGTGTGTGTGTGTGTGTGTGTGTATATATATATATATATATATATATATATATATATATATATATATATTTCAAAGACAATCATATAATGATGTTGTAATGCCCAAGATTTATACTAGGACAAAAACATGACTATTTTTTTTTGAAATATAAAAGACATTAACCACTTGATTCATGCTTGCCGTTAAGAACATCCATTTTTTTTTTCTTTTTCTTTTTTTTTTTACTATTAAAAACATCTAGATTGACTAGCTCGATGCAAGGAGAGTAATCACTGGACTCATTTACAAAATAGATATTAAGCAATTAAATTGATCTAAAAGACCTTCACTTTAAGAAGTATACATATATGTGTATATATTTATATACTAGTGTCCATAATTATTTTTCTTTTATCTAATTACCCACATACTCCCATATTAATATTTATTTATTTGCAATTGTATTTACCATCATTTTGTTTATAGGATGTATTTATTTAATTAATTATTTATTAATTCATTCTATTTATATCAATATTTAAATGTATATAATTAGTTATATAAAGAGTGAATGCTATATAATTATTGACTATATTTACTCATATATATTCATTTATTTACTGTACGAAAGGATAACATAAATAAATAAATAAGATAAGCTTCTTTCTTTTTTGTTTACAAAGAAAATCTACTTCTCATTCTTATTCCTCCCTCTCTCTTTAAATATTTTTAAGCTAAAATAATTCCTTTCCTTCACGGGAAACTAGGAAACATTTCTTCTTCTTTTATTATTATTCTTTAAAGATAAAAAGAACATTTGAAACAAGTGTACCATATTTAAGAAAGGATTTCTTGGAAGAAAATGTGGAGCCCTACATGAGAAAGGATTTACCCCGAGGGTAGTAAATTTATTTATTTATTCATTAAAAAAATAATATTAATAATTTATTTCAAGGTAAAGTTAGTAGCATCCCTCAATGGATATATGCATATCCTAATTAACATGGCTTGTTTATATTGTAATATATATATTCCATAATAATCTTTCTAATATTTTTCCTATTTTAATTATTCATGATGATACTGTTGCTAACGGATTTGCCATGTGAGTGCTAACAGTAAGTATTATTCTTACATATTTTTATCCATATTAATCTTTGCAGAAATTATTATTTACTCAACCATTGCAATTACTATAGGCTGAAGATGTTATTAAGATTTCTATACTAGAGGGCCAATGGTGAAGTTTTGTTTCTTCTATTATTATTATTACTTTTGACACAGTATTTATCCCATAACATGGGAGAAATTTTGTTTGGGAAGGAGTATTTGTTACCTAAACTATTATTAAATATCAAGCATTTCCAACAAGCATATAGTTTTAACTATTGAAACATTAATTTATGATTCATCTGACCTTATAAATAAATTGTTAAATCTGGAAGATAATAGCAGCAAGCATAATTCATTTTCTAGGCTAATATTAATTGTTGGAAACAAATTAAAAACTAATGAATTAATTTACTTTAAGTTGGAATGGCACCAAATATCGAAGATGATTAGATACATTATTATTTCCTTAATTAATATTACTCTTGCAACTTCAACATTGATAACTAATTGCTAAAGTGACACACCATTACTATGGCTCTATGCCCATAATGATTAATTGAAGCAGTAGTTTGATTAAATAGACATTGACAGAGAAATTTTAGAGTATTCAATGGTATGGATTGCGTGTGAAGAAATACAAGAATAGAGTTTATAAAAATAATTGATTCAAACAGGTAAATACCTCAGCCTATGGGTAAATTAAGAGTATTTAATAACAAGAAATTTATTACTTATTCCCACTAATAGTTAAACCATTTACTGGTGCATAATAATAACATGAAAATACACGTGGCAGCCATAAATGAGTAAACTCCACCATATGATTTTACTGCAACTAGATTTGTGCACAGCCTATGATTGCCATTACTCTGTGCATAGGGAAGTTGGTTTCCATCTACTTCAATGCCTCCCACAAACTACGAAAGGACTCTCTTCATTATGTCACATGCTTTTCCAACCTAAAAGTAGTTGCTAGAAATTAAGGTGAATATCCTATTAGAATAAAATACTCAATTTGTGACTGAGTGCACATCCCAAAAGGAGAAATTTAATACACCACTACTAAATTTGACACCATTTTTCGATGGTCATTCATTGGTCGTTTGACAAATCTTTGTTGGAAGAGTGACGAAATGGCCAAAATATTTGCGTCGCCATTTTTTCATTAAAAGGCCAACGATGAAATAAATGTCAAAATAATGGCAAAGAATCGTTGGTTGACAGCATCGTGAAATGGCTCAGACTTTTGTCAGAATATCAATGAAAACTTTGTGTATCCACTGAAGAATTGCACTAGAAGTTCATCGCCAATTCGATGAAATGGGCAAGCAGTAATGTCGAAACAACAGCAGACATTCATTGCCATTTTGACAAAATGGGCAAGGAGTAGTGTCGAAACAACACCAAAAGTTCATCAAATGTGCGATGAAATTGGCAAGTAGTAGCATCGAAACAACACCAAGAGTTTTTCGAGTTTATGATGAAATTAGCAAGGAGTAGCATCAGAAGAACACCAAAAGTTCATCAAAAGTGTGGAAAAATGGGCAAGGAGTAGTGTGGTAACAACGCCAAAAGTTCATCAAAATTGTGACAAAATGGGCAAGGAGTTACGACAAAACCTTTGTCACAGATATAGTAACTTCGTCGAGCCTTTCTATTGATTCATCGATGGTTGTCATTGAAATTGCAATGAAGTAGCAATTTTTTTTTAAAAAAATATTCATGGAAATGTACCATTGTGGAGACTAATGACTAATCATACATACACACTACATATTGGTTTGATGCTTCAAACAATGCATTTCTTATATTGAAAAGTGCATTACATTATTGAGCTTCTCTTTGTTTCGAGAATAGTTTAATATTATCTACTTAATAGGGCCAACCAAGTGATGGTGGAAGCTCATTTGGCCCCTGCCCCCCCTTCACATTACTCTCAATTCCCCATACCCAATCATATAACATTAATCATTCATTCATCCATTAATAACATATAACATTCATTCATTCATCCATTAATAACATATAACATTCAGTCATTCATCCATTAATAACATATAACATTCATTAATTAACATATTCACATTGATTCATTAACATATAATATTCATTCTTTTAGTTTTTACATATTATCAAAAATATGGTTGTCATGATATGATTACAATCACTTTTTTTTGTTTCTTTTTTAAAGCTACATAAAGTTGAAGTGGAGTATCATTTTCTAAATAAATATTTGTCCCCCCTTTAGTTGTTCTGCCCTCTGCTCATGACGTGGACGCCGTTGTAAGGGGGGATCTACTATAATAAGAAAGAAATGTTAAACTGATATGTTTTATTATTATTGTTACAAGTATTTCATTAATTAAAAGAACATTAGAGTGGCTCTCTTTACTTGATGGTCCACATCATGTTCTTGAACTTTTGTTATAGACTCATGCTCAACATTTTGAACACCCTCTAAATCCTGATCTGCAGTTGAAACATGAAAGGTTACATTAATTAATACACCAATTGAAATTAAATATGTTTAAGAGAACAGGAGGGTGGTCCACTTTACCTGATGGGGCCACATCTTGTTCCTAATCTTCTCTAGCCTAATCATGCTCAACACGTTGATCATGCTCTACATGCTCAAAAGTTGAAACACGAAAGGTGACATTAATTAATACACCAATTGCAATTAAATATGTTTAAAAGAACTCTAGAGTGGTCCTCTTTACCTAATGGAGCCACATCATATTCCTGATCTTCTCTAGCCTGATCATGCTCAACATGTTGATCACACTCTACATGCTCTAAAGTACCAAGATGCACACCATGATCTTCATCAGCATGTTCTACTCCACCCTCACCAGGCTGCATTCCAATGTCATGTTTAGTATTATCAATGCTTGAATGTTTAAAACAAATAGGAATGTAATTACTTTATGGTGGAAATTAATATTGAATAGATTGCACAAGTATTCAATTTTAAATAAACTTTATTGAGTTTATTTACCTGTGTGTCAGATGCAATGGAAGATTGTGTTTGCCCAATCAAGACTCTTAGGCATTTAGCCACGACTCCATAGCCTGGCTATAAGGCAATCTTCAGGTCCTCTTCTATGGGAACTCTATTGAATTAAGAGCCCTGCATTTTTGCATAAGATCATGAATTTTGCTTCTATGGTGTGATAAAACCAAAAAAAAATTCAATTTATTATATTTTGGATGCAATATTTCATTTATTGATACTTACAATTCATGTGGCTAATTTCATATAACCACCAGAGCCAAGTTTGTGTTGCCTGTGCTTTTCTAGTCTTTCCTTTGTTGCCTTCGATGTGTCAGACAGCCTATGAAAAGTTTGAAATACATTAGATTATGTAAAAATAAAGAGTAATCAGTATATAATTACATTGTTGATAGTATCACACATAGTATACTACTTTTAAAAAAATTAATGGCATTTCCATAGCATACAGACATTAAGAGCAAATAAAATACAGAGTTCAATCCTTGAATTATAGAAAATAGATTTTTGATGGTTATATTCATATCGCTGATTACATTGCACAAAACATACTACAACTGCATAAATATCATATGGTGACAAATGTCTATGATACCACATTTTTCATACATGTCTACCAAAGCATTTTATCAAACAGTTCACTACCTTGCTATTATGGCTAAAAGCCTAAAATACGTGCTTTCAAACAAGCTATGGATGCTTGGAAAAAATATATCAAAGCATATTTAGTAAGCAATAGCATAGAAAAGGCAGTGAACTGTTTCAAAAAATGCCTCAAAGAAATGTGGTCTCATGGTGATGGAATGCCATGACAATCCATAGCAATTTGCTTGTCATGGCATTCGTTATGGCATTCCATCACCATGAGACCACATTTTTTGAAGATTTTTTCAAATAGTTCACTACCTTTTCTATGCTACCACATTTTTCATACATGTCTACCAAATCATTTTATCAAACAGTTCAACACCTTCATGCTATGGCTAAAAAGTAAAAACCTCAAACAGGTGCTTTTGAACAAGCTATGGATGCTTGGAAAAAACTACCAAAGCATAATAGTAAGCAATAACATAGACAAGGCAGTGAATTGTTTGAAAAAATGCCTAAAAGAAATGCAGTCTCACGGTGATGGAATACGATGACAATCCATAGAAATTTTCTTGTCATGGCATTCCATCACCATGAAACTACATTTCTTTGAGACATTTTTTTCAAGCAGTTCACTGCCTTGTCTATGCTACTGCATTTTTCATACATGTCTAACAAATCATTTTATCAAACTGTTCATTGCCTTGCTACTATGGCTAAAATCCTAAAACAGGTGCTTTCAAACAGCTATGGATGCTTGGAAAAAATCTATCAAAGCATAATAGTAAGCAACAAGCCATGGTCTCATGGTTTTTTTGCATGAAAATCAGCTTAATTTTATTCACATTTTTTTGCAGATTTTAAACATGTTTTTTTGGCAATTTTGTAGTTTGAAACAGAAAAAAATCATTAACGAAAAAGTCAATGATTTTTTCAAAAAATTAGGAAAAAAAATCGTCCAGCCTACAGTTTTTTTAAAAATCGCGATTAATCAAGATTTTTTGTAGATTTATGGTTCTATATCACATACCTTCCTTGGCCCAGTGGTGTCTTTCCTTTTTTCTTTTCAACCTTCTCCTTTCCATTAGACACCAAGTCCTTTCAGTCCCTCTTCAGAATCATGGGGGAATGCTCATACTTTTTGTTCTTCTCTAAATGTGACCTATATTGGTCCCCCGCATACTTTAGATAGGTACTAGCTTTCTTAAGGACCTTGGTTCAGTTGAATGTTTTATCACCGAATAGCACAACCAAATGATGAATGAGCTCATCTTTTAATCTTCATTTTGGGCATTCCACCGTGTACATATGGTGGGCCCAAAGAGCTACAATGTAATATTACTTATATGTTTATAAAAAACATCATTTCTTGCAAAATGATCATGGGATCAATAGTCTAAAAAGAGCGATCAATAAGTAAATTTCAATTGGATTATATAGAACAATAATTAAAACATTTTAAAGTACCCGGGACCTTCTCTATCTTTATGGGAATGAAATCCTCGGTCACCACAAGTGTGACCAACAATGTTCTTGTACTAGTAATACGGGAATATCCAAGAAATGCTACTAAAACATCACTAGTACTAGTGGCCTCTGCATCCCTAGGTACATGTCTTGACGCATTTTCTGGTATGTGTTCACTACTAGAGGATGCATTAATGGATGCTTCCATGGTATGTGTTGCTAACATTTCAGACGACAATATAGGCACAAATGATGGGGTCAGATAATGTGATGTATGCGTAGGAAGATTAGGATGGACACTTGTACCAACCCTTACTCCTCGGGAAGCACTTGCAGTACCCTGATCATGGCCAGGAGCATCATGAATAAGAAAATAACCCTGTAAAAACAACACATTTTAGTTCATGACATAAAAGAGTACAAAATATAAAACCATGAATGAACTTAAGTTATAATTAAAGACCTCATGACAGCTTACTTGCAAGTTTTGTAATCTCTCTGTCAATACTTTAACCCTCTCTCTTATCTCATCTATTTGAGGCATTTTGAACATCAACTTAGTCATTTCTTCATTGCATTTTTTCATGAGCTTCTTTATTGTATCAAAAGGGTTTGTTGAATAAGCGATGTCATCATCACAAAATATTGACTGCACCTCACTATGGATTCTCTCCTCTACTACTAGTGCCTTTCCCCAATCAGTCGACTGCAACAAGATATTAAAAATATTATCAAAATTAACCCAAAAAACTTATGAAAAAAACATAATAATAAAACATTTTGCTCGTGTCTAATTTGTACAATTACAATGAGGTAAACCTGTCGGGCAGAAGCACCTAAAAATACATCGCGATCTATGCTCTAGGCCAGAGCCTTCTCCATATGATCAATGTCCCCCTATGACAAAAATTAAATATAAAAAAACATTACCAAAATGAAACCAATAGACTTAAGAAAAAAACATAAGAATAAAATGGTATATTGGAGTCATTAATTGGAGGTTGGGTAAAATGGTACATAGTAAGTACCACCCCCATAGTAACTGTGTTTGTAACTAAGCGATTCAAAATGTAATCAATTAGCAACTCTTCCCCTGCAGTTATTGATTTTATTGCACATATGAATAGATAGTTTCCCTTGCGCACCTCAAATATGCAATTGGGTTGCTTATTTGTTGACCCAGGTCATGTACTATTTATAAATCCTACAATATTCTCTGATGCTTTTGGCCTTCCATCAATGTACATAGCTACTCCTTTATTTTGATCCTTATCTTTTAGTTGTATATAATTTGCTGACAGTGCATACCTACATATACTTCATGTTTATCAAACTGGTTGTGTCCAATCTTTGTAACTATAACAGGGTCCAACATACTCCATCAATTCAGTAACTTTGTTGTAATAAACCTTTATGTTGTCCATGCAAAATAGGCCCAAACCATGTAATGACAATGGTGCTATGTGATATATCCTCTCATTGACACAAAAATTGGTGTTCATTGGAGGAAGTTCCCTGGGTACCCATTGTTTCCATAGATTTTTGTACCTCAAGGGCACTTCGACGTCGCCTATGCTCTCATCATCATAAGAACATGACCCCCCTTTAGCAAGAAAAAATTCCATGCATTTATAGAATTTTCTTCTAATCTTTTGACCTCTAGTTGATCTCCCTCTTTTAGACATACTACATGTCTCACTTTCCTCTTTTCTTCCTAAACTTCCCTCGCTTGAGGAAGATAGATCTCACAAATACCTATTTGGTGGTACCTGCACTCATAAGGATGTTGGATAAAGTTTTTTCATGGTGATGTGATCCCAAGGTGACATTATAATTAATCTATTATTACATTGCTGGAATTTCATAGGTTATAAAATTAAATCTACTTAATGTTTTAACTCCCAAACTTTGTAACAAGTGTTAAATGTGACTGTGGTCACCCAATTACACAACCAAGGCCTCAATTGTATTCTCTAATTGTAATCAAAGGACTTTTTCTCTTCATTCAAGTAAATAAACTTGAAGGGAAACACCACCAAGTGGTTTATTAGACACCTACATGACTAAAAATAGTAGCAAATTTACATTTAATTTCCATATGTCTAAGTGGTTAACGGGGAGGGAGTGTGTACTAGGCCTAGGTAAGTCATCATAATTTTACGCTTTGGTAATAATTTTTTTTAAGTCATATTAAATCTTCCTATGTCTAATTTCTAGGAGATTTCTGGTATGTTTTAAGGTAGGATGATTGATGAAAGAGCCCAAAGACTAGCCTTTCTCCATGGTATCCAATTACACATAGCAGTTGTCTTCTCTTATACAGTTGGACATGATTTAAAGAACTTAGCTAGGAATTATTTATTTAACCTAAGGTTTTCTCATAATGCCATCATTGGAAAAGTATGATCAAATTCTTCTATTATGAAGAATTGGTCTATGTGCCTCTAGTAATCACTATAAATGTTTGTAAGGATAAAATGACTAATTGCATCAGGTAGGAGAGAATCAACTTTGAGTTTTTCAAAGATTATATTCCTCTATTCATAATTTTTAAGGGTTGTGTGTGGAGGAGGTTATCACTACCAAGAAGGGAGGAGACCTTTCCTTGTATTCTTTTATAATTTTCATTATTCTTATTTATTTTACACCTACATTTACAAATACACATACATATGCATTTACTTTTTTCATTTATTTCTCATGTAGTTTAATAGTCTGATCGATTTCATATTATATGCGTTGAAGACTTTAGAATTTCAATTACATTAATTTATGGATATGTTATATCTATAACACTACAAAACCATATGCTCTTTGCATTTACACTTGCATTTAGAAATCAACATTTATATACATAGATATAGATTTCTTTAATGATATGTTGCATTTATTGTTCTAGGAGAGCATCTAGTAATTCCATTTACATTTACATTTAAAAATACATATACATACATATATGTGTGTGCGTGTATCATTTATATTCAGTGTTTAGAAACAACCCATTAGGTTTGCACATGGATAAAAAATCATAAAGTCAGATCTCCCATACATGTTTTGTTGAAACCTAGGCTTGAACCTCTCATTTCACATGCTTTTCTTCACAAAACTATTAAGGACAGTAGCTATACCTTCTTTATTTCTCATCCTATGCCCTATTCATACATCCTATAATTACAACAGTATCCATGGGGCCTCTTACACAAGCTATAGTAATCACAAAAAGTGTAAGAGCCACTTTATATCATGTTTGGACTACAAAACCCTGAAAAAATAGGGTAACTTAGATTATGATTTGTTGGTGAGTTGTATGGACAAAATCATTAGCACCAGCCCATTCTTGAAGTATTTTGAAAGAGAAGTGAATCAGGTGCTAGTTAAGTACAAACCTTATAGTTCAAGGTGAATGAGGTGGTCAATTTTGATTGGCCAATTGATGAAGAGTACAAGGCAGTCCAATTGGTTGGTGACACATGTGCTTTTTGGCCCGATGCTTGTTTGCTCCTCCTTTTTCTATAAGAAGGATTTCAAGGCCACAAGTACAAGTTAGCAAGTTAGATATTTTTGGTCGAGTCTAGATGAAGTTGCAAAGAAAATTGTAAAGTTCGATGGTTTTAGGGAAAATGCAATTTAGGTTTTGAGTCATTCTATAATAGGTTTTGAATTCATGGGGATTTGATGTTTTATGATAGTAATGGCATTTGAATTGATATGATTAATTCAAACTCATGTCTCCATTGTACAAGCATATCTAAATTTTGAATAAAATGATCAAGGGTTGTTTTGTTCATTTCACTGTTGTGGTGTGTATGATTGTTGTTTTAGGTTTAATTCAAGGAATTAATTAAAATTCTTGAATGGGATTGTAGGTGGATATGTTCTATATAAGCTTTTTTTTTTTGTCTTATCTTATACCATTTTATGAGAATTGGGGTGCCAATGATATGCGAGAAGATCTTTTGGAAACTAGGCATGAAAATTGAAGGTTAAAGAATGGGGTGCCAAGCACATTACTCATTGCCCTTGATGCGTCGATTTTTCATTGAGTGCCCTCAACCCACCTCATCACCGGTGTTGGTATTGACCTTGTTTTCACTTCTCCAAACTCTTCCGCGGCGTTAGTGTTGACCTTGTTTTTACTCCAAACTCTTCGTCGGTGCTAGTATTGACCTTGTTTAAACTCCAAAATATTCCTCAGCACTGGTATTGACCTTGTTTTCACTCCTCCAAACTCTTCCTTGGCACTGGAATTGACCTTGTTTTCACTACTCCAAACTCTTCCTCGGCCTGCATTGACCTTTCACTTCTCTAATTTGACAAGCTACAACTTGGTTTGTTGGCTTTTAGAGTATGTTAATTAAGTTCAAAATTTTGGTGCCATTTAGCTAAGTTTTAATATTCTACAATATAGTTAATTATATGTTAGCTATATTTTACATAATAAATAATATAATTATTCAACTTATTATAATTAGATATTATATTATTTAACAAAATTATTAAATATGTATAAAATTATTATAATTAATAATTAATAATAAGTATATTTTTATATAATACAAAATATAATTAATATAATATATATTTAATATAATAGTAATGTATATTAATATGAGAGAGAGAAACTAAATTTTGATTGGTTGTTTCATGTCAACAATCCAAGGATGGCATGTGTCCTTGGGGAGTTATGCTCAAGGTAGCATGCCATTTGATTAAAGATATGATATTCTCCTTTAAGACCTCTTCAATGTACCCATTGCACACTTAAGGAGACAAAGATAAATATAGGGAAGAAAATATAGAGAGAGATGGAGATAATGACAAATATACAAATAGAAAGGGAGACAAAGAGATAGAGAGGGGTAGAGATCAAGAGATAAGGATGAATAGATAGAGATATAGGGAGGGTGATTGATATATCTCTCCCTGTCGCTCTCTATATCTCCCACTATCTATGTCACTCCCGCCTCTTCCCCCTCTATCTATTGAGCTATCTCTCCCTCTCCCCCTTTCTCTCTCATTCACTCCATCTCTCCCTCCATCTCTCCTACTCTATATCTCTATCTCTATTTCTCTTTTTATCTCCCTCTTACTCCTCTCTATATACCTGAGAGTAATTAGGAGGTGGGGTGGCCAAGAGAGAGAGAGAGGGAAAGGGGGAGAGATATATATATATAGAGAAATAATTAGGAGGGGGAAAGGAGAGGGGAAGAGGGGAAGAAGGAGATAGAGAGAGAGAGAGAATTAGGAGGGGGAAGGGGGAGGGGAAGAGTGTTGAGGGTAGAGGATAGAAGGTTTAAGGGTTTATTCTTGAGAAAGTAGGAGGGAGAGACTTGAGAGAGAGAGGGGGGGAGGGAGTGGGAGAGAGATATAAGAAGGGAGGGTTAAGGGTAGAGGGTTTATTAAGGGTTTAGGGTTTAGGGCTAAGGGGAGAGAGATAGAGGGAGTGAGTGAGTGAGAGAGATATACCTAAGGGAGGAAGAGGGGGTAGGATATTGAAGATACTTGAGAGAGAGAGAGGGAGTGAGTGGGAGATAGATAGAGGGAGGGAGGGTTAAGGGTACAAGGTAGATGGTTTAAGGGTTTAGAGTTAAGGGTGGAGGGGAGAGAGATAGAGGGAGTGAGTGAGTGAGAGAAATACCTAAGAGAGGGATAGAGCAGGAAAGGGAGATATATATATATATATATATATAGAAAGAATTAGGAGGGGGAAGGGAGAGGGGAAGAGGAGAAGAAGGAGAGAGAGAGAGAGAATTAGGAGGGGAAAGGGGGAGGGGAAGAGTGTTGAGGGTAGAGGATAGAAGGTTTGCAAGTGGCTTATGGTTGAGGAGGCAGGGAGCAGAGATCAAGTGAGAGAAAAGAGAGAGGGAGGAGGGAGAGAGATAAAGGAGGGTTAAGGGTAAAGGGTAGAGGGTTTTAAGGGTTTAGGCAGAGGGAAGAGAGATAGAGGGAGTGAGTGAGTGAGAGAGAGAGAGACCAAATACTTATTGATAACCATAAATATTTGATATATCTACTTTTTATATTCAACACATATGGACTAATAGTTGAACACAAAAAATCTATTTGTTGTTATAAAAGAAACACATAATGATTTAAAATACAACTTATATTGAACAAAAATGGACCAATAGTTGAACACTAAAACTTTTTAAAAATCCTTCAAATTTAATGGGAAAATACATGTTATTTATTGTGCTCACCTTTTATATTTGTGATAGGACAAACTATTAATATAAAATTATCCAATGCTTGTGCATTGCTACCCCAATTGTTGTATAGATAAGAACAATATTTTTTCACTATGATAACAACACTTGTTTCAATGAGTGTCTTATTTTATTAAATGACCATTTTATTTTTTAAATAATATACTTATAGTGGAGAGTTGTGATATTTTATTTGAAACAAAAAAAATACTTATTTCACTTCTTCATGAAATATGTCACTTCTTGATGAGTTATGAGTGAGGGGAAGGGGAGAGAGAGAGGAATGGTTTTCACTGACTCTTGGCTAGAGAGTAGATGGTTTAAGGGTTTAAGGTTAAGGGTGGAGGGGATAGAGATAGAGGGAGTGAGTGAGGTAGAGAGAGACCTAAGAGAGGGAGAGGGGGTAGGATAATGAAGATACTTGAGAGAGAGAGAGAGGGAGGGAGTGGGAGAGAGATAGAGGGAGGGAGGGTTAAGGGTAGAGGGTAGATGGTTTAAGGGTTTAAGGTTAAGGGTGGAGGGATAGAGATAGAGGGAGTGAGTGAGTGAGAGAGGAAACCTAAGAGAGGGAGATAGGATATTGAAGATAGTTGAGGAGAGATAGAGACAGGGGAGGAGTGGGGAGAGATAGAGGAGGAAGAGTTAAGGGTAGAGGGTAGATGGTTTAAGGGTTTAGGTTAAGGGTGGAGGGGATGGAGATAGAGGGAGTGAGTGAGTGAGAGAAAGACCTAAGAGAGGGAGTGAGTGAGTGAGAGAAAGATCTAAGAGAGGGAGAAGGGGTAGGAGGGAGAGAATTGAGAGAGAGACCTGAGAGAGGGAGAGGGGGTAGGAGGGAGAGACTTGAGAGAGAGAGGTAGAGGGTTTTAATGGTTTAGGGTTTAAGGGTTAGGGTTTATGGGTAGTGATGGAACTTCAAAGTTTTGTTCTGAGTGTTCTATTTTATAAAAACAACACATATGGACTAATAGTTGAACACAAAAAATCTATTTGTTGTTATAAAAACAATAATAATGATTTAAAATACAACATATATTGAACAAAAATGGACCAATAGTTGAACACTGTAACTTTTTGAAAATCCTTCACATTTAATGGGAAAATACATGTTATTTATTGTGCTCACCTTTAATATTTGTGAAAGGACAAACTATTAATATAAAATTATCCAATGCTTATACTGATGGAACTTCAAATTTTGTTCCTAATGTTTCACTCATGCCTTGCCTTATGTCACTGGTCTTTCATGGTGTTTGAAAATTTCTTAGGGCTGGGGTGTTAGGTTTGTCTTCATCTTAAACCCTTGTGTTCACCTAATGCCTTGGTCAAGATCTATTTTGTCATTACCTATTTTGAAGGGTTTTAAAAACATCTTATGCCCCATCGTTCCATCTAGGCTCGGTCCCTTTGGTCTTAATATTTTATTTCCTCCGCGGGTTTTATTTTCCTAAGTCCTGGTTGGCCTTGTACTGAACGGTTTTAAAAAAACTTATGTCATTGTTTTCCATCCACCTAGTAATGTCCCCTTGCCCCTTAATGAATTTTTTATTTTTTAGAAGGATGAAATTCATACTGCCATCGATCAAAATGCCTTCAAGATCAATGGTTGCCTACCATCCCATGATCGGGAATTGTAGGATGGCGATATTGCAGGCAGGTGACACGTGTCCCATCTGGGGATCAAATTTACATGACTATTCATCAACTATCCTTTGATTTGAGTTATTCCACACATCCTGTGATGGCACTTTGGTTGATTGTGAAATCACAGGCGACTACCACGTGGACTGTACAAGGTGGGGCCTGAGGAAATTTTTGTGCGATATATTTTAAATGTTTCATTGCTTCCAAAGAAAAACATTTAAAATGAAATATTTGACAAGGCCAAGGGGAAATTCATTAAAAATGAGCAAAAGCAGAGAAATTAGGGCAACTAGTGATTTTAATGGTATATTAAAAAAAAATCATATTTTCATAGTTGAATACATTCAAAATATTTCTAATATATTTCTAATTTAAAAAATATATTGTTTAATTTTTTAAATATATATTTTTTTTTCAAAAATATATTTTTATTTTTAAAAATATATTATACATACAAAATTACATAATCAATAATAGATAATAGATTTTGGTGAATATATCTAGGTATGTTAATATATGCTTGAAAAACTAATTTTAATTAAAAACTTACTAACATCATTAAAAGGTAAGTTTATAATTATAAAAATTTAACATTAGAATTATTTAACATTTGAAATAGAAAATTTAAATATTATATTATAATAGTTTATAATTTACTTATATAGTATTTTTAATAATAGAAACAATTTTGATTGATTTAATATTTTCTAAGTTCAAGTATTGAATTTAAATATTATAAATATAATTATATATCTTTAATCAATATTATAATTTAAAAATAATAATGAATATTGAATATCTTAGATTTTAGTATAACTTAAATATTAAAAAATTTAATGTATAAGTTTATAAAATATAATATATATTTTTTTAAATAAAGATTTAAAGATTATTATATACGTATATTTAAAGATCCATAGAATTATCTTTTTAACTATGAGATTAATATGATTAATTTCATTTATAATTTTATCTTATCTTTTTAACAATTTTTTGGTATCCTACATAATTTGTTTTCTATAAGTATCATGTTGTATACTCTTTATATGGAAGGTAGTTTTTTTTCATGGAGCTTAATAAGTTTAAATAATTTTTAGTCATTTTAAATATTTTTATTTTGTTATAAAGATAGGTATATTTAGACTTTTGATGGCTTATGTACAATTATGCATATTCTTTTATTTATTATATTTTTTGCAATATCATGTTATTCTTGATTAATCACATTATTTGTTTGTATTTTTATTTGTTTTGTTGAAAAATATTTTATCTTTACTTTACATCTATGATAATTTCAAAATCATCAAATTTAAAAATTATAAATAAAAATTTATTTTTATTAATCTCTTGAAGTGCGTAGGTCCTAATCTTTTGTAGATTAATAACTATCTAAATAGCTATTTATTTCCTTTATTTCAATAAATGTGTCTCATGTCTCTATTGAAATTTGTGAGATGTGTATGTAATTCTTAGCACAACACTCTTAGAGATTATGATTTATTTTCACATTTATCTATTTTCTTATTGTTCCTATTAGTGGCTAATTAAATCTTCATTGAAAATCTACAAAGAGTTTGGGTCCTTCAATCTCAAAGCTTGTCTAATTTCTTGATGAGAATCATTCACATTGATTCTCAATACTGTGTTCCTTGCATAGTATATTTATAAAATGCACTTGGTAATTTAGTATGTAGTTGAAATATTAGAGTAACAACAAATGGTTCTTTTCATTTTTGGCACATGATTGGCCATTTTTACTATGTTAATTTTTTATTTTCACTTTTATTTTCATGGTTTTCATGTTGTCAAATTTTCATACATTTCTTAGTCTTTTTAAAAAATAAATGAAGATTCTATTAGTGTCCCCAATCTTGCTAAAAATAATGTATAGAGAGAGTACAATATAAAAACTATTAATTATAGAGTATAACAACAAAATTAATTTAAAAACTACTACATAGAAATATTAAGGTTTAGAATAATTCAAAATAGAGATACCATTCTCCTACAAATACTATGTATAGAAACCCTATGTAGCCACACTTTCACTCTCTCCCACTCTCCCACACTCTCCCACTCTCTCCTAGTCTCTCCCTCCCTATCTCCCACTCTCCCACTCTCTCCCATTCTCTCTACCCTCTCCCACTCTTTCCCACCTTCTTCCTACCTCCCTCCCACTCTCTCCCATTCCCTCCCACTTTCTTCCTCCCTCTCTCTCCGTCCCTCTCTCCCACCCTCTCCCACCCTCTCCCACTCTCTCTAATTACTAAAGTGTTCTCGAGATGAACATGTTCTAAATCAATGGATATGTTATAATCTCACTGGAAAAGCTACTCAAAGGTTAACAACATGGTTGGTGACTGTGTTAAAGGAATGAGATCAACAACACCCACTATCTCGTGATCAGGGATTACAAGGATCACGATATCATGGGTGGGTGCCATGTGCCCTTCCTGAAGGATGAAATCTACGTGACCATTGATGAGCTGTCTCTTCAAGATTGATGGTGCCTACCATCCCATGATTAAGAATTTTGGGATCGCGATGTTGCGGGTGCCTACCACGTGTCTCATCCAATGAAGCCTAAGGAGTGAAGAAAGCGTTCACCAGTTTTAAATATATTATGGGGTGGATTACTAATGCGCTTGTAAGATGCACGTGTTTTATTTCAATAAAGATGATATGATTTTAATGGAAAAGCTACTCAATAGTTAAAGGAAAGGACGATGACCATTTTTAAAGGAGTAGGATTTATGGTAAAAATATTGATGGTGCCCACCATCCCGCGATGGTAAATCAAAGGATTGTGATATCGCGGGCAACTACCACGTGGCATTCCTTCATGGCGTATGACATAGTGGGCCCCTTTATTATCGTGTTGGTGATTATGTCAGCCTATTTTGAAGATGGTCATCAATGATTTCATCAAACTAAAGGATCAACTACTCAAATTTAAATATGTATCAAATTATGGTTGAAGCCCTTCATGCAACCTGCGAGTGAGCTTTAATGGTGGATGAGACATCTACTGGTAGGATTTGATCGACATAAAATCAATTTACTCATCTCATTTGTATCACAAAGCATCCAAGTATTTCATGAAAATAATTTCAAAGCTAAAGGTGAAATTGCAAACAGTTGTAGCCAGAAATTGGAGTTTGTGTGAAAAAAGTCATGAGTTAATTTTCTTTGTTTCCCAGTCATTTTGCACCTAAATTTGGGAAGCGGGGGTCTACTATGCTTGTCACTGAGTTCATTAAAATATTTTGTTAGGGCTATTGTTTAATCATAAATTGTGAGAAATTGCGATATTTTTACTCTATAATTTCCTATCACTGCTTAGTCATAGCCACTTGAAGTGTAACATTGTAGTGAGGCCCTAGTTTGTCTAAAATGGTGCCAACCAAGCAACACTCTAGCCATATTGCGTATTTGAAAAGAAACTTGTACGATGATTTCCTAGATCAATTTCCATTATGAACAAATGATAGAAAGAAAGGTTTGGTGTTGATGTGAGGGAAAATCCTAGGGGAGGGGTTGGTGTGTAATGATTGCAATATTGTTGATGCTAGGGTTCCACTCACATGCTTAGAAATGTTCAGATTATGGTATGGACAGAGGAATTTGCCTCATCCTCTTTCAAATGGATGGATGTACGACATGGGAAAGTTGGTTGTTCTAAATGTGTTCCCTAATGTGGACTTACTTAGAGTAGTGGCCAAAAGATATGACCCTATCACACGGGTAATCAGAGATAATGATGGAGGGGTTCTATTAGAAATTAACAAAGATGTTATCCAACAAAATTTTGATTTAAGTGAGCCAAGTGATGACTTGGTTCCTATTAATCTTGAAGAAATGAAGTAGGAGTATACAAAATTGAATTATCTTTTTAAGGTTAAGCTGCTTCCACCTCATCTGGTTAAGGTAAGGGGTTCACAATTTCACATCTACCCTAGTGACCAAGAACCCTTCAGATTGAATTGTTTTGCAAAGCCTTTCCTGGCTACTTTCTATTCACTATGTCAGATTTTGGGTTTCAACCCTAGTGCAATAATGCTAATTGCATACATGTTCATGGGGGTGCAAATACAACACCCTAACTTCTCTATAATATATGACTTTGCTTCTTTTTTGGTGGAGAGGATAGATGAAGGACTGTCGAAGTTGCATAATGGTGATACTAGTACTCAATTCTTTTGGTATTCCATGTTGATGCATATGTTCTTGTTTAAGAATGTTGATTTCTTTGTTGAGAAGATGAACTTAAGACAATCAGTTAATGGAGAAAGACTGCCAGTATAGATATGGGCTGTAGATTTATCCTATAATAAGGAAAGCATCAGTTATGTGCAATTTGATAATTATTTTGCTGCAAGATTGAGTGCTAGATTGATGGTAAATGTACCTAGGGTCCCTGAGGAAGTGCATGATTTCCTTAGGCCAAAGAAGAAGAAACCAGAACTAAGGGTTTTACATAACTAGGGTGACATTATCCCATATCTAGTCAGCATTGTCCTGAAAATATATGGATTTCAAGAAACCCCTCACATACTGCCATACAATGTGCCACCAAGACTAGGGTTTGTAGAAGTTATGTGGTAGATGGGGTGTATTAATGAAGATACCCTAACTAGAAAAGGGAAGGGAACATTATTTCCTGATTATACAGTAGTGTTTGACTTTACATTTTCAAAGGGAGGCTGGACACATTTTGACAAATTCTTTGTTGATTACCATTTGAGATTTGGTCTAAGGTGACAACATGATCATGAAGGTTTCTTTGCTCTTTTCAAACAAAGAATAAAAGGTGGAAAATTTGCACATGAGTTCAATTTCCCTGAGGATTTGATCAGGAATGAATTTGATTGAAATAGACAGGAATTGAACAAGGAAAAGTGGATAGCTTATAGTAAGCTACTGGATATTGTGCATGAAATAGATTCGATTTATGATCCATTGATGGAATTCACTCCATACCACAAGAGAATTGATTTTTTTAATGAAGAATTTCAAGGAGATAATGGACACCTTGACAACCAAAAAGATAAATTTAAGGTTAAGTATGGATATACAAGGACAAAGTGATATACCAATTGAAACAAGGTCAGTATGTCAACCTACAAAAAAGCAGCCCATCTATAGGAGGAAAAGGGATACTGGAAGTGATGAGGAAGAAGTAGATAGAAAAGGGAAGAAAATAATGAAGGTGCCTTCATGACCAAGCCCAAAATTTAAAGTACCTAGGGCTGTCAAAATCATTGAATTAAAATCTTCACCAGAGTGTAGTCCCCCATCACCACCACCTGAGCCAAGCCCTAAGAGGCAAAGAACTTATCACCTACCTAAGGATCTCATAGATGAAATTATTGTTACTGATCAAGACATGCAAGTTGGTATGTCATCCCCTTCTAGGTTAGTTGAATTGGTTCTATCTAATTTGGATATGAAGGGTAAGAGTGTGTAGGATACAAGAATGGAAGCTTGCAAGGAGTTCTTAGATGACAATGCATTTGTAAAGACTCATGTATTCTTGCAATTGGCATAGAAGATGAAATTTGAGGAATATCAAAATAAATGTAAGGAGAGAAGAGAACTAAGGCCTGGTAGGTTAGATCAGGAGAATGATGAAGAAGTGAAAGTTAAACTAATGGAAGAGTTAAAAATCATCACTCATGAAGAAGGAAGACAACTAGTGAATCAGGATAGTGTTTTGATTTTTCCTTAATGGGACATTACAGATGTCGTGGCTTTCAATGCCATTATAAAGTCCAAGAATCCTTTCTAGGATTCTGAAGAAGTTAAAGCAGCATTACAAAACTCTACCTTTAATGAAGAATATGAGACCTTGGCAATTTGGGCATTGGCTCCACAAGGAAGAAAGCCAAACATTGCTGATATTAATCCAAATTTCAAAGGAGGATAATAATAAAGAGGGCTTCAGAGACTACAACAACCAAAGCCACTAGTTTAACTGTGAATGTGGCCAAGTTGGCCTAAAAGACTACTGAAAGGGAGGAGGCTGAAAGAAAGATCCTAATGGAGAAGTATAACATTTTGATTGAATAATATAGTAAAATGAAATAGAGGAATGTTGAGTTGCAAGCTGAAGTAGAAAGGTTCAAGTATAAACATACTAGGGAAACATCCAATGCTCCAAGAACCAACACATCACCTCCCACAGCAGGGTCAATGCCTCTTGCTTCTCCAAATGTTTCTACACTAGGGTCTCCCATTCAAAATCCTGCTCTTACCCCTCCTCTAGAACAAGTTGATGAAGAAACAGATGCTCTGTTCATCCAACAAAGAGGTAGCTCATGCAGAGAGTTGATCAATTACAGACATCACTAAGGGTAAAAGAGGAGGGTCTTCTTTCAAAAGAAAAAGAAATTGTTACTATTGTTTTGGAGCATTTAAATGAAAAGGTGGATAATAAACTTCCCTTTATACATTTTTTGTATTCTTTTCTATTTGAAGCAATAAAGAATATTGATAGGGATCAGGGGATAGTGATTCCAATAATTCAAAATTGGATCCCTAGGGAAAATGATCTAGATGTTATGAATAAAGCCTCAAGGTTTGATGTAAATAACAGGCCCCAATTATTGAAGCCTACTTATATATTAGTTAAATCATTGCAAGGTTTTCAGACCTTACCAAATGATCTAAGTAGGAAGATTAGGGAATTGGTAAAGAACTTCAATGATTGGGGTAACACACTATTACCTGATATAACTGATGACCAGGGGGAAATTAGAACACTCCAACAATGGCAGGATCAAGCAAGTAAATTCATCAATAATCAAATTAAAATAACTTGTGATGACTTAGATTATGATTTGTTGGTAAATTGTATGGATAAAATTATTGGTACCAACTCATTTTTGGAATCTTTTGAAAGAGATGCTAATCAAGTAGTGGTAAAGTATATGCCTTATAGTACAAAGGTAAATGAGGTGATTAATTTTGACTGACCAACTGACGAAGAATACCAGAGGTGGGTGGCTAAGTATTTGAATGATGATGAGTAAAAAGAGTGGGCTACTGACAGGTGGCAAATCAAATGTTATCGTTATAGTGTTTCCAGTTTTGTATGGATGAATTTCTTGGCATGGGTTTGCGTGGTTTTTTGTTATTGTATCAACCTTCCTCCGCTAACATGATGAATGAGAATATGCTCCAGGATGATTGTTGTTGTAACAATTTTTTGACAAGAATATTTTTCAAGGTGGTGGTTGTAACAAATTTTGGAATATCACCAGGTGCTCCAATTGACTACTAACATGTGTACTTTATGGCCCAGTGTTTGTTTGATCCTTCATTTTATATAAGAAGTATTTCAAGGCTAGAAGTACAAGTTAGCAAATTAGATAATTTTCGTCGAGTCTAGGTGAAGTTGCAGAGCGAATTGCAAATTCCAATGGTTTTAGAGAAATGCAATTTAGGTTGAGTCATTATGTAACAGGTTTTGAGTTCATAGAGATTTAATGTTTTATAATAGTACTAGCATTTGAGTTGAACTAAAAATTTGAGCTCATGTCTCTCCATTGTACATGCATATCTGAACTTTCAATGAAATAACTAAGGGTTGTTTTATCCATCTCGCTGTTGTGGTGTGTATGATTCTATTTTAGCTTTAATTCATAGAATTAATCAAAATGCTTGAATGGGATTATAGGTGGATATGTGTTGTATAAGGATTTGATAAGTAGTCCTAGGTTAGAATGCATATTGATGAAATTGTAATGCAATATTGTCAGGGATCTTATATGTGATGTATTAAATCTGTTATAAACCTCTAGATGCTTATGAATTTGACTCCTGCAATGGATATATGGCACTAATCTAAGTTGTAATTATTCATGTAGTTCAGTATTTATTTATTTTTGCCTAAAGCTTGCTACAAATTGTAAATCATTGACTATCTTATACAATGGATTGTGTTTAGTTATATCATGCTCTAGATAGTTGATATTGTCTATGAACAACCAATTCTAGTTGATATTAACTTATCACATTGAGTTATTAAGTGAGATCATCTTCTATTGTTAATGTTGTTTATAATAATGGTGTAGAGGTTGTAAACACATTAAGGGATCACCCTCCAAGGTCTTGTAAAGCTTGAAGTGTAGGAGGCTTTTAAAGTCCTCGTTAGTTGGTCTAGGTCCTTTGAGCTACCTTCGATTAGAATTGGCAATTCCATATGTAGATTAGAAGACAAACCTAGTTACATTGTAAAAAAAACTAACATACATGTCAACCACTAAACAACCATCTCTACAACTAATTTTTTTTATCTTTTATGATCACATGAAACATAAAACACACTAATTTCAAGGTTGCTAACATCACTATTGAAATGTTTTAATTTTTTGACATTTCAAATATTAAAAAGTACATCATTAAATTAATTATGTAATGGCATAAAAAATAAAAATATCATAAATTAATTATGTAACCACATAAGTCAAATATAATTCTATAAAGAAATTAATATCAAATAGATAATATAATCGCATAACTTATACATTTAAATGTCATTGATCTTCTTCTTCATCCAACTCTTTATCTGTATCATATAATCTAGATTCGACATTGTAAAGATTGGTCATATCATCATCATCATCATCATCATCATCATCGATATCAGTTTTAATAATGTTATCATCCACACGGATATAATCTTCATGAACATTAACTCCTACATCATCATGATCTAGTTCCTCCTCTTCAACATCTTCGTTAGGGACATCATCAACTAACCATTGATCCTGATCATCATCTACATCATCTTCTAGTTCTTTAGTATCTTCTACTTCCACCACATTATACTTTACCAACTTTCCTCTTGGATCATGTCTAACAAAAAATGACCAACCTGGTTTACCTAGAACCTCTGAGTAAAATACCTACTCACATTGGCTTGGAATAACATAAGGCTCATTTCCAGCTCGCTCGATCAACCTTGTATTAACCATGGTAAATCCATTATCATATTCAATAAAAATTCTCTTAGGATCATTTTCATTCAATTGTAGCCTATACCATAGGACGATGAACAAAATTAATCTGAAGGACTTAAAGTCACACTCAAGTATATCATCCAAAATCTCATAGTATCGATTTTCTGAGACTTTTGGATGTATGTCACTTCTAGATGAAATATTAGTCATCTAAAAGACTACAATTATACTAGAATCACAAGTTTTCTTCATGTCATCCAACATTTTAATTCAAAATATATGACCATTGAACATCATAGCCTTGTGGTGTTTCACTTGCAATATATCAAACATCTAAAAATTATTGCAATATCGTCAGTTGATAAACATATTTATTCTTGGCCAAATGTATGCAAAGAAAACAATCTCAAGATACATATACATCAATATACTTGAAAATAATTAAATAATATGGGTGATTAATATATTTATACGTACTTGTTTATCTCTTAAACCATATGCTAAATCAATTTCCCTTTGTGTAACATTGGAATCTCCATTACGATGAGCTTCTTTAACCAATGAAGCCACACCTTTCCATGTTAATGCACGACCAGATTGTTGACATCATTCAATCCATACCATCATCCAATCAAGATTGTTGGTGACATACAAATGTAGTGCATCCCATTCTCAACCAACTATACCAAAAAAAAATTTAAATTCACAAACGACGTATAATTAGTTAAATACCACAATATATGACCTTAATTTATAATTGATGTATATTGAGATTAAAAATTAAATAAGTACAATATACATAAAAACCATATGTAAAATGTATTCCAATTAATCTCCATGACCATCTTATAATTACCTCACTTTCCTCAATCTACCTTTCCCCAACAGGTACTCCCCTTCGAATTTATTAGTGGAGTTAGGATCCCAAATGTGATCTACATGGATCTTTGCTGCAAACTTAGGAAGATATTCACTAATGTACACCATGGTCTGGTATACCATATATCTCTACACCATAGAACCCTCAGGATGTGCTCTTTTTCTAACCAAAGCCTTCAAAAATTTCAACTGCCCCTCAACCATCCATATTGACTTTGTGTGTATAGGTCCACACAATTCAATCTCCTCAACTTGATGTATAAGGTAGTGTTCTTGTGTATTGAAAAATGTTGAAGGTAGAAACTTTTGCATTTCACACATTAGATGAGAAATTTTTCTCTTCTAATAATTTATGTCTTCTTTATGGATTTCTTTAGATGACATCCATCTACAGTTGATTCAAGGTGCAAATATATTAGCGAGATTTAATAAAAATATACAGTATATTACATAACAAGTAAAACAAATGGCAATTATAAGATGTATGCAGTGAATTGAACAAATCTCGCTACTTACCTCATGTATTTTCCAAGATCATATATAACTTGCTTGACACTATTGGCAAAGTTGTCTAGGAGAGATAGAGGTAGAATGTATTGTAACAATTATAAAATGATCTTTTCATTATTTTTTCAAAAGTAGTAAACACAATACACTGAAAAGTACATGCATTATACAAGTGTATATAATATACCAGAATAATTACCTTAATGAAGGTATTCCAATCATTCATTTTCATCCATGACCCAAATTCACCTTTCTTTGTTATTATATTGTTTATGTTCACAACAAATCCTGTGGGAAATCAAATTTTTTGTATGAATTTTTTTATAGCATTGTTTTGCTGCTTTGTTAATAACCAAGGAAGGGCACTTATATTAATTTGGTCTCCATTGGTAGCTAATTGAATGAAATTTTTCATTGCATGATTGGCTTCTTGAATGTCATTACAAATTTTGACAATTTTTTCTTTGTCATGTCTTCCATCCAATATTTTCCATAATATTTCTATTATATTCTTTCCAATATGCATTGTATCAAACAAATGCACAATTTGTAGCTGCTCATAGTAGGGCAACCTACTAAATTGTCTGGGATAACTTTTTAGTCCTTGTGGAAGCCAACCATTAATGCCTTCATGACCTTCATGAAGCATATAAGTTAAACAAATTAACAATAACAATCATCATCAATTACAACATGAGTAAACACAACACAATATAAAAATATAAATTCAAAACATATCATATATGATAGATAAAAAATTTGATCCGATGTATAACCTTGATGATTAATTCTATTATATTCCAACTTCCACAAGCGAGGTGACAGTCTTCATGGTTTTGATGTAGTCTCCTCTTTTCCATTGAAAAGATGTTTTTCAGTAGTTCGATATTTATGATTTCTATAGAGGAAGTGTCTATACTCATCAAACACCTGCTTTCCCAAACTTGTTGAACGATGAGATTTCATCTTTGGACCACAAATTGGACATGCAAATTTTTCCTTTGTTTGAAGACCTACAAGATGATATATAATTGGATTAAATATGTAAAAAAAAATTATTATATATAATGAATAGATTATTTTAAAAACATGCATATATCTACTTCATCAAATTAAATATTGTTAAAGTGCAGTTGAACATTATAACATAACACAAAAATGTGTTAGCCCTGGGGCATCATGAATTGTGCATACAAGCATTGTATGGAATTGAAATTGTCTTTTTCCTATTGGTCTAGAGACATCATACATAGTGACACCATTCCATAACTTTAGTAACTCATTGATAAGAGGCTCGATATATACATTCATATCTTTAACTTGGTACTTACCTAGTTGAATCAACATAAACATTACATAATTATTATAACCATTTTACTACAATATATATAAATTAATGTACACGACTATTGAATGAAAAAAATGTAAGTAATTATGCAACAAATAATACAAATGAGATGCTACTACGTTAAAGAAAATTGATGTAAACAAATACTTGGAACAATCATTGACAACATTATGTGCTCCCTTTTTATTGACATTCATGGAGGAATGTTATTGTTGATAACAAAAAAAGGCCACACTAAGTAAATAGATCGTAGCTCTCCAAATGGATTGACATCGTCTACTCCCAATGAAAGCCTGAGATTACGAGGTTCTTCTTTAAAGTGTGGCCATTTTTCCTCCATGTCCCTAAATGCAGAACCATCTACAGGCATTCGAAGAATGCTATCTCCACTTCTATTCCATGCATGGTAATCCATAAATTGTGCTAAGCTTTCACACCTAAATAATCATTGCATACGTGGAATAATGGGAATATAACAAAGAACCTTGTGAGGCACCTATTTTGTTAGTTAATCTGTTCAATATCTACTAATATGACATTTCTAGCATTCTATTGCAAATTCCTATTGTTTATGGTATATAATATGATCATTGGTACATGCATCTATTGATTGATACTCCATTCCAATATCTTTCATAATGGCACATAAATCTCGGTATGAGTGAGGTAAAATATTTGATGGTGGTAACAAAAATTCATGAATCAATCTACAACAACAAAAAAATTGTTCATATACAAAATATTTATGGTACATATTTCATCCTTTATTTACTAATGATGAACCAACAACAATTAAAATAGATAAAAAAAGATGGCATATATGACATACCTTAACATCTACGAGATTGCTATGTTTGATAAACCATTCATAACCTTCAAATTCAATAGCAACAATACAGCAGAGAGAAGAGTTGTTTTAGAGCCTTCATAAAGGGGCTCGTATGCCTTCTCAAGTATAGGTAAATCATGAACATCATCAAACTCATCTTAATCATCATGATCAGCTCTGCCACTAAATGTTTCATGGATCAATGTATTTGTACCATCATCTTCAACTGTGTTTTCTGGCACATGATCATCTTCTTCCATAGGATCATTAACTTCATCTTCAATATTCACAGCTCCATGTTTGTCCGCTTGCAAAACCAAATTCTTTGGGTTGTGATAATCCATATCATCTGCCCTAGGGCACCCAACCTTTATAATAATGATTCACACAAATAAACCATGATCATGATCAAGTGATTATATATATATATATATATATATATAATGTTAAAATGATATAAATATTTACAAATTCAATCAATTTATAAACACATATAATGAACAACTTACTAATGGATGATAATCATGCCCCCCTTCAATGTGACCATGCTGCCTACAATGTTTCTTAGCTGTTGTGTTTAAAATTCATCTCGTCTTTAAGCCCTTGCAATTATTGCAAGGAAAAAAATATTTCCCATCACCCTTTCTTTTCAATCTAGCCCACAATATATCAAGTGTCTCTTCATTTTTTTCTAGACTAATATTATCTGACATGATTTTTCTTTACCAAGATTGACTATTTAGATCTTCAAAAAATATCAAACTCACAATCCAATAATTTTTATTCATAGATAGGTAACATAATCTAATAATTCTAATATTTTACACCAAAAATATTTGGCATGCAACCACCCCTGCAAAAGAGAAGATAGTCTGAAGTTAATGACCCCAAAAAATGCTTTCGAATGCTAATTCCAAAACTTATTAAATTCTTATTTTAATATCATTTCCAACAATTAAGACTCGTAAAATTAGAATATTGAACTTGATCGCAAACTTCCTACAACAATGGAGGTAGCGAGCTAGTAAGAGCAAGTGACCCATTCCTAAGGAGCAACAAGTCAGAATCATCATTGCTAATGTCAATATGGATTTATCCTTTTAGTTAAAGATGCAATGTGTCACTTCTTATGACGAGCTCATCCCTAGGGCCCTCAACATTGAGAGTGCCCTAATAAAAAATAACAAAATCATTGGTAAGAGCATGATTAGGGTACAAACCCTAGGCCTCTATAGAAACATAAACAATAACTATAGTGGATTAGTGAGGTTGCAATACTAGAAAGATTGAGACATTGTATTTAATAACAAAATCTTGCAATCTAAAGATTGTAGCCAATAACAAGCACACTATGTAGCTTAGTGACATTTGTAAATGCAATCTATGGTAAGAAGAATGATAGTCACTTGAGATGTGATAGTCAAAAAGAGGCTGAGTAGTGATAAGATAATAAAGTTCAAACCTTGCATAGTAAAGTGAAGATTTTAACAGTGAGTTTCCTTACCCCCTTGTTGACCTTAAGGGTTTTTCAAATGCCTTTGGTAGTGTTAGACAAGGCAAATGCAATCAGGGAATGACTATCCAAATGAAGTAACAGTGGTAATTATAGGTTCAATGTTTCTTCTTAGCCATTAATGTATAATGGAGGTAGTGGATTGCATGTTTGAGCAGTGTTTTGAGACTCATCAAAGATGGGAGAATAGTGAATAATACCTTGTGGACTGTGAAGTAGTGTCAATAAGGTTGAAGGATCTTAAGAACTACAATACCATGATACAATGAGTCCCCTATAGTAAGTAGGTAGTCTATAGGGCATAGTTTGATTTTATAGAAGGATGCTCATGAAAGGAATCTTCAAGTGATAGTGAGTGATCTGTTTAAGATTGTAGCTAAGGGTGCAACACCCAATCTTAAAGGAAGTTAGCAAAGTAGTAAATGTGCAAGAAAATAGAATCGTACACAACAAACAATTTGCAATGTTATCTTCCATAATTCCTTGAGTTTGAAGACAAAAATCTCATTGTATCTTCATGATGAAAGTGGTGACCTTAATGGTCAATCACTGGCAACCATGATTTTAAAACATTCTATTGTGCTTATGGAGGCAACATTTTAAGCAAGGCAATGAGTGGTGGTTTGGAACAATGGCAGGTATGAAGGACTTGCTTTATATGCATACTATGCAGTCTAGCTTAAGATAGCATTCTTAGAAGAGATTGAAGGTGGATTATGGAACTCAAGGGTTATCATGAAAAGGATTAAAGCAAAGACTGAGATCTATTTAAAAGCCACGGTCATGAAGATATTAAAGATGTCACATTCAAAACCCTAGTAGCTAGAGTAATGAATACAGTGCCAAAGAGGATAGTGTGTTGGGGTAGATTTAAGAGATCTCCACATTATCTAATTACAGGAAATACATCATTTATTTATTTTTTTAATTAAAAAAATCATTCTAAACCCTATATAGGTTACATTGATACTTCAAAAGCCTCTAAAGGAATTTGAGATTATGCAAATATATGTCAAGTAACATTCATAAGGTTTAGAAAATCTTGATCACTCTCTAGAATAGCCCATTAAACATGGGTTGTGCTTAAATGCACTACATAATTGATATAACACAACCACTCTGCATATCAACCAGAGTTATACACTCTTTATTGCAACAAGAGGTAATCACTCTTCGATCATGCTATAATTACATCCTAACCTGTTAAACTTGAGACAACCCGAATGCACCCAATGATGATTGACACCTACATTATACAAATTTATTAGCTACATTATATGAGTGCCTCCATTTCTATCACAACATAGGCACATTAAACTTGGGTCACACATGAATGCATCATGTATTTGTTATAGCACAACTATGCCACATGAACAATAGAGTTATGGATCACATAATTATAGTCACAAGAATCATTTCATTAGTTGTGATCTTATGGTGATTTCACACAACAAAATCTAGACATAAAATTCTCAAAACCCTTAACCTCTAAAAATGAAATCTAATGAGATGTTGCTTTAAAATATGATTTTCAAACCTAGAACTACAAATATGACTTCACAACTGAATTCTACAAAAAGACAATGACTACCCTCAACCTAGCAATATCTTCTTGAATTTTTCTCTGATTTTTCCCAAGAAAATCATCCTTATTTCTCCACAAACTGTCTCAAGTAGAGCAGAAAACTGTCGCAATAAATTAGGCATGAACTCACTCTTCTTTATGTTGGCCACAATTCATTTTTTTTCTATTTTTTATGTTTTTCAAAAATTCGATGAAAAAGATAGTTGGCATTTCAACGAGCCCCAGGTTCGTTGAAATTTCAACGAACATTGGGGATAAACTTTCAAAAATTGAAAATTACACATGAAATTTAACAAGCACCTGAAACACATCAAATTTTACATATTTCCTCAAACAGTTTCATGAGATTTTGCAGTCAAATGTATTAGTGTATAGATGCAAACATAAATTTTTTATTCTTTCTTTGTTACGTAATGATGTTAAGGTGTTGGTTAAAACAATACACACTTTAGTTATTATTTTTTTATTTTTTTCTTGTTTCTTTTAACTCGTGTGCAGGTTTTACTGATTGAAGAAGATGAGATAGATAAAAAAAAATGTAGTTCTTCGGCAGTGCCATTTTATGCCAGAAATGGATGCACAACAATATGACAAACACCCATTGTGAGGAGAAGGCTAACGAAGGGGTAGAAGGAGTGGCTAAAATACTGCAACCAAATCCAAGGCCCGATAAGGCATGTGGGATTCCAAAACAAACTTCAATGTTGACATAGCCATTAGGTGTTCTAAGCATATTCCATGTCTCACAGAAATCAAACAACAAGAAATGTACAAAGGTATAATATTTTTTGGAGCTATCTATGGTTGTACAATAGGTAGTATTCTCTTCTTTTTCGTTGTTGTTTATTTATCTCTTTTGTCTTTATTACTATTGCAGGCTATTTTAACCATGGTACACAGGTTGTATTTTAATCTTGGCATATGTAGGTCTGAGGATGAATATATGCATAAGCAAGAGTAATTTTTTTTTCCACATACAAATGAATCAAAGGCCTGAAATATTAATATTCTTTGACTCTTAAACTATTACTTTGTATTTTTATTTTCAGACAATTTAAACTAAACAGGCTTGTGTATAAAGGAATTTGTATGGACCTACCACATTTACAACTTAATGTGCAAATCAAAGTAGTTTATTTATTTTAATTTCTCGATATATGGTTAAACTTTTTTATGCTTTTTCACCAATATGTAAGTTTACATTTTAAGCATGGAAAGAGGATTATTGTTTTGACATACCAAATGTAACTTTTAATTATCTTGAACACTTCCTTAGATACAAACACATAATATCTAACTGTAGATAAAATGAAACAAAGGAAAAAGATCATGTTGACTAGGACCCCCCTAAAATTATGTTTGCTCCCTTACAGATCACTAGTTCAGTACTCTTTTGATTCTTGATGCTCTTTCTTGCAACTCAATGAACCTACTTTTCTTTTATTCAAATGTAAAGGATAATATAAACAAATTTACACAACATTTTCTTCAAATAACAAATGAATTTATGAAATACAATGAAGGACACACATCTGATTAAATCTTGCTCTCCACCCTACTGTAATGGCATCATGGAGCCTTGTGGGCTCTAGCCATACCCCCGAACAAGGAATTCTTAAAACTCCATGATGATAAATGGAGTCTTTTCTCATATTTGCAAAGGAAAAAACTAACATAGCACTAATTTCACACATCTAAGTTCTCTATTTCTATTTTCAACCATAAATCCTTATACTATAATGCCTTCTTACAACTACTAAACAAGGGTAAACAGAAATAAGAACTTATCTCTTCTTTCAGTGAAGGGTTTGAACACTTTAATCCATCTTTCCTCTTCAATCAAACTAATTTAAGTACCATCCACTAAGAAGCATAGCTTCTCTTCTCCCACCTCTTCTCTCCAACCATAAGTAGAATTCTCCAAAAGGAGAAGTGGGTAGCATCCCCCTCATTCTTCCTCTCCAAACTATATAGAAGTTTCAACTTGCTACTTTTGGGTGGGGAGGTGTGAAGTGTAACTACCTCCATCAATAAGGGTCTTTTCCTTATTAAAGAAGAAGCATGCACTTGGACAACCTCTCCATCTTTTCATTCCAACCTCCCCTCAAAACTCGTCACTCCCCATTATGAGGGCTTTTTAGGGGTCAAATCATGTCCTTGATGCACTATTATATGCCCACTTGACCCCTACCACTATGGTATAGACCCTAGGGGGTTTATTTTTGCATCCGAACCAAGGAAATTGACCAACAACCCTCTTTAAAGGCTCATTTAAAGATTCATCCGAATTTTCAACTTACATAGGGGTTTTTTAAACCTTAGCCTCCCCTACACCTTACATGACTCAAAATTAATTACCCTTACAATCAACCTTCCCAACCTTAGTCTTCCAACACATTAACTCTATTTCCTTCTAAGCCCAAAACAAAAAAGACAAATTCATATCCTCAAGAGATGTCTCTCAATTTGCTCTCAGTGGTTTTCCCTTCTTGTATTGGTACTATGCTTTCCTACACATTGCCAATGTAATTGTGAGAACAATCATACACCTCATAAATTTGATAGTTGAAATAAGATATAATTATAGAACAATTTCGTTTACAACTTTAATTACGAATCCATGATGCCTTCACGATAATAGAAATTAAACAAATGTCAAGATGAAATACTAGAATATGGTCATACAATCACATTATTTATTGCCCGCAATACAGCTTACCATCTATTTGTGGGGACATATAACAAATTAAGTCTAGAATTAATCATATAAAAAGTGAGGTCTTACAGAAGGCTTAGGATTTTCTGCTTTAGATTGCTCCTCTTTAATGACATTCACTTTGATTACAATCTCCATAGATGGTACCACCAAGGAACATGTCATCACACTAGAAGGTAAAGAAAAAATGCAATTCTTAAGAGTGGAAACAATTGAATCCTGATTAGCATCTTCCAACTCACAAAGGAGAATAGCCTTAGGGTTAGCTTTGACTATGACCACTTGATTGTTTGCTACAAACTTCATATAACAATATAGAGTAGAAGTCACAACACTAATAGCATGAATCCAAGGTCTTCCTAGAATAATATTGTAATGTAAGGGGTGAAACATCACATAAACTAAGGTGGGTAAGGTAACAGGGCCTAGTCGCAAAGGCAAGATTACCGTGCCTAAGGCTTGTTGATGAGTGCTATCAAATCCATGAATATACAAAGAAGAAGAAGCTAAAGAAGAAGAATCAACTTTAATTTTAGGTAGTTGATCCATACCACAAATGTTGAGCGTCGAACCATTATCAACAATGGTCCATGTAATACAAATACAATTAATGTTAACTATGACCATTAGAGGGTTTGTTTGCTTTGACACATCTTGGGGTCTAAGTTCTTGTGGAGAATCCACATGAATATGATTCATCAATTCATCAACATCTGTTGGTATAGTGGAGGTAGGAAAGAGGATCTTTTACAAATATTCCTAAAGCATACCTTGATAAACCAAAGTGGTCTACAACAAATCCCAAAGTGAGATATTAGCCAGACTAGCATAGAGTTGCTCAACAAGATCATAGTCTCCAAGTGCTTTAGTTGCATGCTTAGGTGTTGAAGGAAGACTTGGTTGAGAAGGTGTTAAAGAAGTAGGAACTTGAGTAGGTTGAGGTGTAGGAATAGAAAGTTGTTGATTCAAGTTCTTCTTATTTCTTCTTGAGTTATATGTGTCCCCAACAACATTATAAGAAGTAGAGTATGTGGCTTTCACAAACCTTGTATATAAATATGATGAACCACTATGTTATGGAATACCATAGAGTGAATCCTCTTAGGAGAGGGGATAGCTATGGTCAGGTAAACAATGGGCCTCTTAAGCCTTTGAGAAGCCACAAAGACTACAACAACATTCACCAACTCGTTAGCTTGTGAAGGAGAGGTTTGTTCACAAGATATACAGGTAATGGAAGATGCTTCTAAGAAATTATCTAGAGAATCATCCAACATATTGAAATATTCCTTAGAGAATGTATTATCATAAACATTAAAAAATTGCAAAAAAATATTTGATGCCCTTCACATCAAGTTCACCAAAATGTAAGAGAAGGGAGATTCATTGCTCATGTGTATTGTCATTCTCAAGAGAATCACATGGAGTGAACTACCCTTAACTACCTCAAGCGTTCTTGAATGAAGAAATTACAAGTAAGGTTGTATTAAGGATGATTATTCAATAAGACTACTTTAGAGTCTAAGAGAGTAGGGTTTCAAGATCTCTTCCTCAAAAGGAATAACTCTCGGACAAAGGACTACAGTGTGGTATCAGGATACGAGAGTGGTGTGTTGGATTCCAAAGGATGCACTGGAATCCAAGGTAAATAGAGAACCAAAACCTTGAAAATAAATTCTAAATTCCTACTAACATGCTCAAACATGAGGTCTATTCAACATAATAAATAAATAAAAAGTAGGAAATGACATAAAATACAACGGAGAGTCAGGGATGAGCTTACAACGAATCGAGCACTTGAAACCTTTCCCCAGACCTCACTTCAACAACCTACACACAAGGCAACTGAAAAAAAATGTAGTGGGGTTGTTTCAAGGCTTGGCATATTCAAACCCTCATTTTGGTGTTCCCACCTCCATAGACAAACAGATAGATAGATAGAGTAAAAGAAGTAGACAAATAGAAAGTGGTGAAAACAATCCATGCTCAAGGAGGAGAACCCACACCATAGAATAGTAGGTAAACAAAGTAATCTATTAGAAAATAGATAAGAACAAGATCAAGTGTTACCAACATTCCTTGACCCCCTCATGAACACACAAATACACCATTGTATGGTTGCTAGAGATATTTGTTCATTGGAGGGACCTTAGTCTAGTAGATTTTCTCTTGTAGAAGAGATATTGCAAGAAGGGAGAAGTAGAGAATAGAGTGAAATAGGAGTCAAGTCCAAAATTTGAGAGAACCCCCAAAATGAGAGAAAGAAAGGGAGTCTTTTTGTTGCAAGGCTAGGAGGAGCCATTATATGTAGAAATATGACTAAAGGGACATGTTTCATGAGTCAATATTTTGAGATTCCTTATTTCAAACTCATAAAACTGTCAGGATACTAGCACGCCATGTAGACATTTGCCTACTACATAGATGTCCATCTTATTAGTTTTTTAGGAAATGAGGTGGAAAACTATTGTCACTTCATCATATGTTCTCATGGGGTTGGAATTTTGAAATTGTAGCCCATGAGGTTCTTATCATAAATGCACTTATATGTAATAAATGCAAGGCTAAATGCGAAAATGTGAAATTTCCACTAGGGTACAATTTTATGACATTAAAAACCTTATTTTTTGTAAATTAGTCATAACTTGGGCATACAGTGTCAAAATTGAGAAAATGAGATATTCTCAAAAAATTAGTTATGAGCTTTTTCCATTATCATATTTTTTTGTTGGTTCCTATTATTTTTAGACAAAGTTAGATCTCCATTTTGCACTTCGAAGCTTGTAAATTTTTTCCTATATCTTTGATTTTGGTGATTCAAGTGTTGTTCAAAAGGTATTTCAAAGCTCTTGAAATCTATTTATGCAATTTTCCAAAATCTTCCCTAGATACATTTTATTCAGTATTTTGTGTTTTCACATTTTGCTTAATTACTTGGATGTCTTGGTACTTGGAAAGGATGTGTTTGTGTAGGATGACATCATTTGATATGTTTTATTAGTACTGAGGTTATTAGTCTTTTATTTTTTCATTTGAGTGAGTATCATGGGTTCTTTTGTTCATCCTTTTGTGATCAACTTGTATAAGGATAACTATAAGTCTTGGTGACATGGCATCCTACCACATATCAAGTGGATTGATAGTTTTCCCTATTTGTATGGGATCATACCTACATCAGACACACTAGGGAGTTTATTAGTATGGGGTATCATCATAGATCATATTGTAGGGGTTATATGTTATAGTGTTGATCTTGACACTATATGTGTTGTATCGAATAATGAATGTCTCTACACACTTTAGAAATGACTTTGGGAGATCCATGGAGACCCTCATATCTCTTTTACCTAGAGTATCCTACTACATATTGTTTCATCCCTCTTACAAATGTAGATTTTATACCCTTTGATGATGATACTTTAGAGGATCTTGAGTATATCATAGGTCTTGCATATTCTGATGGTTTATAGACTTGTCTTTTTGTTCCCACTCTACAAATTGAGACTACAACATCATCCCCTATTGTTCTCGATCAGTTTGACATTGCCACATCTTTGGCCCCTATTGGTTCAGTACAACAAGACATCAATCATCTTCCATACATAGCTACTTGGGATTCATATTTTGTAGAAAAATCATCCTTGTTTGTGGAGTTCTATATTGCAAATCTTGAGGATTATATTGAGAAAATTTATCTCCTCTTGTTGAAAGCCACATCAACATTGTTGGCCCACCATTATCATTGTTTTACTGACATGTGGACATGTGAGTAGGTTTTAGAGGTACACAACATTTAGATTTAGATTCCAAAATCATCCATTTTGTTGGTTTGGCTTCTCCAATCACTAGTGGATTTGTTTCTTCCTAAGGGGAGAAATGTAGTAACCAGGTAGTGGATCATTTTTTATCTTTAGGAATTCATCATTAGCATGAGAGTTACTTCTTTGTGGGAGGGATTCATATCCTCATTTTCTTTCTCCTATTGGGGGGACGTATATTGTACTTCTATGATAGAAGTAGTCCTTGTGGGTTACATTAAATCCTCCTATTCTTCTTTCACTAGTGTGTAGTCTTTTCTTTTTCTCTCTTTTGGAGATGAGTTTTTCCCATGTGGTTTTCTCCTTTTCTCTAGTTATGGGAGTTTCATTTATTTGTATATGGGTACCTCATTAGGACTTGTATCTAAGACTCATTCGTACATCCATATTTACATTCTACATTAGGTTTTATAACTTCTCTCTAAGTTGATCTTAAGGGGGGTGTTAGAGTAATCAAGATAATCACTTAATCATTAATTATTAATTAATTAATTATTACTTCCCTTATTACTTTAGTTCACTTAAGCTAAACTTATGAGTTCTTTTTGTAGATGCATAAAAATGTCCTCATAATCATTTTTATTCATTGCATATTTTAATTGATCATTTGCATAATCATATTTCCATACAACCATTAAAATAATATAACCATTTATTCATAACCATAATCCATTTACATAATCATTTAGTCATTTATCCATTATTTATCCATTTGCATATTTCATTATCCCATTTCATAAATATTTATTGTTTCATTAACTATCAGCATATTCATAAATCATTTAACTATTTCATAAATAATTAATTCATCCATTTCATTAATCATTAATCTATAATTTCTTAAATACATCCATTACACATGCATAATCATTATACTCATACATTAAAAATTTCATTCATCAACATATTCATATGCATATCTTTTATAAATAATTCATCCATTTGCATAAATCATTTCACTTTGACCATTTGCATGATTATTCATTTGCATTAATCATTAAAATGCATTCATATATTTCATTAAATAATTTAAAATTTATAAATCAACTTCCATAAAATTAGCTCAAAATTGCACATTAAACTAATAAATCATTTCCATGGAATTAGCTCAAAATCACACATTTTGAGCTTCCAAACATAAATCATGGCATAAATCACTCCACTTATTTCTCATTTCTCATTTTCACATTATGCATTCATCTATAAAAACATTCTCCTTCTCACTTTTTGGGATACACAATTTTCGATTTCAAAACTTGATTTTATGTTCTCAAATCCATTCTATATAGCCTCTTGTTCTTTTGCTGCAAAAATCTGAGAGCAAGGACAAGACATTATAGATAGGATGACAATACAACTGATTTTCTCTTTGAAGGAATTTGTTTTTGTTTTTAGCATAGTTTAGATTTCATTTTGGGCATGTTTTTAATTTGGGAAAGGCTTTATTGATGTAGTGATGGAAACATTTTAAATTTGGTTATGGTTTTAATAAGTTTTTATTTTTAGCTTATAGATTTGGCATGTCAGTGGGGCAAACATTTCTCACAAAATACAAAATGGGTTGGTGAGAAATTTGATGAGTTTTTGTATTTTGATGTTTTCTCATTATTGTCCAAACATTGCAAAGACCCAGATCGTAAATTTAGAGATATGATGAAATCATGACTATGGCTTGATGTTCTCTTGACAATTTATCCTCTTAATTGATTCACTTGATCGAAGTTTTCAATTAACATCTGGTTTGCTAATAAAATCTAGTTTTTATTGAATTCATGTGTAGTAAATAATGGCAAACAGTTGTTGATAATCTAAATTTACGCTTGTCAACTACATTTGTTTGATCACATTTTCATTTGATAATGCCCTTTCATTGTTTACCTATGTTAAAAATGGCCCCCTCTGTGTGTCTATTCATTCTACAACTATGCGCATTTTGAAGCACTTTTGTCATTTCGTAAAGCATTGAAAAATCATAGAGGTGTTTTGTTGTCTAAGGGTAGAATTTTCTATGTAAAACCATATTTTGTAGGCAAAATTTAATCATTTTAATAAACGCGGTTTCATCCTCTATCATTCGAATTAACTGAGGGGGTTTATCATTTTCATTTAAAATCAGTTCTTGTTGTAGAAACTAAAAATTGGTTTAGGCCTGCGACTTCAATTTTTTCATAATTCGTACCTTCATTGTCATAATTAAATAATGTTAATTATTTAATTATTTTATAAAGTCCTTTCTCATTATTAGTTAAATAACTTTAATTATTTAATATTAAGTCATTTTAACCTTTATTCCTATATTAATTAAATAACTTTAATTATTTAATTAATTCATTTTTTATCTTTATTCAATCCTAATTAATTAAATAAATATTATTTATTTAATTACATCGCTAATTTACTTTATCTTCTTTTGAAATTAAATAAGTTCTTATTTAATTTACTCTCATCACACTTTCGACTATAATTAAATAATCACTTTAATTGTTTAATTATTCTTTAAACCTCTTCTCTAGTCAATTAAATAAATCTTGATTTATTTAATTTAATCAAAAAAATTTGAATGTTGAATTAAATTATCATTTAATTTATAAAAATAATTATTCTTGGCATATTCTTCTATAATTGGATAATCGGTTAGTTATCTAATTATTCACTTACCACTTAAGTCAAGATTTAATTAAATCAGTTAGTTATCTCTTGATTTAATATCTAATTGTCTCTGACAAATGGACTTTCTATTTTAATCAGTCAATTATCTAGTTTTAATTCTTCAACATGCAAACTTATATTAATTAAATATATTTATTTAATTCATTCATTCATTCATGTGTTCGAAAAGATCATTTCCTTTATTCAATCTTTATCCTTTACATGCAATCATTATTCTTCTAAGTTTCAAACACTTTCAACTAAAATATTAAATTATTATTTAATTTTAATCTCCACCTTTTATGTTTTATCACTCGCATTATTACTAACACTAATCTCAATGCATGTTGAATCTTTCAATCTTAATCATCCATATATCTTTCAATTTGAGCCTGTCATTCAAAAACTCTATTTTCTATAAATTGTCTTTACCTTCATCATTGTTACTCCTCACGAAATATTTTGACTTTTGGAAGCAATCCTTTATCTAAATCTTCAATGGTTTGCTATATCACTAGTATAGGCTATACTTGCACAGAGAAATTTGAGGGCAATTATACTACAACAATAAAATGGAGAAGGGCAATCGAGGTTATGCATGAAATTATCTAGATATTTAGTGAGATGGTTCTATTATTTACGTTTTCAACTTGCCATTGTTCTTTGTTGTTAGCTTAGTTTACATTTGAGTTTATTTGCATTATTTTGCTTTGATCTCCTTTTTTTCTTGATGTTACATTGGTGAACTCGACGTGAAGAAATGCTCTTCACAAAAGTCCATAGAAATTTTATTCGTTTTTGCAAGTATCATACGATTTGATGCATTTGATGCACAAAATGACAAAATTGATACTTCAAGCCACATGTGATGAGTAAAGTGATGCATCTGACAACCCACAATGCATTTGTGGCCTTACGTGATGCATTTGACTGGTAAAACCTGTGACACATCTGACAAGTATAAATTCTGGTATCCAAATTTTGAATTTCAATATTTCATTGTAGTTTCCACTATGACTAATTTCACATTTATAGTGTGTGTTTTTGAGGAGTTAAAATAGTGTTTGTAGGATGTTGTGTAGAAGACAATTATTCAAACCTTTTTGGAGGATGATTGATGAAGATAAATATTAGACTACTAATGAATTATTTTGTAGGATGTGTGTCAAAGAATATTTTGAAATAGATTGATTGAGTAGATTAGATAATTGTCATTTGGGCTTAAAATTAATTATTTTCTTCTATGTTTGGTGTGTTTTGCACAATTTGTTAGTTTAATTACCTGATCCAGTAATAGAAGTATCCTCTCCCCTTGCGCATTCGTGTGATCCTGGGTGCAAGAGAACCTATTATTGACTCTAGAAATTGGGCCTTCATTGGTGGGAAAAAGTACTCACCTCAAGGTGACTCAAATCGGAAACAAAGCTTCTTAGCCAAGCTACTCCCGATGAGTATATAAATGTGAATCCTACTAGAAAGCTTAGGATTACATGTGCAGATTTGTTATGTAGACAAGATCATTATATCTTGTCTCACACATAGCCACTTAAACAAGTTCCCTTACTATGAGCTAATTTATTTTTAGTTAACCAAAAACCTTCTATTTGCTGGTGCAAGAGGTCAGATCTCTAAAGTCATCTCACATTCATGTAGTTCTTAGTAGAGATAAAAAGTATGTCATGGGATTTTCATGGGTATTGAAGCTTGGCTACCATAGAGAATTGAGTGTCATTGAGTGGAGCTAGTGGGGTCAAGCTTCTAATCATCTGCTCTGAATAAGCATAGCTAGGGTAAAACCCAAGTGTGAATTCAACAAATATTGTGACTACTAGCCTTAGGATTGTACTTGTCTTCTGGAATTATATATGTTCAAGTTCATCAAATAAGAAACACATTGTTTTATGATTTTCTTTATTTTCCAAAACTTGATCACAAATAGTCATTCAAATCTTCCATTTACTAGAAAACTGCAATTGTTAACTAGAAAATCACAATTGTCAAATTGAACCACAATTGTTAACCAAAAAATTACATTTGTCAAAACTGAGTCCAATCTATCATTTACTAGAAAATCGAGTCACATTTGTTTACCAGTAAGCCGCATCTATCTCAGTGAGTTGCATCTACTTACTAGAATACCACATCAAATGTTTTGAATTGCATATGACAAGTCTAATAATAACTTTGATACTGGAAAACCACATTTGAAACCCTTTGTGATGCATTCGATCTACTAAGTCGCATTTGTATTCTAGAACAACACATATACCTTGTCACAAATCAAAGCTATATGTTACCAGTAAATACCTTTGAGATCAAAAACCACATTTGACAAATCCTAAGTCGCATCTACCAAATCCTAATTCACATTTGATATCGTGAGTCTCATATGCCTAATATAGACCCGAGACATAGTTTACCAAAAAACCACATATGACCTAGAGAACTGCATCTGCTAATTTTTGTGATGCATCTTCCATCCTGAACCACAATTGTCTGATTACCAAAAAACCAAAATTCACTATTGTTGGGAAATGTAATTTCTCCCTCAAATGAGATGTAAAATATTAATTAAGTTAGAAGTTTCTAGAGGTTCCAGCTGGACTAGAGATTAGGAATAAAGTAAAATTTGGTAAAGTTCTAGAAGTTATTTTTATGTCGGTTAGGGTTGGATAAATTCTAGAAGTTTAGGGTTAGGTAAATTCTAAAAACTTATCTTATGTTGGCCAAGGTAAAATAATAAAAATAATATGTCAGCCTATATTCTAGATTATTCTAAAGTTCTCTATAAAAAGAACTAATGTAAATATTTTTTATGCAAACAATTCAATACAAGTATTTGGAGCAGTAGCTCATATTTTATTTGTGTGTGTGTTTATTCATGAATTGCTGAGAATATATTTGTTTATTGTTGTTGATCTATATCCATCCAACCCTATCAAAGTGGTATCAAAGCCTATGGTTGAAGAACCTAGAGAGCAGATGGTTGTGAGAGAGTTTGATGTTAAATAATTTGTGAAGATTCATTGCTAGAGCAAGTGTTGTTGAAAGAAGTTGCTGCTAGGTTGTGTTTGCAGATTGTGGCCACCAAATTGAAGAAAAGATCAAAGTGGAGGTTTGCAAATAAGAAAAGGTCAGCCCAGGCAAGAAGAAATTTTGTAAGTTGAAATTTATTGATCTGAAGAAAGAAAGATACAGCTGTAGTTGTTGAAGGAAATTGTGGAAGAGTGAAGGTAGACAAAGATTGCGAAATTGAGGTAAGTTTATTTGTTTGATTCAATGGAAAAAGCTGATAGAGTAAAGAAAGAGAAAACAAAAGATTTAGAAGAAGAATTAATAAAAGTGAAGAAAGAAAATACGAGTTTAAAATGTGAAAAGGATTTTTTAGAAAAAGAATTAGAAAAATTAAGGAAAGAGATGGGAGCAGAAAAATGTAATCTTTTAAATGAAATTAGTGATTATATTGAGGCAATTGAAGAGCTAGAGGGTAGGTTAAAGTTTGCGGAACAAATAAATAATTTGTAGGTGAAAGAATTGTGCAAACTTAGAGAGAAGAATAAAGAGCTTCAAGAAAAACTAAAATTGTTTGATGAGATTAATACAAGGAATGAGGAATTGGAAAAAAGTATGAAGTTGGTTGATGGTTTAGAAGAAAAGATGAAGAAACTAGAAGAGGAGAATTGTTTGTTGAAAGAAGAAAATAATCAGCTTAATGAATCATTTGTTGCAAACAATGAATGTCTAAAGTCAAAATTGGTTCATGATGTTTCTCGTAGTACAGAGGATTTGAATTCATGCATTGATAAATGTGTTTTTGCTGAAGAAATTTGTGATAAAAATTTTCAAAAAGATAATGTTGTTAGATGTAAAGGAAATGAAAAAAATGTTGGTTTAAAGATCATGGAAAGAATGGGATACAAAGGTAAAGGTTTAGGAAGGAATAATCAAGGGATGAGAGAGCCAATTAATCCAATAATGAGGCCAAAGCATGAAGGTCTTGGATATGTGGCAAGTAAAGAAAATAATATAGGTGTAACCAAATTTGTTAAAGAAATGGAATATGTGCAATGTTGTCATTGTAACAGGAAAGGACATACAAAGGATAGACGTTGGGACTTACATCCTTGCAATAGTTGTGGTTTGAAGAGTCATTTTGAAAAGACATGTTGGAATAGAGAATGCAAGAAGGATTCTATGGTAGGTTGCATGAAAATAGATTGTGGATGGGTTTACAGATCGAGTTGGCAGAAAATTGCAGGTATGATCAAGAACTTGTTTAAGTATAAAAGTTCACAAGTGAATGTTGATGGCAATCAAGCAAGGTTTTCAAAAGGCATAATTGATAATAAGTTTGAATATGATAGCAATCATGGAAAGGCAAGACATCAAAGAAGGTGGAAAATTACAGATAGTGAGTTTGTAGAGAAGAAGACTTCTAGTTTGAAGTTATGAAAATTTGAAGTTTGAATGACTGCCGCAGTAGTGGGATGAGAGTTGACAAAAGTTGAGGAAAGAGATCTACAGATCGTAGAGATGGTGAAGACTTGGACAAAGACAAAGGCATCAGCAGGCATGAAGATATCAGGCAAAGAAAAGGATTTGTAAAATCAGCAGTCAAGAGCAAGGAAATTTATGCAAAGTAGCATTTGAGGTTGAAATTAGGGGGGAGTGTTAGGAAATGTAATTTCTACCTCAAATGAGATGTAAAATATTAATTAAGTTAGAAGTTTTTGGAGGTTCCAGCTAGACTAGAGATTAGGAATAAAATAAAATTTGGTAAAGTTTTAGAAGCTATTTTTATGTCAGTTAGGGTTGGATAAATTCTAGAAGTTTAGGGTTAGGTAAATTCTAGAAACTTATCTTATGTCGGCCAAGGTAAAATAATAAAAATAATATGTCAGCCTATATTCTAGATTATTCTAAAGTTCTATTTAAAAAGAACTAATGTAAATATTTTTTATGCAAGCAATTCAATACAAGTATTTGGAGCAGCAACTCGTATTTTATTTGTGTGTGTGTTTATTCATGAATTGCTGAGATTATATTTGTTTATTGTTGTTGATCTATATCCATCCACCCCTATCAACTATCACAGTTTAAAACCAAACAGTCATACCAGTCTCTGATCTATCTTTTCATAGTGATCCTTGGATAGAAATTGGAAATTTTTCTCATACTTCGCATGATTTCATCCTTTAGGTATCATTTTATCATAGCAATAGGTATCCTAGTTGTAAATCTTACTTTCATCTTAGGAGTTTTTATTACTGTTCCATAGAGAAAAGTACCTCTTGCTTGACATGGGAATAATTCATGATAAATTAAACTTGATAAGGCCTTGATTCAAGTGTTGTGAGGCATTTATGCATCCACACTAGGTCTTGGACCCTTGCAAGTCGAATAACATGCTTTTATCGATGTCTTGTAAAGGTGTTGTAAAGTATTGTAAGATACTTTCATGCTTTTCTAGACTTAATGAACCCATTTCTCCCTAATTCAACATTATAAAATGTGTTTAATAGCATTATTACATCAATCTAGAAGGTTTTTGAAATAAATTTAATCATAAACTAGTGTTGTAATGTGTCTTGCACATTCATATTGATTCTAGTGCCTTCCTAGGCTATGTGCACCTCATTTAGTGTTGTAAAGTGTATTCAAATCATACTTTCACATTGAATTTCATGCCCCAAGACCTAATTGACCTTTACATCATCACTAATAGGCCCCTATTAACCCATATTATGCATCCCAAGGCTTAAATTAAGTACTTGACAAAGTTACAATTTAAACCTTATTTCCTTATCCCCTGGCATGTTAGCTACCAAAATGGACCTTGTGGGACCCATTCACCATCCATGGTGAATTAGTCCCATCCAAATGGGACCCATTTTCCATGGGTGGCAAATGAGTCCCATTTGGCCCAATTTTGACCTTTGAGCAAAAAAAAGTGAAATTTAAGTTTAATCTTATTTCATTTCGGCCTATGATGTGGTATCAATGGGAAAATAAGGTGAAATTCCTATAAATATAAGACTTTTAACCCTAGTTCACATCACTTATCATTCATTAATCCACCAATCTCCCATCTCAAGTCAAGCAACTTAGGGTTTTAACATTACAAGTCACTCAACATCAATTTTTAAATATTCAAGAGAAGATCCTTCAAGTTTTTCTACAGAATTTCAAGATCAAACATCGTGGAAATGTAATCAACTCCATTGTTGCATGTTTCATTTCATTCTTTCATCATTTTTGTTTAATTACCTAAAAGGGGTTTGACCAAGGCAAACCCCCATGCCCTAACATTCAATATTTATCTCTTGTCTTGTGTTTTTGTAGATTTAGACATTTTGGAAGCTTGGAAATAATTAAGAATCAAGTTGCAAAGTTGTTTAGGTGTTCTCTTCATTGAACAAGTCAAAATATCAACAAAAACTCACTTTCAAATTTGGAAATCTAAATTTCAAAAGCGGACACCTGTACAAACCCAAAGTGTAGAATGAAAGCTCCAAATTCCACTTTGGAATATTTAGAAATTCCTCTAAGGTCATTTTTTGGTTTTCTACATTTTTAGATACCCTTTTTTCTAAAATGGGCTTCAGTTCAGTTTTGCAAAACTAGGATTGATTCACCCAAAATGGCAAATGAGTCCCTCTAGGCTTGAAAATTAGCATCAACAACATTTCAAATGTAATTTCCATTATTCATCCACAATCTAGGTGCACACTTTCAATTTTGTTCATTTTTGTTTAGTTTTGCATTCATTTCTAGGTGTTGTTGCATTACATAATTTATTTTCAAACATTCTTTGTTTCCTTAGTTTCCATTCATTAATCAATTATTCTTATTAGTTTCTTTCATTTAAACATTGCATCAAGGCATATTGCATCCATATTACATTAACTTTGAATGTATACATAAGCATTTTGGCCCTTCTTTCTCCTTTTGGGTGAAAAACGCTAGAAGTGCTAGAAAGGATTAGGGTGCCAAAAATCAATGGTACAATTACCTTTAGATAGATCAAAAGTTTACAGAAATCACCATTTGTAGATCTTAGAATAGGTAAACTTTCCATACTTTGGATAAACCCTTGCTTCAACATGCATGGTCATTGAACGTAGTCATTTGTCATCATATTTTTTACCTACATGTAAGTCCTTCCAACTCTTCAGTCTAGTTTGGGAGCTCACCTTATCTTTTGATCTTATTCCTATGAAGGTTCCTTGTCAAAACTAAATTGAAACTTGGGTTAAACTTTAGGTGGTTGGTAACCTCTTTTCGAGTCTTCCAAAATTGATTACCTTAGAAGCTTGCTTAGAATTTTGCATATTTAGATATAGTCATCCTAGGATAAAATCATTTTAGACATTCTTTATTTGCAAGAAAATACCAAAAAAATAGTTGCATTCATTCCTTATATCTAGAAAATGCCAAAAACATAGACTAGATTCATACCATCCATAGACTTAGTTTTTTCATTACTTGCACTTTGAGCTTATCTTACATGGTTGAAACAAGGTCCAAAATAAAAGAGAGAAAATATGGCTGATCCAAATGACTTTATCAATCCATTCTCAAACCCCTTTCAAGGGATATCCACATCGAGACCCCACAAAACTTTGTTAGACAAATTCATCACTAGAGACCCATAAGGATGCATTATAGTGGAAGACATAGATGCTGCTACACAAGACCTTGAGTTTTCCTCCTTTGTAGATGACTACCTAGCAAATGATCCTCAACGATACTTAGCCAAATTGCTAGCAGAAGGTGAAAAGTCACCTCCTGGGTTTGACATCCAAACCTTACAAATTGCATCTACCCAAGGGACAAACACGACAACTACTAGTACCACTATATCTCAAGTGACTACCGCTATACCATTTGGAATACCTACACAAAGTACCCCAGCAATACACACATCTCCATTTGGTGCATCTAGCATGACATAGGGTCATCATCATCCAATCCCTTTGTTCCTCTTGTTGGGAACAAAAGACCTAAAAAATCAACTCCTATACCAAGTGTCAATGCCACTTGTACCATTCCAAAAATATTTGTTATACTGAGCATTAACTTCACTGGTACCATACCATGGACTGTAGCTATACCAAGTGTCAATGTCACTAGTTCTATACCACAAATTGAGGTCTCATAGAAAGGAAACATACCCTCCTTTCAATATGGAAGCTAACCCATCCCTTCACAAATTCCAAATCAAAACCCATTCTCAAAAATTCCAAATCAAAACCCATTCACTAACATTCCAAATCAAAATTCACTTTACATACCAACACTTAACCAAAACCCATCACAAAACATTAGATTCCAAAACATGTACATAGACCCAAACAATCCAACTAACACATCATTAACTCAAGTTAACATCCTACAAACACAAATGCAATCCCTTCAAACACATATGGATAATATGTTGATGTCCAACAAGAGAACTTTTTTGATGCAAGAGCATCCAATGGTGTAAGGGCAATCTTGCATCACCCAAAAATAGTTAAATTTCAATTTTCTTGATTTTTAGATGTTTTTACATTTTTGGATACCCTTTTCATCATAATGAAATTCCCAATTTGTGGTTTTTATTTTATTTTCCTGGGTGGAAAGATATTGTATTTTTAGTTTCCCAAATTTGCACTTGAAAATATTTTGTGTTAGATTTGAGGCACTTAGATTTCCTGGATCAGCCCCAAAACTTTCCAAAATTAGTGTATAAAATTTTGAGCGCGTTCTTGACTTCGAGACCTTTCCAATGGTTTAAACGGTTTGTGACTCGGAGCCTCGGATCAAAAGTTATGGCCCCGGGAAGTTGGCACACTTTCTAGAAGATACAATTGCAATTTTCTTTTGAAATTTGAACAAGTTGTAATTTTTCTGCGCCAAACCACCTAAACTCAAATTTGAATGTTTTTTTGGCTCCAAACTAAGGAGGAGCTCTATTTATGGGCGGGTTTCTAATTTTTGGGTAACTTTTTGGGGACAAGCTCGCATATTGCGAAAGGGTGATTTTGAAGTTTTCTGTAACTTGCATGTGTTGTAGAACTTGGGGATTTGAGATCCTCTGCTTGTAAGAAGCTCCATTTTCTAAATAATAAAATTATTCTCTTGTTTTTAGGTTATTTTCTGTGTCTCGGGTTGTGCCCTCATCATTTTTCAACAAAGGACTTATGCCCATTTCCCTTTGACAAATCATTATATATGGCACCTTTCCCACATGGGTATGTTATACAAAATTTTCCCAAGTATAATGGAAAGTGTAATCCAATGGAACACATAGGGGAATTTTCCATGATATGCATAGTTGTTGCATACAACCCCACCTATGTTATGAGACTTTTTCAGAGAAGTCTTATTGGAATTTCACTTGAATGGTTTTCAAGGCTTCAGTATGACAAAAAATAATGGGGTGAACTAGCCAAAAAATTTATCAAACATTTCTCCTTTAACATTGAAAATGAGATCACCATAGCAACCTTGTCTCACACCACATAAGATGAAGGAGAAAACTTTATCACCTTCTTCCAGAGATGGAGAAGTATAGCCAGTAGATGCCATGTTGAAATACCTAAAAAACAAAAGGCCACTATATTCCAAGAAAACCTCAACTCAAAATTAAGAAGTGACTTTAGAGTACATTGTTGTACTTCATTTGCATAACTAGTGGAAAAGGGCCTCATACTATGAAAGGTCTCATTGAAAAATGTGAACTCAATGCACACAACATAAATCCAAATGTGCATAACACCCCTACTGATAGAAACAAGTTTTGGTCTGAAAACAAAAATGTTATCAGTGATGGGGTTGTTGATGCTAAATCCCTAGAAGTAGGACTATTCATTACACTTAGAGGACATAACTCCTCTACCAACACACTCAATACCATCAATCAAACTCCCAACATTGTCCAAAACACCCAACAACCACAACAACAAAGGAGGTTTCCAAAACATGAGTTTACTCCTCTAGGGGAACCAATCGAATCATTCTTCAAAAAATTGTTACAAAACAACCTCATACAGCTTCAAGAGCTAAGACAACACAATCTAGGATAATTTAAACCCTTTTTGTGGGATGATAATTCCTTTTGCGATTTCCATAGAACTAAGGGACATAGCCTACAAAATTGCTGATAATTGAAATACATCATACAAGATTTTGTTGAGAACAAAACTCTTGAAGTTGGTGGATAGAAATAGACATCTTCAAACACTAATCACAAGGTCTTTTATGATCCATTACATGACCATGGGAAAGGAAAATCCCCCAGTTTAGGAAGCAAGACCAAATCTTCCACCAACTATGCTAGTGTCAAGCATGATTATAGTGGTCTAATCATAAATCACATCTGATTCACCAATGAGAATGTCAATACGATTACCATAAAGAAAAATCCCAAGTGTGTTATCAACGCTTGCCAAACTGAGATAAACATCCAAGGCCTCCATCATATTAACCACCACAAACTTCCAAGCCTCAATATAACTTACTTGACTAGTTGAGGAACACCCCAACTCAAATCTCTATCATGGAACTGTTGTGTATCTCTCCTGATCACTAATCTATTCTAGACAAAGCTTTACAAATCATGATTGTCCGCAATGACCTTGATGTCAATAATTTCCAAGAGATGGTAGGCTACCTAACCAAAAATCATCATGCTACCTTCTTTGAACAAGACTATGCAATCGAGAAGACAAACCATAATGATCCTTTATACCTAGAAGTTCATGTTCATAAAATGAAAGTTAGACAAGTCTTGGTAGATGAAGGAGTAGGGTTGAATCTTTGCACCTTGAAATTGGTTAAGGCATTAGGCTTCTCAGAGGTGTGTGTAGAAATCACCAAAAGCATTGTCATTAAGGCATATGATGATGAGGAAATCAATTCAAAGGGAATTGTAACACTCCCCATCAAATTCCCCTATCTAATTAAATTCATCAATATTCCACTCTTGATTAAATAAATCATTTTATCTAACCAAGTCATCTCTTTTGTTAATTAAATCAATCCATCTGATCTAATTATCCCTATTTAATTAAATAGTCAATTTATTTGACTAAATCTCTAAAGTATATCCATTAAATTAAATAAATTAAAACATTATTTGATTTAATCTAACACCATCTATTTTAATTAAATAAATCAAAGCCCTTATTTAATTAAATCTCTTGTCATATCCCTCTCTTATTTGATTTAAATAAATCCATAAATTTGAGTCAAATAGGTCACATCATCTAACCTCTCTCATTAAATTAATTAACCCTTGATTAATTTAATCTCACCTCATGTCACATCCTCTAGATAATGCAAGTTGCACATGAAAATATATTTAATTCATTTATTAAATCTCTATTTTCCTCACAAGCAATCTATTGGAATATTCTCTCAATTTGAATTCAAAAATTCCAAGTCAACATGTACATCCAACAAGGTATTTAAAATCTCTTACATGTCCTTTTCCTTGAGCCAAGTGGCGTTTATTGCATTTTCCCTTCCCTCTTGCATGTCATTTCAACAAATTTGAATTTGAAATATTTGTGTTTATTGGCACAAACCCCAAATCTTGCACATCCATCATCCATTCATAGCTTGACAAGTGGCATCATATCATTGGATGAATGTTAGTCCCACATTGCTCAAATTGGGACATTCATCCATCTTTAAATCCTATAAGTAAAGAGTTGATATTCTCATTTCATCATCCACAAACATTGCAAAGTTATTATGCTAAAATATTTATCCATTTCCATCCATCATTGAATTCTTAGCTAGGCTTTTTGTAGATTTGGCTTGGAGTTCTCATCTTTCATCAAAGTGGATCAATATCATCTTCAACATATCAAGATTTCATCATAGGAATTGGGAAAGGGCCAATTTTCACATCAAATTGGCACCAATTCCCCCATGGGATCATGAGTTTGCATACTTAAATTAGGATTCAATCTACTTTATCATATATATTGTGTTCTTCATTGTTTTCTTTCCTATTTTGAATTTGTAAATTGATTTCATTTTGAATCCTCGTTTTGGCTTGCAATATCTAATTTGAGGTGTTTATTCTCTTTGTTTTGTAGGTACCAAGGTTGGGGTTTGCACATTTGGCACTAGGAGGGGTGGATATCATTATTTCTAATCTTTTCTTGAAATTTTTGTGTTTTTTTCACACAGGAAATTCCAATGCTGGGAGCTCAGTGTTGTTGTTTTGGCACTACAGGCTCATCAACATCGCTATATGGTGCCACTTAAAACACAAACTGTGTCACTAGACTCAACTTTCCAAAATATTTGAATTCTAAACTCCCCCGCTGGACTTGCCGACCTGTAGAATTTTTCAAAAAATATTAAACGCTAACGTTCGATGCAAACTACGACACTAGGCAAAAATTGCGATGCAGTTGAGCTCTCTGTCCCAACACAAAGTGTCACTGACTAGTAAGCAGCACTATGAGGGCACCGCTCAGAAACCAAACTACGACACCATTGCGAGTTGCGACGCTAGGAGACAGTAAAAAGGGAAAATTTAATTTTTAAAACGTGCTTTTGATTTATGATTAATTTATATTCTATTTTTTGGTTTTTAACTTCTGTATTTTCCATAATATGATTTTTTTTTCTTCTTTGTAGGTTGGAAATCAAAATTGAAGAAAGAAGGAGCATGAGGGCTATCTCTTATGAAATCAAAGTGTTTTTAAACACTTTAGTGTTTGTTTAACACTATTTTGAGAATTTGTTATCTCCTCTTTCTTAGGACACTAATCTTCCTTTGGGTTTAAAAAAAATTCTTTTTGTTTATTTCTTGCAAAGGGGTTAAAACAAATTTTAGGATCACAACTTACTAGATTTTCTTTCTTGGATTAACAATTGAACAAATGTCTTTCACTTGTGATTTGGTGCTCTAAAACGAACTCACATTTTTCTTTGGGGATTTAAAAAGAACAAGTGCAAACTTTGTTTTTCGTGAGGGCTTACTTAAACTAAAGCCATTGAAAAAGGACATCTGTGCTTCTCTCACGCTTTATAGCAATCTTGAGAATCAAAAGGCCTTTTTCATGACTTTAGGGTGAGAAAAAGCAATCACCTCCACACTTCGATTTGGGTTTAAAATTGAACATCTTGTGCGAGTGTGAGTGGGGGAATTGTTGCATATATTCTCTCTCCTTGTTGCCAACAAGTATTGATTTAATTACGAATATTGTTCTTCATTCGCTTTTTTTATCCTAGAGGGCCTGCTTTGGGGAAAAAGTACTCACCTAAGGGAACGACTCAACAAGTAACACTTTCAAGCCAAGAGTATTTCCAACTGGGATATAAATGTGGATATTGGAGTAAATTCCAATATCACATGGTTGATTCTAAAAAGATGGATCCGAAAGGGGACTCTTCCCGTATGGGTCAATCTCCATGAACAGAAAGTCCTTACTAAAACCCATGTGCTAGAATTTTCCAAAATCCTTTTATCTATTTGTTGGTGCAAGAATAGTCGTTCTCAAGCCACCCCACACTTTTACGGTCTTATAGAAGAAATGGAAAACATGCCATGGGAGTTTCATGGGTGTTGATGCTTGGCTTCCCTATATAAGTGTGTCGTGGAGGGGAGCCAGTGTGGTCAAGCATCTAACCATTCGCTAGAGATAAGCGTAGCTGAACTTGTCCAAGTGGGAATCCAACAAATATTGTCTTACACAACCGTAGGATTGTACTTATTCTTGGGTTACAAAATGCATTGCTTGATCAAAAACACCATGGAAACAAACACTTCAACCTTATCCAAATTTCAAACCCTTTTGAAGACAAATACAATTGACTCAATCCATATGTTATTGCTTTCCCTTGGGATTTACATACTTAGAGGTTTCTAAAAATTGGATTATATCTCAATTTGTCTCCTTAAGTAAACAAAAGGAAAACCCTTGCCTTAAGTTCATTGAATTTCTGCATAACATATCTTGTGGGGTTTGAAGAAATTAAGACATTGGACATCTTAGTTTGAAAATCTAATTGAAGAAAGTGTTTTTGGTAAAATAAAGACATTAAGCAAAGCTAAGAAAAATGAAGTTTCATATGTGTTGAAGACTCACAATCCCAAAACAAAAGTCATTGATTGGAAATCCGAAAATGAATGTTTAAATGAAATCATTTCTTGGTCACAAAGGTCATTAGGAAGCATTTTCCTACTCTTCAATACCTAGGTCTAGGCAAACAAAGTGTCCTTTTTAGGTTCATCTTAGGGTCAAAACAAATCAAAATATTTTTCAACCATCCTCCAAAACATCAAAACAACATCATCTCACAATCACCTTTTGAAAAATCTTGAAATCAACCTTAATACTTGGCTTTGTGGCAAAATAAAAATCATCAAAATCATTGAGACTAAATCCTTGAAAACATTATAAAAAAAAAACACCTTTGACTAGGCATGTGTAGATGCATCCTTTTGCATATACTTAGTCAAAGTTATCAAAATCATCTCTTCTAGCTTAGTATATGTAGATGAATCCTTCTTCATATACTTAGCAAAACAATCATCTTGTTTGGATAGGTGTGGGTAGAGGCATCCTTCTCTTCACACACATTCAAATCATCATCCTTTGAACAAAGCTATCCCTTAGATCATCATCCAACATCTTATGGTCTTTTTGGTCAAAATAAAAATCAAAAATAAAAATCAGGGACAAAATCCCAAATCCAAAAACAAAATCAAAATCTGCAAAGTCCTAAAAGCCTAGTATCTCATTCAAGATTTATCAAAATCCAAAAACATTTGTATCATCCATCCCTAACATCATCATCATATCATCACCTTTGATCCTCAAGGCATCCTAAAAATTTCTACTTTGGGGCATAAAATAAAGATCAATCCAAACAATCAAGAGATTCATCTCCCATATTCTCGAGGATTGATCCTTGTTTTATGGTTCTAACTAGATCTCAATACAAGAAGAGTATGGAAGCCAACAATGAAACACCCGCTTCAAGCGATCTTAGCCAATCAAACACAAAAATGAATCCCATAGAATCAAGTAATCCCTTGACCCTCTCATCATCGCAAAATCTGCAAGAAGAAAACCAAGGAGAGGACCGTACCTTTGGAATGTCTCGCAAAGAGATGACTAAAATGATCCAAAATCTAGACAACCATAGAATCATCAACATCATGATGAGGCTCAACCCTTCAGTATACATGCTTGATCTAGCGAAACAAGGGGCTAAGTTACCTTCAGATTTTGATGTGAGTACCATAGTAGAGACATCATTTCCTCCAATATCATCCACCATTCCCATCTCATCAACACCCCCATCTCAAAACATCATGCAAAACATTCCACAAATCATAACATCGTTTGCTCCAACCCAACCCAATGTTAATAAGGGAAGTGCATTTCTCAATGCACTTCAAACACACCCCCTTGTTAATAATCAAAATTTGGATACAAACATCACCTTGGAACAAAGCATATGCCAAAACCCATTACACAAAAATGTTCCTCTCACATTCCATCATGATCCATCATCATCATTTTTTTACGTAACACCTCAAATACCTCTTCTCACAAATTCACAAGAATAGGGAGATATGTTTGGATCAAGAGGCATATTTGACACCACAACATTCTCGCAACAACTCACACCCCTTACATTTCCACCTATCCCACCATTTCCATTATCATCCACACCACTCCTTTGTTTAGGGCTTCCCCCTCTTCCAAATATCAATCAAACCACTATCCCAAATATCAATCAAAGCACCACACCAAACACTCAAAAAATTTCATTGATATCACAACAACAAATGACAAACACACAAGCAATGGCAACAACATCAAACACCCCCATAACATCACAAAGCATGGTCTCCCAAGGACCAACCATATCAATAGCACCATCCATCATGCAAAACACCAACACCACCTTCACAAACACTATTCCAAATCCACCACCACCCCCACCACCATCAACCTCCACCACATCAAGCCAATATGATGCGGCATTGCAAGCTACTTTCCAAAGAGGATACCAACAAGTTTAGAAACTAAAAGTGGAACAACTAGTTGCTCAGCAAGCTACTCAAGTTGTGCAAGCCACCCAAGTAGCCCAAGTCACCTTACAAGTGCAACAAGCCCAAGCATTATTGCAACAACAACAACAACAAGTCGTCTAAGTTGTACAAGCCACACAATTATTACAAGTACAAAGGGTCACTCAAGCACAAATTCTATTGCAACAACAAGTAGCACAAGTGCAAGCTCAAGCGCAAGCCCAATATCATGCACAACAAGCTCAATATCAAGCACAACTCAATGTACAAAGACAAGTAGCACAATTGCAGGCATATCAGCAAGCATTAAAGCAATACCAACAACAGCGAGAAGCAGCAGAATTGGCAGCCCAACAACAAGCATTGTTGGAACAGCAACAAGTGCAACAACAAGCACAAATCTTAGCACAACAACAACAAGCATTGTTCATACAAAAGTAGGTAGAAGCCTACCTCACTCGCCAAAACATATAGATACCATCAAATAATGCATCGACCAACCCACCCATCCAACCCATGATTGAAACAGCCCAAAACACTCTCATCCCACCCCCTAATCCCCAAAATGATGTAACAACACAACTCGGGTTACTCTCGCAACAAGTGCTCGACCTTCAATCATGGTGAACAACCAAAACACCAAGCAACTTGTGTCCCTATCCATTTGATAGGATCCTAGACATGAAACCATTCCTTAAGGGATTTGAAATCCCCAAATTTGACAAATATCAAGGGATGGGAAACCCTGAAGATCACATTAGGGAATTCCAAGTTCATTACATGGAGGTTGCATATGACATACTTATCTGATGTGGCTATTTCCTAGGAGCTTGGCAGGCCCCGCTATAGAATGGTTCTCTCACTTACCTTCAGGCATTAGAACATTCCAAGAAATTAGGGGTGCATTCATTAAAAATTATGCATGCAACATTGCAATGGATGTTAATCTCAAAGAACTCTCAACTCTAAAACAAGGAAAGCATGAATCATTTGCCTCATTCCTACAACGATGGTGATCCAAGGCCAATTGGAGCAAGTGGACCATGCTAGAAGAACAACAATTTTGCACCATCATAGCCAACCTTGAAGGTTGCTTGGCATTTCATCTCAAGGTTCAGGGCATCACCACATATGATCAGTTGATATCCAAGGCGCTCAGTATCAAAAGAGCCCTTATGACTCAACCCTCGGAATCAACATCATACGACATACAACAAAACAACTGCCCACCATCAAATTACAATGATAAACCTCGTACGTGGGCAAGAAATAAAAATGTTACTAATGATGGTGTCGTTAATGCCAAGGTGGTCATTAGTGCCCCACGCCAACAAATACCCACACCACAAATCCAAATTCAACACCAAAACCACCATCACACAACACACCAACCCAACAATAATCCAACCATCAACAATCTCAATGACCAAAGGGGACCACCTCAATGTAAAATTTATCCCAAAATAAAATATACCATTTTGGGAGAACCACTTGAGGACATAATGAAAAAGTTGATCGATGAAAAACTCATCAAGCCTCCTACATTCGAGAATTACCAAGAACCCGATGTCAAACCTCCTTGGTATAATGAGAATCAACTTTGCAAATTTCATAAAATCAAAGGCCATACCACAAACAGCTGCATGAGACTCAAAAACATCATCCAAAGGTCTCATCGATAAGAAAATCATAAACGTGGAACAACCTACGAGAAATCAAGATCTTAAAATCTACACGAATCCAATGTCGAATCATGGAAACAAAGGGAATAAAAATGATAAAGGGAAGGGCAGTGTAAATCATGTGTATGAAATAGTCGTTGCCTCCCTAAATGAGGACTACATGGTCATCACCATCAAGGGCGCCCATACTGAAGATTCTGGAGTCACCACAAGAGGTGGCAAAGTAACTGTTGCAAGATCATCCCAACCAAATAGAGTCCCTTCATCCAGATTTATTCCTAATGGCTACATTGTCTTAGATCAACTCAAAAGAACACCAGCACACATCTCCATCATGAAGTTGTTAAAAATCTCATCTACCCATAGGAAGATCCTTGAAGAAGCATTAGCCTCATCCATTATCCTCGTAGATCTCGAGGCAGAGCAATTCCAAGCTATGGTCAGAAATATCATAATGCCTAATCTCCTTATATTCTCTGACCAAGATTTACCCAGCCAACCATCTCACAACCATGCACTTCACTTGGAAGCCATTTTACACAAGAGAAAAATCAAAAGGGTCTTGGTGGATGGAGGTGTGGGTTTTAACATATGTTCCTTAAGTCTCATCAACCACTTGAAAATATCAGAAGATTCCATCGACAAAGGAAAGGGCATCATGATAATAGCATATGATGACCAAGAAAGAGTGTCTCAGGGCATGATTAAACTCCCTATTCAAGTAGGGCCAACACTCATGGAAACCACCTATCAGGTCTTGGACTTGGACTTGCCATATAATATCCTCCTGGGATGCCCATGGATCCATGTGATGAAAGCCGTAGCATCAACCTTCCACCAATGTGTGAAATTTACACATAATGGAAAAGAGGTTACTATCCATGGAGATCCTGAACCTTTCTCATATTGCAAAAATATTGAAGAAAAGTATTACAAAATCCCCCAAGTGCCAAAGAATGATGAGGGCCCATCCACACCATACATTGACCCCACCACTCTTGCGTCCACTTCTGTGATAGAGACACCCGCCATTCCCACCATGCCCACAATCTTTGACATCAAGCTCATCATCCAGGAGGATGGTTGTGGAAGCTACAAACTCCCTAACAATGCTTTTGTGATAGGGGAGTTACCACAATCTCCTAGATCACAGGGATTCCCACAAGCAAATCAAGCTTCCACATCACAAACCTATCTTGAAGGCTATCCCGAATTCACAAGATGGGGAGACCTTGGTCAAGAGGTTATTGAGGTGGATCCATCACACATGCTATATTAAGATGAAAGACTAGAAGCTAATTTACCAATGGATGAGACAAGCAAGGGCCTATAAATGATGCTTGCAATGGGCTACAACAAAAATTGAAGATTGGGACAAAATGACAATGGGCTCATAATACCTATCGGTCTAACCATTTAATCAAATCCCCCTATCTAATTAAATTCATCAATATTCCACTCTTGATTAAATAAATCATTTTATCTAACCAAGTCATCTCTTTTGTTAATTAAATCAATCCATCTAATCTAAATATCCCTATTTAATTAAATAGTCATTTTATTTGATTAAATCTCTAAAGTCTATCCATTAAATTAAATAAATTAAAACCTTATTTGATTTAATCTAACACCATCTCTTTTAATTAAATAAATCAAATCCCTTATTTAATTAAATCTCTTGTCATATTCCTCTCTTATTTGATTTAAATGAATCCATAAATTTGATTCAAATAGGTCACATCATCTAACCTCTCTCATTAAATTAATTAATCCTTGATTAATTTAATCCAACCTCACGTCACATCCTCTAGATAATGCAAGTTGCACATGAAAATATATTTAATTCATTTATTAAATCTCTATTTTCCTTACAATGCATCTTTTAGAATATTCTCTCAATTTGAATTCAAAAGTTCCAAGTCAACATGTACATCCAACAAGGAATTTGAAATCTCTTACATGTCCTTTGCCTTGAGCCAAGTGGCATTTATTTCATTTTCCCTTCCCTCTTGCATGTCATTTCAACAAATTTGAATTTCAAATATTTGCATTTATTGGCACAAACCCCAAATCTTGTACATCCATCATCCATTCATAGCTTAACAAGTGGCATCATATCATTGGATGAATGTTAGTCCCACGTTGCTCAAATTGGGACATTCATCCATCTTGAAATCCTACAAGTAAAGAGCTCATATCCTTATTTCATCATCCACAAACATTGCAAAGTTATTACGCTAAAATATTTAGCCATTTCCATCCATCGTTGAATTCTTAGCTAGGCTTTTTGTAGATTTGGCTTGGAGTTCTCATCTTTCATCAAAGTGGATCAATATCATCTTCAACATATCAAGATTTCATCATAGGAATTGGGAAAGGGCCAATTTTCACATCAAATTGGCACCAATTCCCCCATGAGATCATGAGTGTGCATACTTAAATTAGGATTCAATCTAGTTTATCATTTATATTATGTTCTTCATTGTTTTCTTTCCTATTTTGAATTTGTAAGTGCATTTCATGGGGAATCCTTGTTTTTGCTTGCAATATCTAACTTGAGGTGTTTATTCTCTTTTTTTTGTAGGTACCAAGGTTGGGGTTTGCACACCTAGTGGTGACCATAAGGCTAGATTTACCATAGACTTGGATAAAATGGTATATTTTGCAGAATTTTTTCAACCCACTAGTGACAAAAATAAGAAAAACAATGACAAAATTAAAAATTATGAGTCCTTGGGTGAAAACCAAAAGACACCTTTAGATGATAAAAAAGTAAAAAATAAGGATGTATCTAAGGGCGAAAACCTCTTTGAGGCACCCAAGGATGGAGGTTTGAGCATTCTCCTTGTTGCTCAGGAAATGTCACCAATGCTAGTTGAATAATTTGTAGAGATCAACATAGGCACTAAAGAGAATCCCCAACTAGTCTATTTTGTAGCATCTTTTATAGAAATAGAGCAGCCCGAATTTCGTAACTTCTTCACACAAAGATAGATCAACTTTGCATGGTCATATGCCAAAATTCCTAGAATGGATCTTGAACTAGTATTACATCATTTTCCCTTACAACCAGGTGTTAAACACATGAAACATAAGTTAAGGAAAATGAACCCACAAATTGCTTTATTAGTCAAGGCTAAACTAAAGAAACTATTGGATGTTGGCTTTATCAAATCAATCGACTATGTAGACTAGATTTCCAATTTTGTACTAGTAACAAAACCAATAGGGGGCATCCACATCTGTATAGACTTCAAAGATATAAGAAAAGCATGTCCCAAAGATGACTTTCCCCTACCAAATATTGACATGAATGTTGACCTAACAATAGGATATGAAATGTTATCCCTTATGGATGATTTCTCAAGCTATAACCAGATTAGAATCACAACTAAAGACCATCCTAAGACAACTTTAACTTGTCCATTGGTAACTTATTGTTGGAACTACATGCCCTTTGGACTTAAAAATGCTAGAGCAACATATCATCATGCCATGACAACTATTTTTCATGACCACATACACACTCTCATGGAAGACTATCTAGATGATCTGATAGCTAAATCATTGATAAGGGCTAATCATTTATAGGTTTTAGACAAGATTTTTTAAAGAATAGAAGAGTACAAAGTGAGTATAAATCCAAAGAAATGTGCATTTGGCATGAAATTAGGAAAACTTCTAGGATACATCATTTCTAGAAAAGGCATTGAAGTGGACCCAAAAAAAGTGAAAGTTATAATTAACATGCCTCCACCAACTAATCTAAGTCAACTAAGGACACTACAAGGGAGAATACAGTCTATCAGAATATCCATAGTGTAGTTAGCAGATAAAACCCATCCCTTTCAGCATCTACTCACAAAAGGAGTACCATTTGTATGGATAGGTAAGTGCCAGGAAGCTTTTCAACTGATCAAGGATTACCTACTTACACCATCAGTGTTAATACCACCTATTGAGGGAAAACCTTTGAGTCTCTACATTTCAGCAACCACACCAATGCTAGGAGCCTTGCTTTCACAAAATGACAATGAGGGTCATGAAAGGGCAGTATACTATATCAGCTGCACTTTGGTAGGTTATAAGCTAAATTATAGTACCATTCAATGTGTCTATCTTGCAGTAGTATTCACTACTCAAAAACTTAGGAACTATATGTTAAACCACCAAATGATGTTGGTTGCCAAGATAGATCCTTTGAAATATCTCCTTAGTAAAGCAGCATTGACGGGATGACTAGCCAAATGGGTAATGGTGCTCAGTGAGTATGATATCTAGTATGTAGAAAGGAAAGCTATGAAAGGACAAATTATTGTTGACCAACTGGAAGACACACCAATAAAAGTATATCATCCTCTAGTTGTAGATTTTCCTAATGCATTCATATTCACTCTTGACATGAGAATGACATGGAAGTTATACTTTGATGGGTCCCACTCAAATCATGGTTCAGGAGCCGCTATATATTTTTCACCACACCATAGGGTAACTATTCCTAAATCATTCAGGATTTCTTTTCCATGTACCAATAACATAGAAAAATATGAGGCTCTTGTGATAGGATTACACATGGCAATAAAATGGAAGATTAAGCACCTACAAGTTTATGTGGATTCTCATCTAGTAATCCGAAAAGTTAATGATGACTATGAAACTAAAGATGAAAATTTAGCTCCATACAAACACATGGAAGATAGTTTCAAAGAATACTTTGACAAGATTGACTTTCATCAAATACCTCACATTCAAAACAGGGCAGCAAATGCAATGGAAACTATTGCTTCACTCTTGGACATACCTAGAAACATGCCTAAATTGAGTTTTTGGTAGAACAACTTTTGGTCCCTGCCTTTGATATCCTAGATTTAGAAATGATATGTAAGATTGTTGGTCCCAATTTACCATGGTATAAAGACATATATGACTACCTTCATGCCAAAATCCTACCCCCTAACCTTTTAAATAACTAATGTAGGAAATTTCTCCACAAGTTAGCCAAGTATACCATCATCTAAGATACCCTTTATAGACATGCCTTAGACAATACCCTAATGAGATGTCTCGATACTAAAGAAGCACAAGCAACCTTGCTTGGGGTACATGAGGGTATATGTGGATCCCATTCTAGCAGTCCTACCTTAGAAAAGAAGATTACAAGAATGGGTTATTATTGACCTACAATGGAAAAAGACTCATATGTCTTTGTCAATAAATGTCAACAACGTCAAGGAAATGGACACTTGATACATGCGCCAGCACACGAGCTTTGTGCAATAATGTCACCATGGCCCTTTTCCCAATTGAAACTTGATCTCATAGGAAAGATACATCATACATCATCCAATGGCCATAAATTCATTATTACTATGATAGTACTTTACCAAGTGGATTGCTATTCCTATGACCTACATCACTGACACATAGATTTCTAAGTTTATCCTTAAAAATATCATCTATCAGTATGGAGTTCCTTAGTCCATAATCAGAGATAATGGTTGTCCATTCAAGAACTAAGAATTTTATCATATTTGTGAAGAATTCCATTTTCAACATCACTTTTCCACCCCAATTACCCACTAGGTAATAGCCAAGCTGAGGAATCTAATAAAACAATCATCAGAATCCTAAAAAAGACTGTCAATGATGTTGGTCATGATTCACATTTACAGTTTAACCCAGCCTTGTGGGCTTACCACACAATCATTTGTACTCCCACCAGCACCACTCCATACTCCTTGGTGTTTAGTTCTGAGCCCATCTTACCTATTGAGGTCAATATTCCTTCCCTAAGGGTATCTTTGAAAGGGCATATTGACAATGAAGAGTATCATGTGTCAAGACTACATGAGCTAGAGTTCCTAGATGAACGAAGAGAAAATGAATTAGACCATCTCCAGGCATAACAAAATATTCTTCATAAAAGCTACAATAGGAAGGTCTTGAATCAAAATTTTGACATTGGTGACCTGGTCTCAATGGAAAATCCAAAGAATCAATCCGAAAGAGAAAAACTAGGAAAGTTTGATCCAAACTGGTTAGGACCCTACATTGTCACATAAGCCTTTGGATCAAGACTATACCAACTATCTACTCCTAAAGGTGAACCATTATCAACACCAATCAACATCCTTCATCTAAAGAAGTTCTACACATAGCTTATGAGAGCCTTTTCTTAATCATCAAAAATATAAAAAATTGAAAAAATCAAAAAAATATTACCTAGGTGAAAACCTGCAAAATAGGCATCTTGGTAACACCCAAAAAATTGAATAAACAAGAAAATAGTAAAGAGAAATAATTTTTTCAATAGTGAAAACCACTTTGGTGGCTCTTTGGATAAGTACCATGGTGAAAACCTAGCAAACAGACACTATGTGTAGTCAACTTTTCTCCTTTATCTACCACCATTCTAATATGACTTCCTTGTACATATCATCTATCTTCCCCATCCATCGGATGTACATACCACTCATAATAAATGGTTGTCCTTTCCATAACTTGGAATGATTGACATTGAGAGCACTTTGTATCCCCCTTCCTTCCTATTCATAATAAATTGGTCTTATGACTAGCTACGGGAAGGCACTTGACTTACGTCATTTAGTTCTTACATTGGCTATTCTGAGGATGTAAAACCATTGAAAAAATCCAAAAAATCACAAAATCTCTTAGGAAAACTTCAAAAACATTACAAAATATCCTGAAACAATCCAAAAACATCAGAAAACTTCAAAAAGACAAAAAAAATCAAAACATGTCAAAAATCCAAAAATAGAGTCAAAACCATTCGCACCTGTCAGTCTTTGTCATTTGTTGAACTACATTGCCTCTGTGACTAGACGTAGGCAAGGCCATCTATTGATGTTCCCTTCAGGAATTAAGTCAATTCTTTTAGGTTTTTCTATATAAAAACATTAAAGTCAATTTTTCTATATGACAAGGTCATTGGTCATGTCAAACTATGAGGTCTCTGCGTGTATAACATAGGCAAGGCCATCAATTGATGAGCCCCTGAGGCCCTACTAGCTTAGTCCATTAGGGTTCATCACATTCACTATCACACATGTCTCATATCTTTAATTAATTCAAATTTGTTTTAGTCAATCCTATTAGTCAAAGTCTAGCCAAACTATGAGGTCTCTACATGTATAACGTAGGTAATGCCATCAATTGATGAGCCCCAGATGTCGCACTAGATTAGTCCTTTAGGGTTCATTGTCAAGCAAAAACAATTTTCAAAACATCAAGACAAGTCACACATCAACAAGATGAACAAGTCAATAATGTCATTAAGTAAAAATCCAACAAATTTCCAAAACAACCAAAACAAATCAACTTGTCTACTACAGGATGTGTCCTTCTTGAAAACAGACATCATCAAAACAAAAAAAATCAACCTATGTCTTATACATGATGTGTCCTTCCTAAAAAATACATGATCAATTAGTAAAATAATCCTCATTGCCTTATACAGGTTATCACATCAATGACATGAGACTCAACGTCTTATACGGTATGTGTCTTTCTAAAAATAGGCCTTGTCATGCCTTATATAGGTAGTCACAAAAATCAAAACCAGACTCAATATCTTATACGTAATGTGTCATTGCTAAAATCAAGCTCTATCAATCAATCATCTACTCAAACTAAAAAATCAAACAAACAAATCAAGTTTTGGCAAATATTTTTACTGGCTGTTGATTTTGTGGCTTGTTTATCTTATCTTTTCATTTTATTTAATCGTTGAGTCCTATTACTAGCTTTCTCGAGGATGTTCCATGAAGGATTTAGAGAAGAAACAATGTATTAGGACTCTCTTTTCTTTGATTGCTATTTGTCAACTCTCTTTTAGCTTTGTTTTTGAGTCACATTACTAAGCTTCCTTGAGGATGTCCCATGAAGGATTTAGAGGAGCAATGATGTCTCATGACTCATCTTTTATTTTTTTGTTGTCTGTGATTTATCTTGACAAAAAGGCTGGGGCAATTGTACCCTTAGTATGAGTTAGGACATTCCTTTTCTACGACTGTCTATTTTTAGCAAGTGGACGACCTTGTACACCTTGGTCTATCTTATATCATGGTGTTTTTTGTCCATTTTTATAGTTTTCACCCAATGATGATTTAATGATAGGCCTATTGTGTTACAGAAAAACATCGAAGATTTCTCATACTAACATTTATGTCTTTTATGTTACTTTTCATCTTTTCGCACTAACATTTCTTCTTTCTTCCATTATTACGAAGTCTTGGGACACAAAAAAATATATCATCCTACATATGCATTCATGCTAGAAACACCATTGATACATTATCATACATATATACATAGTAAATCATATATACTACATTTTAAAAACACAAAAATATAGGCATCTATTGTATCTAGGAGTCCATGACATAACATGCATTCATCATCATAGATTGCATAATATATTATCATAATACATACATAATATCCATAGATAATAAAAGTAAATGCATACATCATCATATAGAATCAACACAACATCATAAGCTACATAAAAAATCATAATGTAAACATTATTATCCATAACATATGCATATCAGATAGAAGATAACATATTATATAGAACACATGAATATTAAATAGAAGACTGCATATCAGATGAATTTCCACCAAAATCATATATATATATATATTGCTCAAAAATGTGTCACAGTACAATGTAAAATGTATATCTCAAAATCAAGCATGTAGGCTCTATGATCAAAATACAATGCCTATAAATAAATATCAAAATATGTCCCTGGTCAAAACTCCCACTACTCCCATGTGGAGAATGTAGAGGTGAATGATGACAAGACGTTGATGATCACTATGCAGAATGGGGTCTATCATATGGTCCTGATCTATGAGGTCTTACAACCACCTCTGTGCTCTAAGTCATGTTATGTGTCATGCTCTGCGACCTACTACTATGTGCCTATGAATAACTAGGAGCATGCATCTTAGGAGGAACCTTAACTAGGAGCATGTCTCTTAGGAGGAACCTCTCACTCATATAAGTCCCTATAGTATCTCTCCCTATCATCAGCTCTGACTAACTCATGAGAAAAAGTAGTAGTTGGCCCATTACAAAGAGTTGTAAACTCTACAAATATCTGTTTGGCCTCCTATCTTTGAGCTACTGCTTGATCCATGTCTAAGTAGGCTCTATCTATCTCCATCTAAATTGAGTCCCTCTCCACTTTCATCACTCTCAACTACTCCTCCAAGGACTCTACTCTTTCCTAAAAATCAACTAATCATTGATCGATGGGACTTGACTCCTCCTATTGTGGTTGATCCCCCACCTCTATATCCCAATCAGCTACAATCCTATCCCATAGATCTCACTCCTTATCACCCATCTCCTCCTCATCATCATCATCTTGGTATCCTGCAACATACCAAGAGCATCCATATCCTCCTCTCTAACCGTCTCCTCCTCTATGACATGCTCTCCACCAACTCCACCACCAATATCCTCCTCTCCCTCCCCCTCCCCCTCATAGACATGTGATAGATCTGGGCCTCAGCCTCTATCGCCTCGTTGACCTTGTCATCCTTCTCTCCCACCTCCTCCTCTATCATCACCACCATCACCTCTACCACCACATCTTACCTATGGTCTTTTCCCACGCTGCTCCACAGGTGCATCTTGATCTAGATCTATAAAGGGCACTAGCCTGTGATCTACCCACCAGGTATCATAACCAACCATCATCCCAAGATATGTTGCTCCACCCCTCGAATCCCATTGTATAGGTTATAATACATCAATATTCACCTCAGATGTTGCAATAGGAATTTGTGGTCCCCATAGAGGAACCTCCCTAGAAGAATGAGAAAACTGAGCTCGGCCCTGCGGCTCATCCTGAACCTCACCAAACTATCTCAGAACCCTATCTAGTAGATGTCTCTCAATGATGTGTACTCGAGAAACAATCCTCCCAATTAGGTACTATGTCTGCTTGCAGAAGGGCAGGTGTCAATCCTCATCTGGCCATGTTGCACAATCCATGTAAGGTCCCCAAATGCAATTCACCATAGTATCAATGGCATGTCTATAATACCATTTTTCTCCTATATGGGTCTGGATATTCGCCCCTACATATCAGAAGGCATAAGGAGCTCCATGATCTAACTTAGTTGTAATAGGTGAGTGAAACACAACATTATGCTCCCATGCCCATATCATAGGCAAATTTGTACCATAGCTCATCAATTGTGCCTCACTATACGCTATATCATGTAAATGAAAATATAACATAGCAACCAAACAAGAGCCTCATGCATACATGACTTGTCTCTCCAACATACCTACTAGCATCTCACCCCATCCCATAGGAAATCCATCACCTTGATAGTCAAGTGGAACTATCCTACTAACCAATGTCCATAAAAAACAATATATTTGTTCATACCTATCGGCTAAGACATGCCATCTAATCTCATAGTGCTCTATGCCTAGCTACCTAATATCGCATGCAGATAATATTGACACAACTCACTAAAACCCCTTTGGGTATCATACAAGACTCTCACCCTTGATAGGTAACCTCAAAATCCTATAAACCTCCTCTAAGGTAACAATACCCTCTCCTATAGGAAAATGGATCGAGGATGTCTCAGAATGCCAACACTCACAAAGTACAGTCAATAAACCTTAGTTTACCCAAATGGTGGGCATGAAAGTCACATGATGCAATCCTAGATTCCATATGAACCATTTCTTACCGCTGTGCAATTGATCTCAAAACTCAAAAGTCAATAGCCTCAACTACTGGGTGTAAATTAGATCCAAAACAACCTACAATTGCATAATTCATGTCTTGTGTCAGAAAACAAGCAACTTTTTACAACCCAAATTTCAAAAAATTTGACAAACAAATGCATCACTTTAAAACAAATGCATTGAAAAATTACACATGCATTATATTTTCACAAATATGGTGCATTTTCAACATGCAAGCATACAGGAAAATGCATAACAACATAACAAATGTGTTACATAACCTTACTTGTGAAATTGTGCTTAACACATGTGATACATAAATACAAATACGGTGCAATAAAATTCAAAATGTGATCATCTAATCTAAATGCCTAAACTACCTAGACATGTTTCTGCATATGTTTCATTCTACAATCAAATCCGTCACACATGAATGCATATGCATTGATTCACAAGCAACGCATTTGAAAATTAAACATTAAATGTGTGAAAAATGCATTAAAATTAAAATTTCAAAAGATGGTTTTCAACTACATACCAAGGGTCCTACATTGTCTGGTCGTCTGAATCCCCAAATGCAATATTTGCAATGATCTAATTATTCACTTACCACTTATGTCAAGATTTAATTAAATCAGTCAACTATCTCCTGATTTAATATGTGATTGTCTCTAACAAATGGACTCTCTTTTTTAACCAATCAGTTATCTAGTTTTAATTCTTCTACGTGCAAACTTATATTAATTAAATATATTTAATTAATTAATTAATTAATTCATGCATTATAACAGATCATTTCCTTTATTCAATATTTATTCTTTACATGCAATCATTATTCTTCTAAGTTTTAAACACTTTCTATGTGGTCGATTTTATGCTTGTAAAATGTATAAAAATAAATTAATCAAACACACCAATAAGACATTATATAAAATAAAATTGAATATTAAAATAATAAAGATTGCAAACTCAGTATCCTATTATCGATGTCGTCCTATCATCCTCTATCTCGAGTATTTTTATTGATTCCAACTGGCTCTCAGATTGTATGCTAGGCTCAATGAACAGTCTTCCTAGAAAACGAGATTGAATATAAAATGTATGTAATGCTAAGACATGATTGCTCTAATGCTCAACATGATTGCTAAAATGAAAGATTATGATGATGTTATGAATAATAAAACTATAATGATAATGCTAGAATGCAATTAATATCTAATTCATATGTTGTGTGTTGTAACCCTTGCTTGGATTGGCAGTGCTATTTATAGGGTTTTTGAAAGCTTTTGATTGGCTGATATGATCAATGATTGTGAAAATTCCTGGCAGATCAAACGGTTGAAGATGGATAAGACTGAAGAAAAATAGAAGAAAACAAAAAGCAAGATTTGATTTTTTTTCTGTAAAAGAGGTAAGATAAGATGATAAAGATGAATTCTAAAAAATCATCCTTTGTGAGACTATGGAAAGATTTTGAAGAAGATAAATAATGAATTATTAAATTCAATTATTCATTTATGGGTGACACTGAGGTTTTTTTCTTAAAATAGAATATTTACCCCAGATTTGAAGAATAATAGAAGATTTCACAATTAAATAGAATATTTAATTATGATTTTGAAAAGATATGGAAGATATTCAATTAAATAAAGATATTTAATTAAAATTTTTAAGAAATGGTATGTAAATGAAATTAATTAAAAAGATATTTAATTAATTAGAAGAAATATTTGAAAAGAAATATTTAAATTTGATTAAATAAAAAAGACTTAATTAAATTCGAAAAGTGATAATTAATTAAATAAATAAAGTGTATTTATTTAATTAATCAAGTGGACATTTGAATGTGAAATAATTAAATAAAATTGATTTATTTAATTATAATAGAAGAATAAAATGAATGAACAATATAATTAAATTGATTAAATTTAATTATATGTAGAAGACTTTAGAGAAATTAATTAAATAATAAATATTCAATTAAATGCTAGGATTAATCAAGTATGACCAATTTTATGCATCTTCATTTTTCCCCTCTTTGAAGTGATGTGTGAAACACATTGCTTCAAAGAAAATATTCCTACTTTCAAAATTTGTTGTATTTGATTTTTTCCCCTTGATCGAAAAAAAATTAACTGATATGCCACTAATCTAGTTCTGATATGTTTCTGATTGAAAGATGTTGCTGGTATTAATGATTCCCCCTCGGGAGGTGAATAACTGATGATGATATGAGTTGTGAAAAAGTTGATTTGATGATGAAATTTTGATTTTTGATGGAAAGTCAATGATTTAACTCTCAAAAAGAAAAATGATGTATATGGATGCCCCAATTTGAAAATAAAGTCAAAATGAGAGAAAAGATAAAAAGAAAATAACATCCCACAAAAACTCACCTTTGTTTGACCTTTAAAAGGTAAAAAGGGAGAAAAGGACAAGTCATTTGCAATTTTTGACTTTTAGAAATCTTTTGCTTTGATAGTGACATGGCGAGATGGAGATTTCATACCATAGACATAGATTCGAGCGAGCCCGCTGATACCAAAGACCAGCTGCGTATGGACCACCTATGAGTAGATCCAACCACTTTTGCATTGAAATTTTCCTTTTTGAATCAAATTTTTCATGTTTTTCCCACAGATTTAGGTGTAAACAAGCTATTTTAGCAATTTTAGGAATGTTCTAGTGCTTTCAATGTCTGTTTTAGTGCTTTTGATGTTTGCTTTAGTACTTATAGGATGCTTTTTGCATGTTCCCTATAGAAACTAGTTTAGCACATTCGATAGAAAGAGTAGCGCTTATAGGATGTCGTAGGAAAATTAGTGCTTTAGCGCATCTAGGAAATAGTTTAGCGCATTAAGGGTTGTTATGCATCCAAGGAATAAAGTGGCGCTTTTGATTATAGTTTTAGTGCTTGTAGGGAAATAGCACATAGAGGAAATGATTGAGCACTTCCAAGGAAAAGAACGACGTGTCTAAGTTTTAGCACATCTAGGATATAGAATAGCGCATAGAGGCCACAGATTAGCACATCTAGGAAGAAGAGATAGAATGTGTGATTTGATGAAAGTGATTAAAGAATGATGATGTATATTGCTTCCATAGTCAATAGATAGAGAAATTGTCTTATCAATATGTTGATAGGGATAGAAAAGCTGATAAATAATTGATAACTTGGTTTCAAAAATAGAAATCAAAGAGTAAATAGCTGATAACGTTGTCTCCCCTTTAAGAAAAACAAAGAGTAGATGATTGATAGGACTTCTAATAAATTTGTTTTCGATGATAGAAAAAAAATAGTAGATGACTAATTGAAAACATATTTGCATTCGTGACTGAAATACAAATTTGTATGATGTTTTGATTGTTGATAAATTTTCATTCTTGAAAAAGAAAACAAATAGTAATTGATGATAGAGAAAATTGATGTGATATTCAGATAGATAGAATGTGCATTGATTGTATGATATGAATCACCTAGATAGAACACTTGATATGGGTCACTTGATATGAGTTTGATGAGTATGTGTCACTGATATGGGTCACAAATAGATAGACATGAGTCAGATTGATTTTGCTTGATTGAGATTGAATCATTGATATGATGTTGATTGATTGTCTTTGTAATAACTAAAAATAGGAGGTTTTTTAAAAACCTCCAAATTAGGGAGCATCACTTGGCGGGGTGGGATAGGATACCCAAGCTAACACCAGATGATATAGCATTGATAGGGGCATGTGGATTGAGATCATTGTTGTCCATGCCTCTGATTTGGGTCAACAGGGGACTATTGACCACGCTGGTAGAGAGGTGGCATTCAAAGCACAACACCTTTCATTTGCCAATGGGTGAGGTGACTATGACTCCTAAGGATGTGTACATGATTCTTGGGATTCCAGTGGTAGGCACCCTTGTGTTCTATGATAACAAGGAGCTAGGTGGGATGGATGCATTGAGGAGAGTATATGGTGACATGTAGATACTAGGGTACTAGGTGCCATGGGCTGACTTTAGGGGTATCCAGCCCTGCCTGTAGTTTTAGGTGCATTCATTGGAGGTCTCCTTTGTCCAAATCACTGGTCAAAGGGACTATCAGTGGGATGGGGGAGGATCCTTGAGCAGATGCTAGTATAGCCACAGAGATACACCACGGGGAGCTACATGTTGGCTCATCTGTATCATGACCTTCATCAAGTAGTTTATAGAGGTTTGTCTAGTATATCATGTGGTGTGACACTGCTTCAGATCTGGATGTGGGAGCATATCGTTGTGATGAGACTAGCATGTCCCAAAGTGAGGCCACCAGGAAGACCCTATGTATATGCATATTCAATGTTCCTTGTCCAGCCTAGTTTGGGCATGTTGGATTACTGGAGACAATGCCTTGATGATATGGATGTAGTGATATGGCGGCCATACCTAGATTGTGAGCCCTGGGATACAGATCATTTAGAGATGTCGTCCATATGTATGCCCTAATTTTTTATAGAGAGGACCCCATTCATCATTGAGAGGTTTTTGGCATTACAGGTGTAGCAACATTTTGGATTCGCATAGGGTATGCCTCATGGTGTTGCTCACTATGCATGGAGAAAGGATGAGGTAGGATGGGGACCTGACATTTCATATCAGATAGCCTATATAGAGTATATTGCTTTAGCACCTGAGGCATAGGATGATAGGTGGGATATTGTTGATATTGGTATGTTTGAGGAGTACTCTATTTATTATCATACACATCCATTTCCATGGTTGACATCTCTTGATGAGCCAGCACCCATTTTGGTGGTACCATAGTTAGGGGCAGGGAGACAGAAGGATGTGGCAAGTGGGGAGTAGGCAGTAGTTGGGGGAGAGGATGAGGAGAGTGGAGAGGAGGAGAGCTCAAATGGGAGTGACGGAGATGACGGCGGAGATGAGGGGCACATACCAGTGAGACCGAGGTCAGACATTTTTGGTGGTGTACAGATCATGGAGATGTCGACGATTGGGGTTGGGTGGAGGACAATGATCAGGGTTTCCTCCACCTCTCAATAGGGACAAATAGATAATCTGCAGGCCCAAGCATAGACATTGCAGGGACAATAGGTGTAATTGTAGAGCCATTTGTTTCAGGCACAGGGTTTGGTCGCACAACTACAGGCATAGCTAGCACAGTCCCAGACATAGGCACAAAGTATGGCACAGGCATAGGCACATCCTCCTGCCCTAGATCCATAGGTAGCCAAGTTGATTACAGAGAGGGATGCATTTAGATGGAGGGTAGTGGAGGTAGAGGGTGTTGTGCAGAGACTCATGGGCACTATAGAGAGTGCATCATTGTGAGAGGCTATTGCAGAGGGCTTCAAGATGGCCAGAGAGGCTGAGTATTATGGAGTCCGATATGAGGAGTTATGTCCTCTTGATTGCAGAGAGCCTTTCCCATGGTCCCACAGTAGGACTAGGAGTAGGACATGGACAGGAACATAGATTCTTGGGTTACTGGGCCTCGACAAGATCCAGATGCAGGGACCAGTGGTAGGCCACCATCTATGAGACCAGCTCCATCAAGGGGTCCACCAACCAGCCTTAAGCCATTGATAGAGGATTGATTTGATGTATATCATATTCTTGGAGCATGTATATTGATTTTTGATCATATCTCATGTATCTTTCTAGAATTTTTAGTGTCATTTGGACTTTTGGACATTTGCATGTATTTTTTATGAGCGATGATATGCACCAGCAATGAGTTTTGATGATGTATTGGATATGAGGATATGAGATGGATATGCGTTTATTTCCTTTTTTATGTGATATGGACTTTAATATATAGTTTTGATGATTTACTGACTAACATGATTTGCAGGATGATGTGATATGATAATGATATGATGATGTGCAATATGATGTGTACTAATGATCCCATGCATGTGGATGATGATGGTAAAAATGCAACATGTTGAGATGATATGATATATGATATTAATTGCTATGAAAACATATGGTTTACTAATGATGTGAAAATGTAATATATGAATTTTTCGGTTTTTGAATTTTTCAAATGCTATAAATGATGATGATTGGATGTTGTGCTTATGAAATGCAAGATGAATATGTAATATGTTTATGAAATGATATGAATCAAATTTTGTATATATGAAAAATGATAAAAAGATGTAAATGATAAATGGTATGAAAGAATTAATAATGATGAAATGTATGATATGAAATGTAATGATTACAAAAATATTGATGAGCTGATAAAATGAAATGAGATGTAATGATATGAAATGATGAAATGAAATGATATGAAATGATATGATATGAAATGAAATATAATCATATGAAATGAAATTTAATGATATGAAATGTAATGTAATGATATGAAATGATGAAATGAAATGTAATGATATGAAATGAAATGTAATGTTATGGAATGAAATGTAATTATATGAAATGAAATGTAATGATATGAAATGATGAAATGAAATGTAATGATATGAAATGATGAAATGAAATGAGATGAAATGAAATGTAATGATATGAAATGATGAAATGAAATGAGATGAAATGAAATGTAATGATATGAAATGATAAAATGAAATGAGATAAAATGAAATGTAATGAAATGTAATGAAATGTAATGATGAAATGATATGAAATGATATGAAATGATGAAATGAAATGAGATGAAATGAAATGTAATGATATGAAATGATGAAATGAAATGAGATGAAATGAAATGTAATGATATGAAATGATGAAATGATATGAAATGATGAAATGATGAAATGAAATATAATGATATGAAATAGAATAAAAAATGAGATGATAAAATGATATGATCTGATGAGATGATAAATGATAAATGATAATTATATGAATAATAAGGATATGAAAATGATAAAATGCAATGAGATGGAATGATAAAATGAAATGAATTTGAATGATATCAGATGATGAAATGTAATGAAACGAGATGTAATGTAAAATGTAATGATAAGATGAAAATGAAAATGACATGGACATGAAAATGAAAATAAAAATGATGGATGAGATAATAATGAAAATGATATGGAAAGGCTTAATGAATAAATGAATGATATGAAATGATAAAGGATCAAAATGAAATGAGAATGAAACAAAGATGATAAAAATGAGAATGTCCCATGATATGCAATGAAAATGATATGAAATATGAAATGATAATGCATCATGAAGGATAAATAAATGAGAAAGGATCTAAATGATGAATGTTAAACTATATGATGTGCACAAGACCTAGATGAAATGATAATGAAGTGAGGATGAAACAAATGTCCAAATGTCCTCCACATATATTCCAAAGAGACATGACAACCATTGATTTATTTGTTTAGCTTTGTTTAAAAACTCTAATGTCAATGCAGTATGCAAATATATACATAGATCTAAATGAAATGCAACTAAATAAAACCAACTATTTGTTGAACCTTTAGGTAGCTTTCACGAATCATCATAGAGCCTTATAGAATGTTGGAAGTATGTACAAGTATCAGAGTGGAAATTAGCACCAATGATGACCTAAGTACAACTTTCATGAGTTTTGATATAGCAAATGAACGTAAGCATCGAGGTATAATTGAACCAAGATGACCTGAGCATTTCTTGCATAAAAAAACAAAGACTAACCATTTTCTAATCCAAATGTGGCACTGTCATCAATGATACACTTTGGAAATCATGTTTCACAACATATTTGCATCAAATCGATAGTTAACCTCAAGACAGCAGACAAAGAAAAATCATCCTCCTTCCTTGCCACTCTAGTTTAGTACATCATTGAGTGTGCTCCAAAGAGATGATATCGAAAAATTAAACAACCATTGTTCAAAATGTAAAATTGATATTCCAATCATTATTCAAATTTTAGATCATCTAGATATGAGTCATGATATGGTATTTTGCTGAAAAACCATTGTGATATGGATCAATGGTTGGATAACTATTTGTGTGATTTGATTGTTTGTTTGCATGATTCCGTTCTATATCATTGTTGAGATATTTTGGTAGAACCTGAAAGTTGGTTGCCACAGAGTATGTCAACATTTTTCCCCAGTATTTGACAGAACTTGTTGAAATGAATAAGTACGATAGTCAAGCCATGGTAAGATGTTATCGCTTTAGGAAAATGATGGCAACATGATGCTGGTATGACCCTAAGATGATGGAAAGATGCAGATCATGAACTAATAGATGGAGAGCTACAAATAGCACCTGTTTACCAGATTTTCACTATTTTTTTTATTGCATTTTTTTTTCTTTTTTTTTTGTCACTACCAAGATGCCTATTTGCCAGGTTTTCACCAGGGTAACCATTTTTTAGGACTTTTTCTATTTTTTTGTATTTTTTCAAGACTTTTTCTGATGTTTTTGTGTTTCTTCATGACTTTTTCTGATGTTTTTGTATTTTTTCAAGACTTTTATGGATGATGATAACTGCTATTGATGGGTTCATCAAACAGGTCCCCTTCTAGCATTGATAGCTTGTATGCTCCTAAACTGTATACTGCTATTACCACGTATGGACCCAGCCAATTAGGTTCAAACTTTCCTTTCTTCTCTCTATCTTGCTAATTATGTGGGTTATCTTTTAGAAAAAGATCACCAACCTGAAAATTACATGATTTGACTCTATGATTATAGTTGCAAGACATCATTTGTTGATATGCTTTCAAATGATTAGCTGCTCGTTGTCTTTTTTCATCAAGAATTTCTAGTTCTTGTAGTCAAGAAACTTTGTATTCATCGTCTGTTATGAGACCTTTCAATGACACTCTAAGTGATGGGATCTCAACTTCTAGTGGAAAAATGGCTTCCGTTCCATAGACAAGAGAAAATGGTGTTGCTCCTATTGGAATTTAGATACTAGTTCAGTAGGCCCATAATGCAAGATTAAGTTGAACATGCCAATCTTTCCTTGCATCATTCATAGTCTTCTTTAAAATTTTCAATATTGTTTTATTTGAGGCCTTTGATTGGTCGTTCCCTTGTGGATAATAAGGTGTTGATTATCTATGTTGAATATGGAATCTCTCACAAAGTTTGTCAACATCCTGATTCTTGAATGGTCATCCATTATCTGTGATGATGGAGTTAGGAATACCATACCGACAAATGAGATAGTTGAGTATGAATGATGAGATTTCTTTTCCAGTGACTTTAGTGAGAGGGACTGCCTCAATCCACTTGGTAAAATAATTTATTGTTGTGATGATGAACTTGTGTCCATTTGAGGATGAAGGATGAATCTTGCCAACTAAATCCAACCCCCATTGAGAGAATGGCCAGGTTGGTACAAATGGTTGTAGTTCCTGTGCTGGTGCATGAATGATATTTCCATGTATCTAATATTTAGAGCACTTCGTTACAAAATTGAATGATTCCCTCTCAATTGTAGGCCAATAGTAACCCATTCTAATCAATTTCTTGGATAAGATTAGTCCACTTGAATGAGTACCAAAAATTCCACCATGAACTTCTTGTAAAGCCTTATCGGATTCGTCACATTCAAGACATTGAAGTAAAGTACCATCAAGACCGCAGTGATAGAGAGTGTCAGCAATAAGGTTATAGTGAGAGGATTGGTAGATAAAGTCGCGCTTTTGGTTATGGGATAAATCAAGTGGCAAGATGTCATCTTTTAGGTAGGTATAAATTTTTCCATACCAAGGTGAATTGGATCCTACTAAGTGGCAAATGATTTGGCTTTTAGGTGTGTCATAGGTAGGAGAAAATGATTGTTCCACCAGAAATTCGTAGCAAGCCAAAGTTTTTGGGAGTTGTAACAATGAAGTGATTGTGGCCATCGCATCAGCTACCTTGTTATCAAGCCTTGGAATTTGTATGAGGGTATGTGCAGGATCATCATGGATAAAAAAGGCCCTTAAGTGGCAAAAAATTCAGAAAAATTAGAGTTAGGCAACTTCATGTAAAAATTTAAATAAGTTATGTATATTATTTCAAAAATATGTAAGATTAGAATCTGTAGCAAATTCAATGTAGTTTCTAAACTACTAGGTTTATTTTAAAAGAAAAAATTATATTTGGTGAAAATTTGAAATTTCAATGTAGTAGTACTTAAATTTCAAGGAAAAAATAAGTAGGTGTCTGTCTAACCACCCTAACCACAATAAAATGATAATATTTTTTAAAAATATTTTAGAATTAAGTAGAGGACTCATGTCCGGATGTGATGCATATTTTTTTGTAATTTTTTTCCAAGTAAATAATTAATTATGATTTTTTTATTACAACTTTAAAAAAATATAAAAAACTCATATGTCTGACCACCTTAACTTGGTGAAGAATTCATGAAATTCAATTTTTATTTTTTTAATCCTATAGTATACAAAACATAGAATGTGATGCATGTTTTGGATTCCAAAAATGTGATACCGTTTGAAAGCTATATATGTTTTTCAATTAGCCTATCAATTAGGACTTTAGTCGTAATTCAAATAGAAAATGAATAATAATTATTTATTAAATTCAAATTAAAGCATAATTTACATTGGTGGAAAGTTGAGAATCTGCTTTAAAACCCCTTCTCATTTCATTTATTTTGGGTAAAAAAAATTCGTTAGCCACATACCCTACAAATACCCATCATATTGCCACTTTTTCGTCCATCATGATCCTACACATACCCATGAACTTGATGTCTACAAAATATTTCTTGAAATTGTCAACCATTTTCTTATATGGAAAAAATTTGTCATCTTTGGTCTAATAGTCATCATTGATCTGGTTAATGACTAACTGTGAATCACCGTAGACTTGTAATTTTGTGATTCTCCATTCCAATGCTATTTCGAGTCCAGTGATTAAAGCTTCATATTCGGCTATGTTATTAGTGCACAAAAACATTAGTCGATATGACCAAGGAATAGTATTTCCTCAAGGGGTTATAAAGAGTATGTTGCCCCCAATCCATGTTGAGTAAAGGATCCATCAAAATATAATAACCAAGGTTGCTTTGATTCTTCCATGAACACATCAGGATCTAGAAATTCAATTTGCATGGGATGATCTGCTTGTAAGGGTGCTTTAGCCAGTTGGTTAGCAATAACTTTTCCTTTGATTGCTTTGTGATCAATATAATGGATATCAAACTCGCTTAAGATCATGACACATTTTTCTATCCTTCCTAAATCAATGTGGCCTTGCTTAATAGATATTTGAGTGGATCAATCTTTGCAACAAGATTGATTGTATGAGTTAACATGTAGTGTCAAAACTTTTGTGAGGAAAATACCACTGCTAGGCAAGCCTTCTCGATGAAAGTGTAGTTGAGTTCATGACCTATTAATGTTCGGCTGATATAATAGATTGCATGTTCTTTTCCTGTAGAGTATTCTTGTGATAACAATGCCCCCAAAGACATCTCTGTGGTAGCAATGTATAAGATGAGTGGTTTTTCTGGATTTGGTGGTATCAGAACTAGTGGGTTCATTAAGTATTACTTGATTTGTTGAAAAACCATTTCACACTTATCATCCCATTTGAAAGGAACATTCTTGTGTAATAGATGTGTGAAAGGTAGACATTTATCTGCTAGTTGTGCAATGAATCTTTGTATAGATTGGAGTCATCCCTGTATTGATCTCAACTGACTGATATTCCTTGGTGGAGGAATTTCCATGATTGCTTGTATCTTGGTGGGATCTACTTCAATTCCTTTTGTTGAAACTATGTATCCCAAGAGTTTTCCAGATGTGACTCCAAAAACACATTTCTTAGGGTTGGGGTGAACCTTAAACTTTTCCAATCTTGCAAATATTTTGGATAATATCTCGAGATGTCCTTCTCTTGTGTATGATTTTTCTAGTATGTCATCAACATAATCTTCCATGAATTTGTGCATCATGTCATGAAAATTTGTAGTCATAGCTCTTTGATATGTAGCCCCAACATTCTTTAAACCGAATGGCATGACGTTCCAACAGTAAGTCCCCTAGGGACATGTGAAAGTTTTTTTGTCTTGGTCTTTAGGTGCAATCTTGATTTGGTTATAACCAAAAAACCCATCCATTAGTGAATACATGGAATGGCCAACTGTTAGATCCACTATGGTATCAATGCTTGGAAGAGGGAAGTTATCCTTAGGACATGCCTTATTAAGATCTTTGAAATCTTTGCACACTCTAACACTTTTGTTAGGTTTGGATATAGGAACAATGTTGGAGATCCATTCTGCATAGTCAATTGATCTTATAAATCCCACATCAAGGATTTTCTTAAGTTCTTCTTTAACTAGTAGTGCCACATGAGGATGCATCTTTCTAAGTTTTTGTTTCACATGTTTTATTCTTGGTTTAATGGACAAGTGATGCATTATAAGATCACGATCAAGACCTTGCATGTCTACATAAGACTAGGAGAAGTTGACTTGATTTGCTCTAAGAAATTCCATGAACTCAGGTACTTCTTTATCTGTCATTGAGGTAGCTAACTGTAGAATCCTCGATTTCTTTGTAGTTTCAAGATTAACTGCTTTTGTAGGCTCAATCAAGATAGGTGATTGATCATTATAGTGCTCTGGGAGAGTGTCAAGCATCCCATAATATGGTTCCTTAAAAAGGTTTTCACCATCTGATACACTCTTTATTTTATCTTTTGTTTGATCTAATACTGCCAAATTTTGGTTTTCACCATTAGATCTTTCTTTTTTATTTTTATTTTTGCAGCTAGGAAACTTGACACTCTCCTGACTAAGGATCTCATGCTGAAAATCACCAATAGAACAATCATTTACATCATCTATAGAAAGGAAGTTTACGATAGATTCGTCTATTGGAAACATAGGTATATCAAGAGGTTCAAATAGATCCCAATCAATGAGATCGAGATGTATTAGCAGTAGTAGGTCATTAGGTTTCATGAAATTGGCTATGGTTATGGTCATAACGGAGGTGTCTATAGGATCCAAGGTATGAGGTAGATCAATGATGGTAATGTCCTCACGATAGTCTTGTTTGATTAAATTTGACTTGGTATCACTAGAATCATAGTTGCGATGTAGCTCAAATTCTTGTGGTTGGGTCCCTGACCCTTCTCCTTTGAATAGAGTAGGCGTATACATGTGTATCACATCAACCTATTTATCCCTCTAGAATTCAGCATTATGGATGGTATCCCATTTGTATTCTCCAGATTCTATGTCAGAGTTATTATTGATGAAATTTTCAATTGTTGTTAAGCATGCTTCCCTTGGATCAGAAATTTCTTGCAATATGAGTACAGTATCATTCAATTGTTTGGATGTTTCTTTTGAGCTAGAATCATAGCCTAGTCCTATTTTATATTTCACAGCAAGTCCTGGAGGAACAATATGCTCAACTACTCCTTTTCTCTTTCTGATAGGACCATTACCATCATAGCCCATCTTTTGCATGATTGAATATCCCTTACCATATTTATTAGTTGGTAACTTCATATTGAGAACTATTTCATCTTCATCTTTATAGAGCCAACTTAGAATATCTTTATCCTCAAGATCTTCCATGGGGAATTTTTCTTTGATAAAACATCCATTAAACTTTGTATTTGGCTCTATTGGTGACTGTGTTGATGTTGATGCTACAGATATTTGATGTTGTGTGATAGAAGGTTGTCCATGTGACTAAGGTGACATAGGAAGATTAGCTAGACATAGAGAATATTCTCCTAGTACATTGTCCTTGAACTATAATTGCTTGTCAAAGCTTTTGGTTAACTGACTAATTTGCGTATCAACTTTCAGAGAAGTATTAGCAGGAGCTTCTTGATTATTGGGAACCAAAGTATCTTGACTAGCTTTGATGTTGCCACATGTTTGACTTTTTGAATTATCAATGGTTATTATTATTTCTTTTTTGTCATAAGGAAACTTAAGACATTGATGATATGTGGATAGGATAGCTTGCATTTTGTGGATCCAAGGATGACCCAACAAGATGTATGCAAGATCACAATCTAATACTTGACAAAAAGTATTTTTGATAGCAGGTCCTACTCTGACTAGTAGCATGATTAAACCTTTGGACACTCTTTCCTCATCATCATAGGCTTTGATAGTAATCTTTCTTTTGGGATCAATGGAGTTCTCAAAAAATACTAAAGCCTTAACCAGCTTCATGTTACATATGTTTAAACCAACACCTCCATCTATTAGAACACATCTAACACATAACTTGTGGATCATGACTTCTTAGTATAGTGATGAGTTATGGGGATGAGTCATGGAAACATCATCATTTTTAGAAAATGAAAGGCATGTGGGTGACGAAAAATGTCCCACTATGGCTTGAAATTGATCCACATTCAGCTTTGTCTAGCATTTCCTTATGCACTAGGGAAATCTTCAGAAGTTCCAAAATAGAGATCTGAGTGGAAGTTTTTCCAAGTTGATTGATTAAATCATATCGATGTTGATGGGGTGGCACAATGAATTTTGAAGGAGCACCTTTTAGGACAACTTTAGCTTGTTCCCTTGTTGTTACGTTAACTTCTCCATATTCCACTTTCTCTTTGACTTTTATAACATTCACCCGCTCATCATTAGTGTAGATATGATTGATTATATGCTCATCGATATGATTCACATTTTTTCAGAAGACTCACCCTTTTGAAAGTTGGGAAAAGGATTTTGAAATGCTTGGTGGTCTTCATTTGATTGTTGGTTCCCTTCTAATGTGACAATGTCTTTGTCAATTAAATCTTGAATAGTATTCTTTAAGGCTTGGAAATTATTCATACGGTGGCATTTACATCTATGATATTCACAATAATACATATCATTCCATGATGGTGGCTTCACGCTGGGTTCAAACTTACATTGAGATGATAGGATAATAACATTCTTTGCCATCAAGTCTTTAAGGGTAGATTCCAAATATTTCCCCAACAGAGTAAAAGTTCTTCTGTTGGAAAAAAATGAAGATCATTGTGGATTCATGTTTGATGTATTTCCTAAGGCATTGTTGTTTCCATGATACCCTTGGTTGTTGGTATTACTTTGATTTGGAACAAAATTTGGATTTTGGTTATTCCTCGAGGGAGGAGGATCATTTCCTTGGTTCATAACCAAGTTGACATTGTTGTAGTTGTTGTTTCAAGGAACACTAAGAACAACTAGCTCAGTTGAGACATGATGTGCATCTACAACACCATCATTCACCATGTTTTTATTGTGAGTTCAAAACCTAGATTTTTCATTGTGGTGATTTGAGGAATTAGGATTGTCTTTATCAAGTTTGATTATCCCCCTCTGGACCAATGCACTTTCAATTATGATTTCATTTTCAATAATTTTCTGAAAAGAGGGAGGACAATGAAGATTTAGGTGATAACTCATCTCTTGATCCAAGCTATTTATAAATGTAGTGATCTTTTCCTTTTCAGGAACATGACGGGGATATCTAGCAAACAGTCTTCTCCATCTCTGAAGAAATGTGATGAACGTATCACTAGGTTTTTACTTAGCCTTGCATAGATCAATCATGGTTATTTGGCATTGTATGTTATAGGAATATTTTGAGATGAGCACATTGATCAATTCCTCAAATGTTTTAATAGGCAATGTGATTTTTGATAACCATTCCATAGATTGGCCTCCAAGACTTCATGTAAAAAAATGCATTAAGTATGTATCCTCATGAGAAAATTCCAAAGTCATGTTTCAAAAGTCCCTAATATGGTCAATTGGATCCGATTTCTCGTTATAACGATCAAACTTTGGGATTTCACAATGCTTAGGAAATGGGATCATGTTGAGATGCCGATCAAAGGGATATGGACATATATCATCAAGAGTGTATGTATTTGTTGTGGCTCCCCCTTGTAGATATTTAATTTTTCCTTCTAATCTTTTAACATGTTGATTCAAGGCACTAAGATCAGATAAGGGTTTTTCATCAGGATTACTCTTTATGTTCTCAGTATTAAAATCATGAGGCAATTTAGCTCCTTTGTCAGCCAGATATAGGAAATATTTTTGTTTGTCATGTGCCAAGATATTTTCTATTACTTTGAGAAATTTAGGATCTTGTTTGGCTTCTCTAAGGTGACACTCTTCTTCTTATTTGTCATCAATATCCTCAAGGGTTTTTCTCAGATCCCTATCAGAAGTAAACGGATCCTTTGCTCCTTCAGCCATGTTGTCTTCAAAAAGAGGATTTCGACTCACACTATAAAAGGGATCATTATTTTCACCTTTTTCTTGAGTTGTTGAGGTATAATCTTCTTGTTGAATATCTTCCTTCAGTTTATTGTATTGTGATCATGTAAAAATAGGCATATGATTTCAAGATGTTCTCCTAAACTTAGATCATAGTTTGATAAGTTCAATAAATGATGATGTTTTAATCTGAGAAAATGAAAATCTTATGATATGATCAAAACTATGTTTCTTAATTCATGGTTGTGGCTTCCAATGATAAAGGATGTCAGAATCCTATTGGGAGAAGTTGAACCAAGAATTTAGAAGTTTTTGATGAAAGGTGCACTTGTAAGATTTCATCCTTTTTTTTTAAGAATGATCAATATATCAAATAGCCTATTTCAACTCACTAAAGTATTTGACTAGGATGTGTCGAATATTCGATAGAAGGTTGTGGTATATAGTTGAAATCAAGAGCCTGATTGTGATTGTGTCATTGTGAGAGGGCTCTTCTTTGAAAATAGGCTCGTGAATCTAGAGGGTCTACAACGTATTCATTAGTAAATCCCTTGACAAAATCTTGGTATCTAGGGAGAAATTTGCGATAATGGAGCAAGATGTTTCAACTCTTGTATAAAAACTTCCTTCGTTGTAAGGTTTTCTTGTAACCTAGAGCCTTCTTGGGTTTCTTGATTCTATTGGAAATTGAATTCTTGACAAACTTGGTAGATTTCCACTCTCTAAGCATGACATAAAATGTTGATATGTTACTGGACCGAGAATGTTATAAACTCAGATCTATCAAAAACAATGATTCGGGAAAAGTGACAAATGCACTATTTTGTCTCCTATATGCATTTCAAAAATAGGGATATGCGCCAAAGAAATAGTCAAATGCGCTACAGTATGTCCCAGATGCGCTACTCTATATCCTATATGCGTTGTAGGAGAAATGTTGTGACAGTGACTAAAAATTTTGTTTTTAGAATAGCCATTGTATGTGCCAAAAGAATCAATGCACTAAAAAATACCCTAAAAGTGTTGAATTAACCAGTGAATGCACTAGAATAGACCTCATATGTGCTAGAATATACCCTATATGCAATAAAATAGTTTTTCCAAGGTAACTTTTTGAACAGTTTATGAGTAGTTTCAACTAAAATTCTAACATGTTCATTTCAGATGATCTTTTATCTGAATTAGTGTGATTGAAAACACAAGCACCCTGAAAATAGTTTTTTTTAAGTCCTATACTAAACATAAAGTGTATATTTCAAAAATGTTTTTCAAAAAGTGTTTTCACATGTTTTACACATGACAGAAAGTTCAAGCAAACTCACTCTTAGTACTCAGGTAGGTCGTCATAATAAGCAATAGCCCACATCTTAGAAATGCGTCGACTCACACAGCCGTGTCACCCCCGAAGGGGTGCCCATGTTTTTTTCTTTTCTAGGTGCGTGCTTAGAGTGACGGAAGTGGATATTGGATCCCCTGAGAAAATAGTCCTTGTCAATTATATGGTGAGTATCTTGGGGGAAGATTCTTCCCTCGCCTTGCACTATGATTATTATGATGTTCAGAAACTGACTTCGGCTGGATACTACACTAGGTTCGTAGTAAGGGTTTCTATTCGGTGCGAAATAATAAACTCCCATAGGAGACCTCCCAACCTTTAGAAAAAAGGCTTTGATGATGGTTATCTTGCACACTACCGAAAAAAGAGGATTTCCCCTGATTTGCTTTAAATTTTATAGTGGGGCGGAATAGCCTGGCTTTGGCTTGAACCCACTTGATTCATTCCTCTTGGTCGAGTACTTTTTCCCATAAGAGCAGGCCCTCTATAGGATGTAATAAAGCAGTAAAATTGCATGAATGTAAAAGGAAAGTCTTTTATTTTGGTCACCCAGTTAAGGGGAGAGCATAGACCTATTGCCACAAACACAGTAGGCACTATTCTTTTTAAAACCCAAATCACAATGATCTAAACTATGTGAAGATTTTGCTTCACAAAAAGCATGGGATTCATTTTAATTGCAAAATCAATGTGTGGTGACTATCCTAGATTGCTTCATTTTAAATCCATGTCTATCCTAGGGTTGCTCCTTTTTAAAACTAGCTGTGACTATCCTAGATTGGTTCTTTTTAAGCCAGAAAAAGGTTTTGTCTGTGGAAGGCGTCAAACTCATAAACCTGTTTAGTTACAACCTGTATGTACTAAAAGATCACCTATATGTGCAACAATAACAAGTTAACGCGCTAAAACATATCCTAAATGCACTACAAAAAGCTGCAAATGTGCTACAAAAACTCCTAAATGCACCAAAATGAAATGCAACTAATTTTTTTTTTTGTTTTTCAGAAATTTTTAACAAACTAAGTTGGGTATATGCGCCATTCTATCCTGTAAATGCACCAAAATAGTTCCTAGATGCACCGTAACAATTCCTTGATATGCCAAAGTACCTACAAGAGCACTGAAATAAACCACAGATATGCTTTAGGAAGTTGTATATGCACTTTAGAAATCCTCAGATGTGCTAAAATGGAAAATTTTACCGAAAATCCAAATTCTAGAATGTGAAATCCTATTAGAAAAACTGTAGATAAATATTAAAAATGGGGCAATGCCCCATAGTGGGTGCCAAAAATGTGGTCGATTTTATGCATGTTAAATGTATAAAAACAAATTAATCAAACACACCAATAGGACATTATATCAAAAAAAATAGAATATTAAAATAATAAAGATTGCAAACTCAATATCATATTATCGATGTCATCCTATTGTCCTCTATCTCCAGTATTTTCACTGATTCCAACTAGCTCTCAGATTGTATGCTAGGCTCAATGAACAGTCTTCCTAGAGAACAAGATTGCATATGAAATGCATGTAATTATAAGACATGATTGCTCTAATGCTAAACATGATTGCTAAAATGAAAGATTATGATGATGCTATGAATAATAAAACTATAATGATAATGCTAGAATGCAATTAATTTCTAATTCATATGTTGTGTGTTGTAACCCTTGTTTGGATTGTCAATGCTATTTATAGAGTTTTTGAAAGCTTTTTTTTTGGCTAATATGATCAATGATTGTGAAAATTCTTCGTAGATCGAATGGTTGAAGATGGATAAGACTAAAGAAAAATAGAAGAAAACAGAAAGCAAGATTTGCTTTCTTTTCTATAAAAGAGGTAAGATAAGATGATAAAGATGAATTCTAAAAAATCATCTTTTTGTGAGATTATGGAAAGATTTTTGAAGAAGATAAATAATGAATTATTAAATTCAATTATTCATTTATGGGTGACATTGAGGTTTTTTTCTTAAAATAGAATATTTACCCCAGATTTGAAGAATAATAGAAGATTTCATAATTAAATAGAATATTTAATTATGATTTTGAAAAAATATGGAAGATATTCAATTAAATAAAGATATTTAATTAAACTTTGTAAGAAATGGTATGTAAATGAAATTAATTAAATAAGATATTTAATTAATTAGAAGAAAGATTTGAAAAGAAATATTTAAATTTGATTAAATCAAAAAGATTTAATTAAATTCAAAAAGTGATAATTAATTAAATAAATAAAGTGTATTTATTTAATTAATCAAGTGGACATTTGAATGTGAAATAATTAAATAAAATTGATTTATTTAATTATGATAAAAGAATAAAATGAATGAACAATATAATTAAATTGATTAAATTTAATTATATGTAGAAGACTTTAGAGAAATTAATTAAATAATAAATATTTAATTAAATGCTAGGATTAATCAGATATGACCAATTTTATGCATCTACACTTTCAAGTAAAGATTAAATTATTATTTAATCTTAATCTCCACCTTTTATGCTTTATCACTCGCATTATTACTAACACTAATCTCAATACATGTCAAATCTTTCAATCTTAATCATTTGTATATCTTTCAATCTGAGCCTATCATTTGAAAACCTTGTTTTTTATAAATTGGCTTGACCTTCATCATTATTACTCCTCTCGAAATATTCCGACTTTTGGAAGCATTCTATTACTTGAATCTTGGATGTTTTGCTAAATCACTATCATAGGCTATACTGGCATAGAGAAATCTGAGGGAAATTATACTACAATGGAAAAATGGGGAAGGACAATTGAGATTATTCATGGACTTATGTAGATATTCAGTGAGATGGTTTTGTTATTTATGTTTTTATCTTTCCATTATTCTTTATTGTTAGCTTAGTTTACATTCGAGTTTATTTGCATTGTGTTGCTTTGATCTCCTTTGTTTTCTTGATGTTACACTTGGCATTTTAAAATATATACTTTTGTTGTTTTGGGAGGATGAAATTTTATTGTTCCTTCACAGAAGGCAGCATACCTATGGTGAAAATATTGCAACGATAGTGTGTTTTAATTAATTTAGATTTTATTTTTTTTTTTAAATTTATATTTTCATTTAGCTTTTAAATTAGTTTTTAATTTAGTTTTAATTTTAGATTTTTATTTAGATTTTCATATTTAGTTTCAATTTAGTTTTGATTTTAATTTAATTTAGATTTTAGAGTAGCTTTTAATCTAGATTATTTTAGATTAGATTAATTTTTAGATTAGTTCTATTTTAGATTAATTTCTATTAGTTTTTAATTTTAGATTAATTACTAACTTTAGATTAGTTTTCTATTTTAGATTAATTTTACAGTGTTCTTTTCTTTCATAGCTTAATTATTGATTATGTGGCAAATCATTGGTTTTTCTATTGTTGGTTTGCATGTCAAAGGCTCAAAAATATAAACATACATTTGATGAAGATTTGAAATCAAAACTACTAACTACTTCGGTGCAGGATGCAGTCAAAGGAATGTGATTTTAATTTCAGTGTATTCATTGTATTAGATCACATTTTTCAATTGGTGCCTAAAAAGAGCAACTGTCTTCTTTTCACATAGATTTAACTAGGAGGTTAATGAACATTGTTTGTTATGCTTGAAGGGGTGGTAGGTATTATTCTCTCACCATGTGCAAAATTGGTGATTAGAAAGCCAAACCCATCAAAATTTTTGTTTACCTCTTAGAGCGTCTTCCTTGGTGGGAAAAAGTACTCACCTCAAGGAAACAACCCAACTCATAACAGGCTAAATCCAAGACACCTCAAGCTAGTATATAAAATGGGTGCTTGAGGAAATCTCAGTACCACAAGTGCGGATGTGTTATGCAAACTAGTGTCTCCCCTAGTTCCTATGAGGCACATGGAAATTTGTAGAGTGTAACCTCTACATTTTGGGAGCCTCCTTAACGAAGCTAAATGACCTCATGTATAACCAATCAAATGGATGCCCTTACTAAGAACCTTTGTGTAGTGGCCAAAATCCTTCTATTTTTCTATGTAGGAGATCGGACCTTTGAATCAGTCCCACACTTTCCCAGTTCATTGTAGAGATGAAAATTTTCTTGAGATCCATGTGGTCTTACAGAATTTGAAACTTAGTATGCTCGAGGAGAGAGTTTCATGGAGGGGAGCCAATGCTACCAAGTTCCTAGGTCATCCACTTTGAATAGGCATAGCTAGAGAAATCCAAGTGGGAACCTAACAAATATTGTCCTTTCCAACCCTAGGATTGTGCATGATTATTTTCGTCTTGAATCAAAAACAAACTCAAAAACATTATGTTGCTTGTGTCTTGTGTGTACAAAAATAAATCTCAAACAAACATCACACCTAGTAATTTGTAACACCTAAAAACATTCCCAAAACCATCAACCAAACATGTCTAATCACTATCCTCCATATTCATCCCCGACTTATGAATGAAACCAAAGGATTGAATATCTTCATCATCATTTGAAAGAGCTTGAAAAACAACTAGAATCCCAACATTTGAATGAAGTGATGCAATCATCTCATGTAAAGCCTTTATCCTCACCCAAAACTACATCATCCAAGTTCAATGTTTTTGAATTTCAGCAAAGGGGTATGTGCAGGATCATCGTGCAAAAAACAGGCCCTTAAGTGGCGAAAAATTCAGAAAAATCAGTGTTAGGCAACTTGACGTAAATATTTGAATAAGTTATCTATATTATTTCAAAAATATGTAAGAATATAATTTGTAGAAAATTGAATGTAGTTTCTAAAATACTAGGTTTATTTAAAAATAAATAAAATCTATTTGGTGAAAATTTGAAATTTCAGAGTACTTAAATTTTGGAAAAAAATAGAAGTGGTGTATGTCTACCCTAACCATAATAAAATGATAATAATTTTTGTAAGATTTTAGATATAAGTAGAGGACTTATGTCCGGATGTGATGCATATTTTTGTAATTTTTTTTCTAGGTAAATAATTAATTATGAATTTTTATTACAAATTTTATAAAATATAAAAACTCGTCTGCCTAACCACCTTAACTTGGTCAAAATTCATGAAATTTATTTTTATTTTTAATCCTATAGTATGTGAAGCATAGAATGTGACGATGTTTTTGATTCAAAAATATGATACCGTTTGAAAGTTATAGATTTTTTTCAATCAGCCTATCGATTAGGACTTTAGTCATAATTCTAATAGAAAATGAATAATAATTATTTATTAAATTCAAATTAAATCATAATTTATATTTTTGGAAAGCTGAGAATCTTCTCAAAAAACTCTTTTCGTTTCATTAATTCTGGGTGAAAAAAATGTCGTCAGCCACATGCCCTACAAATATTGCCACTTTTTGGTGCACCATGATCCTGTACATACCCAAAGGTTAAATGAGAAGCCCAAATATAAGTCCTCAAACAAAAATAATATTGATAAATCCTACCATGTCATGCATCCATCTCCATCCCCCATAAATAAAAATAAACCTCATGAATCTTTCACCCAATTTAACAAATCTATCCAACCATCCTCTCCCATCATACCATCTACATTCAATGATTCATGTCAATATCTTAGTGAAAAGCATGCTAGCATATAGACTCCCTTGTACATCAAGATCAAAGAATTCTTTCCACTCCATCCAATGATACCAAAAATCTCCAATCCCCTCTAACATTTGACCAAGATCTAGGGTATGTGCAGGATCATGATGGACCAAAAAGTGGCAATATGATAGCTATGTGTAGGGTATGTGGTTGACAACTTTTTTTTACCCAAAATTGATGAAACGAAAAGGGTTTTTAAAGAAGATTCTTAGCTTTCCACTAATATAAATTATGCTTTACTTTTAATTTAATAAATAATTATTATTCATTTTCTATTTGAATTATGACTAAAGTCCTAATTGATAGGCTAATTGAAAAACATCTATAGCTTTCAAATAGTATCAATTTTTTTGAATTTGAAACATGCATCACATTCTATGCTTCACATACTATAGGATTAAAAAAATCATGAATTTTTGACCAAGTTAAGGTGGTCAAACATAAAATCTTTTATATTTTTTAAAATTTGTAATAAAAAATTCATAATTAATTATTTACTTGGAAAAAACTTATTAAAAAATATGCATCATATCGGGACATGAGTCCTCTACTTATAGCTAAAATCTTATAAAAAAATATTATCATTTTATTGTGGTCGGGTGGTCGAGATAGACACCTACTTCTTATTTTTCCCTAAAATTTAAGTACTACTACATTGAAATTTCAAATTTTCACCAAATAGATTTTTTTAAATAAACCTAGTAGTTTAGAAACTACATTCAATTTTCTACAGATTCTATTCTTACATATTTTTGAAATAATATAGATAACTTATTAAATTTTTATGTCAAGTGTCCTAACTCTAATTTTTCTGAATTTTTTCGCCACTTAAGGGCCTATTTTTTCCATGATGATCATGCACATACCCTCTGATCTCTCAAGAACCTCATGGTGATACCCTTATCTCTCTTTTTTTCATCCAAGATGATCCCCTTCCATTCCACCTCATCTAATGAATCCATACCATCTCATGATTTCATTGCATCCTAAGAGCATGATAGTCTTTCCATCATATCCATTGATGTCCTACGATCTGCTGATTAATATATACTTTCCACAAAATTTCAAGATTCCCTTCCTCATCAAGATCAATATATACCTCTATTCAAGGATACCCATTCATTTCATGATGATGTTCATCCTTCTTATGATCAAGATATGCCTTTCATACCAGTTCATGATGATTCCATACCTAATAAAGAGAAAACTACTCCATCTCCTACACCTCAAGATCCTTTTCCAAGTCAAGATCAAAGTACCCCATCATCCCCATGTCAAGATCCTATCACCCATCCTAATTCTCCTCATGATCATAATCCTCCACAAGATTCTATCACCCCTATTCAAGCTATCCATGAGTCCCTTACCTATCAAATGGTTTCCCTCACTTTTATCCAAGGTGGTTTACTCCAAGATCTTGTTATTCCTTCCATATCACATCCACCTCATGATGGATTTGCATCTTCTTTCATAAATAATACATATCCCATTGGCAAATGAATGTGTCAAAGTATGAACTACAAAGGAAAAGGTTTAGGCCATCATGAACAAGGTATCCTAGAGCCCCTTTAGATCCAAGAAAATGCATATTATCATGGCCTTGGTTATACACCTCATGCTCAAGACATTGGTACCCATCGTAAGTCTAGATTCCATCAAAATAAACCTAAGTATCCTAGTCTTTCATACCTTCCAACTATGGGTGTGTGCAAGAAGTTGAGTCCACTTTTTGGCCAAAAAGTGGAAGTGTTTTCCCTGATTTTCAGAATTTAACACATTTGACCTTAAAATTTGAAGTACTTAGAGATGGAATCTTCAAAAAAGTCACCGATCATAAAATGTAGTACTCAGAGTCTAGTTTCCAAATATGTAATTTATTTCAATACCCAGATTGTAAAAATTGAGTTTCAATAGGCATTTCTAAAAACCACTGTTTAAAAGTCACTTTTTTATACCATACCATGCACATGTACGACATCCATATTTTGACCTAAATTATCATATTTTTCTAAATCCTTTTGGGAAAAGATTTGTGACTCACTAAAGTTTGCTTTTAATATTTTTTTATAATTTTTTATTCAATATTTTTTTTATTAAATATTTATTAGGCATATTTGTCATTTTGAAAAAACGTCGTGTACGACACGCATAAGATGACCTAAACTTATCATTTTTTTATTTTTTAAAAACTGAAAAGAATTGTCCAAGTTTTCTCTCGTAATCCGTTCGTCAAAATGTTATGTTGATCAAAAGTTATTAAAATACTAAAAAACCCTTATAATTCAAGTTTATGGACTAGTTTCATTAGAAATTAATTGAAAAATAGAAAAAATAATCAAATTATTAAAAAAATTATATATTTGAATCTGCACTATCTCATCTATAATGGGTTTTAATTTGTAAAAAAAATTTGCAAAATAGGTCTTCAAACATATGTCCAAAGTCATTATTTTCCTGTGACATTAACAAGACCTTCAAGTTGCAGGTCAAACTAGGTCCAAAGCTTAGGTTCGGGTCCCCAAGCCCTTTCCCGAACCAAAAAAAAGGCCAAAAAACCTGCTCAAAAATTCATAATTTAAAAAACGGGATCCCGTTTTAAAACGGGATCCCATTTCATAAAAAAGTCATTTTTTATGGTTCTATGAAACGGGATCCCGTTTTGAAATTCTTCCAAAACAAAATTTCCAAAAATGGAAAGTTTTCAAAACGGGATCCTTTGAAAACTTTTCGAAAATGGAAATTTTTCAAAATTGAAGTTTCCATTTTGAAATTTTCAAAAGGGATCCAAACTTTCATTTTGAAAATTTCCAAAACGGGATCCCGCTTTTAAAAATTTTCCAAAATGGAATTTTGAAAATGGGATCGAGATCCCATTTTTTAAACTTAGGCTCGGGATCCCGAAGCTAAACAGGATCCCGTTTCCTAAAGACGAGATCCAACTTTTTAAAAACAGGATCCCGTTTATTAAAAAGTGGGATCCCGTTTTTTGGAAGCGGAATTCATTTTTTGCCTAAGGCAAAAACTTCCACGTTTCGTGGACTCAACTTTGTGAACTTACCCCTATCCTAGGTCCTTATCCTAGTCCATCAAACCTTCCATCTATCCTAGGTCCTTATCATCCAAACCCTAGTTGATCAACCCTTCCATCCTTATTAGGGTCCTACATACCTCCATATCCTATTCATTGAGAACAACAAAGGCACACATCCTTGATGCCCTCTCAAAAATGTACCTATATTAACCCATCCATAATGCCTTATGTCATTCATCTCCAACCACCTATCCCATTGATCTTGGAAGCAATTTGGGTGGAAAATGTCAAAATCTTTGATATCAATATCCACATATATCAAAGGATCAACATGTCTCCTTGAAGACATATGCAAAAATAAAAGAAAATCAGATCCAAAGTCAAGAAAAAAATTCAAAGGCCACAAAGGCCCACAAAGAAAAAAGAAATTTTTTGAAGGCCACAAAGGCCCACAAAGAAAAGGAAGAATTTCAAAGGTCACAAAAGTCCATAAAGAAAAAGGAAAAATCTCAAAGGACACAAAGGCCCACAAAGCAAAAATAAAATTCAAAATCTATGTAGGTTCCAAAAAGTCTCATAGAAGAAATAAAATCTAAATTGGCATCCAAATTTGCTAATCCAAAAGCTTCCTCCAATTGTCCATCTAAAAACCTGTCACCTTCAAACATCATTTTTCCTCCATCATTCCACCACCCTTCAACGTGTGTCTTGATGTTGATCTTTCCATCCTTTTTGTGTAACCATCAACAAGAATTCCAACCTCCTATCCATTCTCCAACATCCATCGCACATTATTCTCCTATAATCCAAACATTTGCATAAGTCCTTAGCTTCTTCTATCATACCATTAGTCTACCAACATTTATGATTCTAATCCTCATTGACATGGTTTATTAGAGCACATATTCAAGGGATATTAGCCATGAAACTTGATGCTTGATTCTTTCCTCCATCTCCCTATCATGCATACATTATCTTCCATATTCATTTATCCCTATCCATATACTATCTTCCATATTCCTCTTGCACTTTACACTTGGGGGCAAGTTTTATCCATCCTGTCATTCATATCTATTAGCCTCTTTGTGTTCATCCTTTACCTTTCCACCTTTGATCTTGGAAAGATTAAGGATCTTCTTGAACATCATATATCTTATCATATATACTTTATCCAAACCTTCCATACCATATCCTCCATCATGTATCTTATCCTATTCTTTTTTATCGATATCTTCCATGCCATATCCTTCACATTATCCATATTCCACCATCCTATCTAAATGAATCCTTTCTTCCCTTCCTTGGTCTTAATGAGGAATGAGGGAAAATTAATTAGGCATTGTTTCCATATCTTATCTATTTTTATCTTGATCATCCTATTCATTATCCTTATCATTGCATTCTTCCATTCCATATCTCCCAACTTATCAAGATCTATGCCTGATTTCCTTCCTTTTGTTCTTGATGAGATCAGGGATAAAATTACAAATGCATGCTTTGGATTTCCTTTCATATCCTTATGTGTTACCATTCCATCATAGTTCACATCCTTATCCATGATTAAACTATCTCCAACACTGGTCATCATGTCCCTTTGCAACCTTAAATCTTATCATGCAAATCACATTTGAGCCTAACTATAAAACATTATCCAATCCTTATATATTTTTTCAATCAATCATCAACAATCATCAGTCTTATCATACTTATAGGAATCAATGATCGTAAGTACTTACCATCATCGTGCCCTATGGAATCAATCATTCCTAGCATCCAATCAACCAACTATTTTCATCTTTCGATAAGAGATATGCTGCTTGTGTGACATGTTTTGGAGTGAATCTTTCCTTTTGATCTATCATTTATCCATGGATGCATTACCTCTACTATGGAAGATCTTATTCCTTCAATCAGTCATCTATCAGATTTCAGCTCACTCCATCTTTAAAACTTCAAAAAAATCCTTAAAAATCTTTAAAAGTCCTTAAGAAAAGCCATAAAAATAATAAAATGTCATGAAAAAAGACAAAACTAATAAAACATCATGAAGAAATTCCTAAAATATCATAAAAAGTCCTAAAAAATCCATAAAAGTCATAAAATGTCCTAAAAAATCTATAAAAATCATAAAATGTCCTAAAAATCCATAAAAATCATAAAATGTCCTAAAAAAATTCATAAAAATCATAAAATATCCTAAAAAATCCATAAAAATTAAAAAATGTCCTTCAAAAATTACATAAAAAATCATAAAATGTCCTGAAAAATCCATAAAAATCATAAAATGTCATGAAAAAATCCAAAAACAATCATTAAATGTCCTAAAAAATCCCTAAAAATAAAAAAAATGTCGTAAAAAAATCCATAAAAATCATAAATGAAAAAATCTAAAAAATAATCAAATATTCAAAAAAATCCAAAAAAATCAAATAACCTCAAAAATCCCTCACCAGTGACTCTTTTAGATCATCACACAACTTTCATCTTCAACAAAATAAAAATGCATCAAGATTGAAAATCAATTAGACATTGTAACATACCCATCAATCCCCTTTTCAAATCCAACCAAACACATAAACTGTGACAAGAATCAATTCTACATTGTAGCATGATGTTTGTTTGTTTGTTGGTCTTTTGATCGATTTATGATTTTATCTTTGGTGGCATGTCTTTTAGCTTCTCGAGGATGTCTTGGACTAGAGAGGTGAGGATGGGTCATGTTCACTTGTTTGTTGTATGTGGATTGTTTCTTATTTACAAGATGACTCATCTTAGGACATGGTTGTCTAAAACCATTGAGGACCTATGCGTCTAGTGTGGATGAGAGAATTCCTTGTTTGATAGTGTCTTCCATACAATAAGTATCAGGTCATTTAAGGTCCTTATACCTAGATGCTTATACTTCACTGCTAAATAAAAATGAAAACAATATTTAGGTCATCTAGATGTTCATGTTATCTAGACACTTATACTAATTTGTAACATAATAAACTCTATGATGTTAAAGCACTCTATAAAGCACAAGAAGCTTCATCACTTTCATTTCCTTCATATCTCTTTTTATCTATGACTTCTTCCATCATCCATTTCCTTCATCATTTCATTTTTCTTCACGCTCCTTATCTCAAAGGGTAATTCATCACTTTATCCAACTGATGCTTGTCTTTTAATCTAAATATCAAATCAATCAATCGACTCCTTGATCACTCAATCATTGTATCAATCTTTTTTGCACTAGCATCAATCTCAATCAACTTAATCAACTTATCAACCTAGCTATACTGATCATTTACATCAATTGTTCAGTTATGCCCATCAACTATGCATTTTCATCAAATGTGCATCTCCACTTAATCACTTATGCAATATCAATTATAAAATCTTCTCCTCATGATCTATCAAGAGATTAATCTTATCATAGCTTGTTCAATCAATCTCTCAGGGGCTCATACCATCCTTATCATCATCCTTACGAAGATATCCCTAGGGTATATATGAATTAATCAATCTTTTTTCTTTGAAACAACATAACTGGCTGCATTTTCTCAAAGAGGGGAAAAATGTAGATGCATAAAAATGTCCTCATAATTATTTTTATCTATGTTGCATATTTTAATTGATCATTTCCATAATCATATCTCCATAAAATGATTAAAATATTATAAGTGTTTATTCATAACCATAATCCATTTACATAATCATTTAGTCATATCCATTTGCATATTTCATTATCCCATTTCATAAATATTTATCATTTCGTTAATCATCAACATATTCATAAGTCATTTAACCATTTCATAAATCATTAATTCATCCATTTCATTAATCATTAATCTATAATCACTTAAATGCATCCATTACACATGCATAATCATTATACTCGTACATTAAATATTTCCATTCATCATCATATTCATATGCATATCTTTTATAAATCTATTAATTCATCCATTTGCATAAATCATTTCACTTTGACCATTTGCATGATTATTCATTTTCATTAATCATTAAAATACATTCATATATTTCATTAAATAATTTAAAATTCATAAATCAACTTCCATAAAATTAGCTCAAAATTGCACATTAAACTCATAAATCATTTCCATGGAATTATCTCAAAATTGCACATTTTGAGCTTCCAAACAAAAATCATGGCATAAATCACTCCACTCATTTCTCATTTCTCATTTTCACATTGATGCAGGAGCATCCTTGGTTCTTGGCAATCTTGCATCAACCAAAAATATTTTCTTTCAATTTTGTTCTTATTTTGTTCTTTACTCAATTCAAGTTGGCAGATTCAATATTTCTTCATAGTTGCTCACTAGACCCTATGGATCTTTGTATACATCATGGCCATGTTCATCTTTCTTATTCCAATATTTGAGTGTGATTGGATCTTTTTGTGGCAAGTTATCACTTCTAAAATTTCATGGCAGTTTCTTGATCTGGCACTGGAATAGTTTCCAAGCCTAACGGCTAATTTGATCATTCATGGATCATCCTCGTGACTTGTGGATCTCGATGGAGTGATATTAAATGTTCCATAGAGTGTCCCTGACCTTCATGATAGGTCCAAACTTCATTCTATGTGCATGTTGATAGAGTAATTCAAATCTAAAACTGACCTATTCATGTGCATGTTACATTTTCTTTCCTTGTATAATGTGATGATCTTTGGCTAATGTAGATGCTTCCAGAATCATAGATATAGTATAAAGCTTGCAATTGATCAGAGTGGAATGAGTAATTGATTGAGAAGATTAAGATTGACATGAACTATGAGAGTTCAACTCACATATAGGAGCATATTGGAATGTTGTAATATTGAACATGTTCTATCAGGCCTGTGAGCCAAATCTGTAAGCCTAGATGTTGTTGGTCGAATGTAACTAAGATTTCTATTAATCAGAATACTTGTATCTACATTTTCCTCCATATTATGTCTTTCTTTCATTGTGTTACTCTTGTTGCATGGTTCAAATAGTTCTCCTTGATGACCCTCCTACCATGGTTGCATCAGATTGGTATCAGATTGAGGTTCGATCCATGTGAAGTCATTAGAATTTGTGGAGTCCTATAGGATATTTGTTGTGGGGTGGCGGATTGAGGATCTGATCTGCAACTATAGAGGACTTGTGCAAAGATGGTGGGAAGAAGAAATGTTAGAGAAAATGGAGTGCATGGAAATGTAGACCTAGCTGTGACAGAGATGTTAAGACAAATTGTTGCAATATTAGATGTAGTTGAAATGGCTTAAAGGAGAGGTTGACCGATTTATGATGTAAGTGATGAAGAGGTAGAACTATAGGATGAAAGAGGAAGAGAAGAGCAACCTGGTCTAGATCAAGGAGAAGAAAGGTTCATAAAATCCCTAACCAAAGAAAATACAAGACCACATTTCAATCCACCAGATTATAATGGTAAGTTGGATTTAGAAGAATTTCTTGATTAGATAACAAAGATGGAAAACTGTTTTGAATTTGAAGGTACTAATAAAGATAGATGGTGAAATATGCTTGTACAAAGTTGAGAGGACATGTATCTCTTTTGTGGGAACATTTGTAGATAGATAGGAAGAGAAGAGGAAAAGAAAAGATAATTTCATGGGATCAAATGGTAAATAAGTTTAAGACAAAGTTTATGCCTGCAAATTATCAGATTGGTATGTTTCAAAAGTTGGAAAATCTGAAATAGAAATATTCAAGTGTGATAGGATATACTGAGGAGTTCTATAAGTTGAATATTAGATCTAGACATTAAGAGGATGAGATTGAGCAAGTAGCTAGGTATGTGAATGGTTTGAGGTCATCTATATAGGATGAGATCAATTTGATTAAGTTACACACTGTGGAAGAGGAAATCAATGTGCCCTAAAGGTAGAAGAGAAGTTGAATAAGACATGAACAGAGACAAAGAGGAAGAGGTGGAAGATTTCAAAGAGGAAGAACTTTTTCTAGAGGAGGAAGAGGCTCTTTTGTAAATAAAAATAAGGATAAGGAGGTCAGTAAGAATGATAATGTGTATCATAGAGGTGATGGGAACTCTTACGGAAGAGGAGGATATGGTAGTTACCAGAATGAAGGATATAGAAAGGACAATAAGGAGAAAAGAGTATTCAGGGGAACTTGCTTTAAGTGTGGTGGAGGACATAGAGCTTTTGAATGTAGTCATAGAGAGACAAGAAGAAAGATAGAGAACAATATGAGAATAGCCTTTGTTGAGGAAGAACGTGATGGATCATCTAATAAACCGGAAGAGGGAGAAGTGTTGGTGAATAGAAGAGTATTGTGTCAGAGTGAGTAAGAAAAGGAGCCATTACAGAGAAATAATTTGTTTCAGACGAGATGCAAGGTAGCTGGTAAATGTTGCACAGTGATTGTGGATGGTGGAAGTTTTGAGAACCTAGTTTCTAAATAGATGGTGACCAAATTGAAGTTGGAAAGCTTGAATCACCCAAAGTCCTATTAGATAACTTGGATTCAAGATGAGCATAAGATATTGGTAAGTAAACAATGTTTGGTGAAACGAAAGATAGGAAATTACCAAGATGAAGTTCTATGTGATGTCATGCCTATGGATATATGTCATATTTTGTTGGGAAGGTCTTGGTAGTATGATGGGTGGGCTATTCATGATGGAAAGAAGAATATATATACTATTGTTGCTAATGGGATGAAGCATATTTTGTCACCTTTGGAAGATGTCCCTACAGTTGAGGTTTGTACTAGTACTAGAGTTTGTTTGGTTGATGGAAGGAGATTCCTTAATGGGTTGAGACATGAGAACATATGATATGCCTCAATGCCTAAGAAGATTGAAGATTTGAAGCATGTAGAAGAACAACCAAAAGAGATAAAGGAGTTGTTGATAGAGTATGAGGAGATCATCTCAAATAATGTACTTGATGGATTAACACCTCTGAGAAGTATTAGTCATTGCATGTATTTGATTCATGGAGCTAGTTTTCCTAATAAATTTGCACATAGGATGACACTGACAGAGACTAAAGAGTTGAATAGACAAGTGAAAGAATTGTTGAAGAAGGGTTTGATTAGAGAAAGCTTAAGTCCATGTGCAGTACTTGTTGTGCTAGCACCTAAGAAGGATGGAGAATGGAGGATGTGTACAGATTCTAGAGCCATAAACAAGATCATAGTGAAGTATAGATTTCATTTGCCCCAGATGGATGACATAATGGATTGTTTGAGTGGAGCTAAATGCTTTACAAAGATAGACTTGAAGAGTGGATATCATCAAATCAGAATTAGAGGAGGAGATGAATGGAAAGAAACATTCAAGACAAATGAAGGATTCTATGAGTGGTTGGTGATGCTTTTTGGATTGAAAAATGCACTAAGTACTTTCATGAGGTTGATGAACGAAGTATTGAAGAAATTCTTGGGTAATTTTGTGATTGTGTACTTGGATGACATCTTGATTTTCAATAAGAGTAGAGAAGAACATTTGTTGCATATAAGACATGTTTTGCAGAGGTTGAGAGAGGACCAGTTGCTAATAAACAATAAGAAGTGTAGTTTAATGAAGGAGGAATCAGTATATCTAGGATTTGTGATATATGTGGATGGATTCAAGATAGATCCTGAGAAGGTAAGAGCAATTGTTGAGTGGCATATGCCAGATAGCATTGGAGAGGTAAGATCATTTCAGGGGTTTGCTAGTTTCTATAGAAAGTTCATTAGGAATTTCAATTCTATTTGTAGTCATATGATAGAAACAATGAGAGGAGATAAGAAGGATTTTAGATGGACATCTAGAGAAAACCATAGTTTTGAATTGTTGAAGCAGAAGGTGACAAAGTAACCTGTTTTGGCTTTATTGGATTTCAATAAGGTATTTCAAGTAGACTATGATGCAAGTGGAAATGAAATTAGAGTAGTATTGATTCAAGAAGGGAGACCTGTAGCGTATTTTAGTGAGAAGTTGAATGATGCTAGGAGAATATATTCATTGTATGATCAAGAGTTTTATGCTATAGTTCATACCTTGAAGAAGTGGAGACATTATTTGTTTCCTAAGGAATTTGTGTTGTATACAGATCATCAAGCATTGCAATATTTGAACAATCAAGGTAAGTTGAATCAAGGACATGCAAGATGGGTAGAGTTCTTGTAGAGTTATAAATTTTTTTTGAAGCATAGGAGTGGAAAGTAAAATAGAGTTGTTGATGCTTTGAGTAGGAGAAGGAATTTACTAACATAGATGATAGGCTTTGATGAATTGAAGAACTTTTATGAGGAAGACCTAAATTTTATAGAACCTTGGAAAGCTTGTAAAGAACCTACTTTGGAGGATAGAATCCAATAGTTGGATTATTTCATTCAAGAGACTATGTTGTTTAGAGGCAATCAGTTGTGTATACCTCAGAGTTCAATGAGGGATAACTTGGTGAAAGAGAATCATAGTGGAGGACTATTAGGACACTTTGAAGTTGATAAAATAGTAGCATTGGTGAGTGAGAATTACTTTTGGCCACAGATTCATTAGGATGTTAGGAGATTTGTTTAGAGTTGCAGAGTTTGTCAAGTTGCAAAAGGAGACAGTCAAAATATTGGATTGTATAATCCTTTAATAGTTTTGGAGAGACCTTGGGAGGATATCAGTATGGATTTCATACTTGGTTTACCAAAGACACAAAGAGGTAATGATTTTGTATTTTTATTGGTAGATAGATTTTCTAAGATGGAACATTTCATACCTTATAGGAAGACAATAGATGTAGTACATGTAGCAGATTTTTTTTCCAAAGAAGTGGTCAGATTGCATGGGTTACCTAGAAGTATTGTTTTAGACAGAGATATAAAGTTTGTTGGTTAATTTTGGAAGACACTTTGGAAGAAGCTGAAGACAAATTTGAAGTTCAATTTTATTTTTCACCCATAGAACGATGGAAAAACAGAGGTAGTGAATAGGATTTTAGGGAATTTGTTGAGATGTTTGATTGAAGAGAATACCAAAAGTTGGGATTTAGTCCTTGCACAAGCAGAGTTTTCTTACAATAATTCAGTGAATAGGAGTACAAGGAAGACACCTTTTGAGATTGTTATTGGAGTTCATCCTAGAGGTATATCAGAGTTGAGAGATATCAGTACAAAAGATAAGAATGCAAAAGTAGAATAATTTTCAAAACACATGAAGAAGTTGCATACTCAAGTGAAACATCAATTGGAAGACATGAACCAGAAGTATAAGGATAAAATAGATGAAAAGAGGAGACATAAGGAATTCAAAGTTGGAGATGAAGTGATGGTATATTTGAGGAAGGATATATTTCTAGTTGGAACATACAACAAGCTAAAGATGAGGAAGTTTGGACCTTGTAAAATTTTGAAGAAAATTGATTCTAGAAATGCATATGAAGTAGAGCTACAAGATGGCATGGGTATATCACCTATATTCAACATTGCAAATCTACATTAGTATTATCAAGTAGAATTTAGTGAGGATAGTATAACAGAGTTGGAGAGTCATTTCCCTAAATAGAAGTCACATGAGATTGAGGAGATTTTGAATACCAAAGATGGGAGAAAGACTCGAGGAAGACAGTACAAAGAGTATCTTGTGAAAAGGAAAGGTAGACCAATGGAGGATTCTTCTTGGATTTATCAAGATAAGGTAGACTGTCTTGGTTTTAATTTATCCATAGCAAAGTGAGGGACTCAATTTTCAATAACCTCAAATGTTTGATGCAGGAGCATCCTTGGTTCTTGGCAATCTTGCATCAACCAAAAATATTTTCTTTCAGTTTTGTTCTTATTTTGTTCTTTGCTCAATTCAAGTTGGTGGATTCAGTATTTCTTCATAGTTTCTCACCAAACCCTATGGATCTTTGTGTACATCATGGGCATGTTTATCTTTCTTATTCCAAGCTTTGAGCATGATTGGATCTTTTTCTGACAAGTTATCACTTCTAGAATTTCATGGCAGTTTCTTGATTTGGCACTGAAATAGTTTCCAAGCCTAATAGCTAATTTGATCATTCATGGATCATCCCTATGACTTGTGGATCTTGATGGTGTGATCTTAAACATTCCATGGAGTGTCCTTGACCTTCATGATAGGTCCACACTTCATTCTATGCACCTATTGATAGAGTAATTCAAATTTGAGGCCCACCTATTCATGTGCACGTTCCATTTTCTTTCCTTGGATAATGTGATGATATTTGGCCAATGTGGATGCTTCCATAGTATAAAGCTTGCAATCAATCAGAGTGGAGTGACTAGTTGATTGAGAAGATTAATATTGACCTAAATTGTGAGAGTTCAGCTTGCATATAGGAGCATATTGGAATGTTGTAATATTGAACATGTTCTATCAGGCTTGTGAGCTGAATCTGTAAGCCTGGATGTTGCCGGCCAAATGTAACTAAGATTTGTATTAATGAGAATACTTGTATATGAATTTTTCTCCATATTCTATGTTTCTTTCATTATGTTACTCTTGCTACATAGTTTAGATAGTTTTCCCTGAGGACCCTCCTACCATGGTTGCATCACACATTATGCATTCATCTATAAAAACCTCCCCTTTCTCACTTTTTGGCATACATATTTTTCAATTTCAAAACTCAATTTCATGTTATCAAATCTATTCTATATAGCTTCTTGTGCTCTTTCTGCAAAAAATTGAGAGCAAGGACAACACATTGTTGATAGGATGACAATAGAGTTGATTTTCTATTTGAATGCATTTGTTTTTATTTTTAGCATAGTTTAGATTGCATTTTGCTCATGTTTTCAATTTGGAAAAGGCTTTATTGATGCACTGATGGAAACATTTTAAATCTAGTTATGGTTTTAATAAGTTTTCATTTTTAGCCTGCACACTTTTTCATTATTAGTTTGAATTAAATATAGCACAAGTTGTCTCATTTCATGAGATTAGAACACTTGTCACTATATAGTCAAATCCTCATCTAGCATTTACTTTTGCATGCTTTTATAAAGGTTACACATTCATTTTAATAATTCAATTTAGAACCATTTAGGCTAATATATTGCACATATCAGTGCTCTTCTTGATTCAATCTTTTGTCTCTTGGTTGCATAGAAAATCAGCTACTTTGAACTTTCTTTTATGATAGGAAAATCACTTGCAGGTGACTTCTAGGTGTTGTGGAGTTCAATCATCAACTCCAACATATATATGTGTATGAGTTGAAATGAACAAGACAACTAAGAGGGGGGGTGAATCATTTGTATCTAATCACATTCACCACATATCTTAAATAATTTCACATCCACTTTAATCTATTATAATGTATGAGCATGAAGTGTAGATAATAGAAAGCAAACACAAGAAATACTAGATTTACGTGGAAAACCCAATAAGGGAAAAGCCATGGTGAGGATTAACTCACAAGATAAGAGTAATTGCAAAATTGTTTACAAAGAGGCTCACTGCTAGAGAGCTCAGTACCCTAGATAGGACTCACTGTCCAAATGGGAGGCCTATTGCTCATATATAAAGAAAGATAAGAACAAGAATGTTACACAAAGAACATTAGCTCAGTGCAATAGAGGATCCACCACAACTACTTGCACACATATGCAACCTTTATCAAATAATTGAAGACACCATCATCTCGCTACTTTTAAGAGTCTAACACATTGAAGTTCTCACTGCCTCAGTTTACTTTCACACAATATCTCACATCTACCTTTCTTCTCTCATTTGTGGCATGCAATCCTTAATATCTTATCTTGTATTTATACCATCTTCAATGTTAGAAACTTTCTCCAAGGTTGGATACACACTCTTCATTTTACAAATTCAAATTAGATAAAAAACTCAACATTCCCGTAGTGAATGACAATGAGAGTAGACCAAACCAACACTTAAATCCTACCTTTTGGTAGTTGATTGTTCTTTTCCTTTAAAGCTACAACTTGTTTGGTTTCCCAACTAACAACTACTACAAACAATATTAATAGGCTTTGTGATTCTTGGAAAATCCATGATAGCTTCTCTTGAACTAATCCTAATTAGGTTGTCAAAGTTTACATGTCCCATCCTCTGATGCCATATCCAACAAAACACTAACCATCAACACCCTTAAGTTGATAAATGTTTCCATATCTTCTTCTTCTTACAACTACCATAGTTTCAGACCCTTTTTTGATCTCACAAGTAATATCCTGAAACACAAGCTTAAATCCTTTGCTACACATTTGTCCAACACTCAAGAGATTATGCCTTAAGCCCTTAACATAATAGACATAATCAATATTGTGTTTTCCATCAAAACTAATTGTCCCTTTTCCAACAATCATTGCACCAGAATCATCTCCAAACAAGACTAATCCTCCATCATACTTTTCAAGTTTAGTAAAATTACTTTTGTCTCCAGTCATATGATTTGAGGAGCCACTGTCAATTACCTAATAATCTTTGTCTTGTCTAGCATGAAAGGAAAAAACCATAGTACCTCCCATCTCTTCCTTCTTGTTTTCTGGACCACATTCCCTTGCACATCTTCCATGGTTAGTAGACACCGATTTATTCTCTAAGGCTAGAAATATACATTCATCTTTATCACCCTCAATATCATATTCATCATCAGAAATTCTAGCATCTTCTCTAACATAATATAATTTCTTGAACTTTTTGTCTTTATTGTCTTTTCTCTTCTTTTGTATGGATCTATTTGGACATCTTCAAGCATAGTGACCAATATTTCCACAACTGAAACATTTAAAAGTAACATACCTTTTTTACTTTATGATACCTTTCTTCAATTTCCTTGTAAAATTTTCTTCCAACTACTTTGAACCTTCACTATCTGGATCATCTTCTAATTTTGTGGCTTTGAAGGTTGTTTCTGATTTCTCCTTTTTTTCCAAATTTCCTCATTTCCAATATGGTCAAGGTGCCAAATAGTTGTTCTTTAGTGAATTTCTTTAGATCATAAAATTCCTCAATAGCTGAGACCTTGTCACTGTAGCTCCTTGATAGGGTCATCGTAATCTTCTCCATTCCATCTTCACCTATCAGAGTACCACCTTTATTTTTCACTTCATTTACTACAATGTCAACCCTCTAAAAGTAGCTTGAAATATCTTCACCTTCTTCCATTTTTAAGTTCTCATATTTGCGCTTAGCTATTAACTTCTTTGATTATTTGACTCTATAATTTCCTTCATAAATATATTTCAACTTTTCCCAAACTTCATAAGCAGTGCCTAATGAAATAAATTTTGTTAGCTCAGTCTTAGATAAAGCACTATAGATTGCATACCTTGCTTCTTCATTCTCTTCATAGGCAGAAATCTCATTTGTAGAAGAAAGACCACTTGTTGGCTCAACATATTTTATCTCAACAACTTTCCAAGTCTTGTAGCCAAGAGAGATATAGTAAACTCTCATCTACACTTTCTAGAAATTGTAACCAAATGCATCAAACATAGGGATTTTCAATTTTTGTGTCATCAGATCTACCTTGAGTGGTTAAGCTCTTATATGAGGAACCAAATCTCTGATACCAATTGTTGAAATGAACAAGATAACTGAGAGGGGGTGAAATAGTTGTATCTAATCACATTCACAATAGATCTTACAATTTCACATCCACTTTAATATGTTATTAATTATGAGAATGAAGTGCAAATAACAAGAAGAAAACACAAGAAACGCCAAATTTATGTGGAAAACCTAATAAGGGAAAAACCATAGTGAGGATTAACTCATAATATAAGAGTAATTGCAAAAATTTTTGCAAAGAGACTCACTACTAGAGGGCTCACTACTAGATAGGACTCATGGTCTAGATAGGACTCACTATCCAAATGGGAGGCTCATTGCCTATAGATAAAGAAAGATAGAAAGAAGAATGTTACACAAAGAACATTATCTCAATGCAACAAAAGATCCACCACAACAACTTGCACACATCTATAGCTTTGATCAAATAATTGTAGACACCATCAACTCATTGCTTTCTGGAGTCTAACACATTGAATTTCTCATTACCTTAGTTTACTTTCACACAATCTCTCACATCTACCTTGCTTCTCTCATTTGTGGAATGCAATCCTTAACATCTTGTCTTGTATTTATACCATCTTCAATCTTAGAAACTTTCTCCAAGGTCAGCTACACACTCTTCATTTTACAAATTCAAATTAGGTAAAAAATTCAACATTCCCGCAGTGGTTGAGAATAAGATTGGACCAAACCAACATTTAACCAAGACCCAAAACAACATCTTGGATCAATCACATGCTTCCTTAATTGATACTTATCCTTCACATGACATGTAAACACTAGGTTAGCCAAATCTTATGATAACGCCCATGCACTTTGAAGTACATGCTTCCATAACAAGAAGATAACACACATACCACATAACATGCTCCACAATACACTAGAACACATCTTAGATTCCTTCATATTCATATGCATCAACTACAACAACCTTCATACACAAAACACTTTCCATTAGTCCATCCAGACTATATAGACACACATAGTAACTATGAAACTAGTCTTTCAGAGCACCAAACCATGAACACCTTTGATAGAACATAGATAACACCATTACAACCCTTCTTCCAGATCCACAAGACTTGAAACAAACCAGTAGAGGACTGTGAAGGTGATACATTTCTCCCAGTCCATAGACAAAAAACTATGCCAAAACAGTTCACAAACTGGTGAACTCAACTTTCACTCTCCATCAAACTAGAAGTTGTAATCCAGGATATATTACCCAAGAGTGTCCTTAAACAACACTTTATATCCACACAAGCACTTGGTAACTCATCATATCAACACACCTGCAACACCACAAAGATAGCTCCATGTACTCCCAACATATGTACAATATCTCAACTATACATGCACAACCTACAATCACTTGTTTCCTTTTCCTGCAACAACCTATACTATGTTGACATCAATGAAAACACCATCATACTCATTAATACTTGCAATAGTATGCATATATGTATATATGTATAGGGCACCTAGACTCATAGAGGAGATAGGGATATTTGTAAATATCCTCAAGTCCCTACAAGGTTTGCATATACACAAACACCTTTAATTTTTATATATTCCATTTTCTTGTATGTTACATTATCAACATGTCAAATGTAGTGCCCCTCCATTCTCACCATGGATGTGCAGGTAGTTTGACTTTGGAACTTGGAGATGAAGCTAAATAATAGAGAAATTTAAAGGTATGTGCTAGTGATGTTAAGCAATTGATATTGTAAATTATGAATTTATGGACTATGTAAGAAGGTTAGGAAAGGACTTATTATATATGTTTAAGGCTAGGTTTATCATGATGTGTGTGTGTTCAAACATTATTGTTGCTAGGATGCAATCTATGGGAATATTTGTGTTATGAAAGTGTTTTGGTTATCTTTAGGATTTTCACATGATTTTGATATATTATTATCATGATGATATCATATTATGAATTTGATTATGATTATATTTATTATCATGAAGAGGTAGTGACTTGTGTTCAAGTGATTGCAATTGTAAATGTAACATGAGTTTTTGTTAGTACTTTTGTGAGCATGATGCATATTATTATTATTATTATTATTATTATTATTATTATTATTATTATGCAAAGAATTATTTGGATAGTTGGGTGATGCAATTGTATGTGGCTAGGTTAGGAGGAAAGAGTGGCATCATACCATTGGATGTATGGGGACATACAAGAATGAGATATGTTTTCTAGAGTTTCTTTCCTAGTGCTTCTATTATGCACATGTGCTCTAATTTGTATGTTTGAGTGAATAGGTACTAGACTACGTCTCCACCTGAATTAGCAAGTCTGAGTGTGCCTCTAATCATAATGGTGGTTGAGGAGATAACATCTAGGCCCAAGTTTTACCCTAACCCTAGCCATTGTCCCCAAGTAGGGATAATTGATTCAATGTGTGACCACCTTTTTGTGTTGTCAAGGGACAATGCCTTATCTTCTTTACCCTATGGTTGGAGTGTTGTACGTGTGAATTTTTATGTTGGGTTATATGATTGTGTGACTCCAATGTTTAGCTGAGTGTGGATTCAATTCTAATGGTACTAAGTCCTTTGGTAAGTCAAGGTATTCACTATTGTGATCATTCTCATTATTTATGTTTTGATGTGAATATTTCTTTTATGTGAGAAGTTATTTTATGGTTTATGTTTGGTCTCTAATTATGACCTATTTAAGTGAAGTTAGCTTCTAGATTGGTTATGTCATTATATATATGTATATATATTGCTATGGTTATTCTTTGGTGTGCGTGGATATTGGTTATTACTATTATTATGATTATATGTGTATTATTTTTTTTGAAAATAAGGTTATAAATATTAACATATTCTAATGTTATTTATTAAATATTAATATGTTTATTAATAAGTATTTAAATATTAATATGTTTATTAATAAGTATTTAAATATTAATATGTAAGCATATGTTATATTTATGATAGATTTACTATTTTGGTGGAGTGATTATTTTTAAGGAGGTTCTTTAATCTCTTATAATATTTTGAATTTATTTGGTGGGAAACCCTAAACAAATGAGTTAATTAAGTGAATTAATTTAATTATTTATTTTATTTTAATTATTTCATTAGTGGGATGAGGATAGACTTTAATTTAATATTTAAGTATTTTATTTTACGACAGGGTTTATTTCCTTGTTTTATTTTGGAAATGAAGAGTCTTTTGGGAAAAAAGTAAGGAAGTTACTTTCTTTTTTATTTTTCTTTCTTTTTTGAATTTAATTAGTTTTATTTATGGGAAAATTTGGGGAAATGAGACTCACTTTTTTTGTGCATGAAATTTAGAGAATTTTGAAGGGATTTTTGGGGTACTTTGAGAATGGAGAGATTTTACATGGTTTTGAAATAATTTTTCTAAAGTTTTTGAAAAATTTGGAATGGTTTTGAATCAAAATTTATAGAGTAAATTGGAATTTAATTATGATTTAAGGGGAATGGATTTTCCTGGTGAATTATGGTTTTGGGAGAATTTTGGATTAAGGAGTCGGAAGTTGAAATTTTTTGAGTTCGGCATCGAATTCCCGTCCATGCCAAGCGTTGGATCCAAATTGGATTTTGGAATCTTTTGTTTAAATTTTCTTTTTGAATGTATGAGTAATTTGATTGATTTCTTTCTCTCTGATTCTTAATAATAAATGATAGATATTTTAATTTTGTGTGTGAATGAAATATTTATTTATTTCAGAATAAAAAGCAATATATGTTTATTGTCTTCAGTAAAATGGTTTGCTTGCATCAATAATTCTATTTTTATGAACTAGGTTGGTGAGATATTTAAAGGGTTTTTTTTTTGTCTTTTAAACTTTGTCCAAAAATTCTAAAACTTAGATTGTAGTTTTTGAGATATGGTTGAAACATAGGGCTACTGTTAAGCTACTCCTCCATGACTACAAATACTCTTATTTCTCCCTTTAACTATAACCAGAAAATAGAAGACTAGGATTTTAGATTTATAGGCATTTAAAAGTGGTTAAATTAATTAAATTTTTAATATTTAATATTTTGGAAAAGATTTGGTTGTTGGGTTTCTCATTTTGTCATTTGTTTGTAATCGAGTATGCTAACAAGAAGGTTTTTATGAGAGCCATATTTTGTTTTAAATTTTATAAATTTATGATTCATTTTTTGTTTACTCCACTCACGTAGCTGAGTATTCAAGGGAAAAATCTGAAATGGGTCTTTGATAGATTTGAATTTTAAGTTGATTTGACTATTTTATGGTTATTTTATGGATGGCAGATTTACTCATGTCTAGAGGAAAAATTACTTCAGTTATAAAGGTTGTATGAAAGGATATCTCTCTATCCTTTGATATGTATTGTGTTGTATCATTTGTGCTTGCATGTGTTATTGTATCTATGTTGATAATCCCTTCCTATTTGTGAAATATTATGTTGGGTCTTTTGTTCTATGTAAGGATCAATTGTACCAAGGATATGCATTGTTGGTTTTGTTTATGAATTTCTCAAAAAGATAAATTAAAATTTGGTTATCATGTTATAAGATTGTGCAAATGATGTTATATAATTCATTATATGTGTTGTGGTATAATGATCAGCATTTGGGTTTTCAATCCATTTATGTTATGTGTTTGGACCTTAGAAGTATCTAGAAGTCTTTGTCAAAGTCCTTGTGATTTTGGATGATTCTTATTTTAGGTAGTCTCCTTTGGGTGTTTAGTGTCAGCCACTTGTTTTTGTTTCTTGGTTGTGTGTGGGGACTAATGTTTTCTCCTAGCATGGAGGGAATGGGCCTCAAGGTTCCACGTGGTAGGGTGGTATTTTCTAACCATCCATTGGAGTTTAGGTGGTACAGTTTGTGTGCAACATGGTCTTTCCTTTCACTTCATTCCAGAGTTGATTTCATGATGCATATGATATTTTTAATAAAATTGAGCCCAATATATATCTTATATATATGTACCTCTTAGATGAATGAATCTCGTACATTGTAGCATTCTTATAAAGGAAAAGTAAATGAATTGATGTAATCTTGAATATGTATATATTTATTGTTATTCATTATGTAATGGAAAGGTTAACATAGGAATGTTGTGCTTATGATGCATATGAGCTTAATTTAGTAGTAGATGTGATATATCTTTATGTACCTATTTCATGTCATTAGTTAGGATTAGGTTCATACTAGCATAGTGTTAGATGAGGTTTAATTATAATTACGTTATGTTCTCATATGTGAGTGATCCCACAATCGCGGTTTACAATTTTTGGCCAAAGTGGACATTGAAATTATTTTTTTAACTAAATGTTCACTTTCGGACACCTATAGCAGCTAAACCATGAGAATTTTGAAGATGATGCAAACTAGAGTTTCGTAAAAAAAATTCCATAGATTCTAAATATATTTTTCTCAAAAAATTTGGAATCAGATTGCACTTCTTTCTCCATCTCCCTTGAGAAGTAATTTTTTTTAGAAAACAAGATTTTTAAAAAGTGACGTTCACCATATAACACATAAATTTTTTTCCATGAAGGATAAAATTCTAATTCTTTTGAATTTAGATTTTTAACTCTAATATCTAGTGCTTCCACTTGGTTAGATAGTTTTTATTGAATATTTTTTCTTTAATCAAGTTTTGAAGTCAAACCAATTACAATTCAGACATAGTGTGACCGTATAATGTGTAACATTTTGTGTATGTATCATTTTTATTTTATTTTGTTGGATGAAGGACTTCAATATCTGGTGCACTCATTTTTTATTTTTTATTTTAATTTTCCATTTTTTCACATGTGCAGAACAAAGAGCTTGATTTTTGATGAAAAACCTACATTCACAAAAAATAAAAAAATATAATAATAAAATTAAATTTATTTAAAATTATACTTTTGGAAAGCTTATAATAAAGAATACATACTTACAAAAATAAATTTTAAATGAATTCATTTGATCCCCCAAAAGGTAAATCAAAAGTGGTTTTTATCAGCATTTTGATAGGTGTAAAGGAGACTCTGTTATAGGTATGGTTTAAAACTAGCAGGGTTCTATCCAAGAGGGTTTGATCTAAGGTAGTTTGTTTAAACCCTTTTAAATTGGAATGCTTTAAATGGAACTATTTAAGGCTTAAATCATTATATTTTCTAAAAATATGTGATTTCAACAAAAATTAGAATCTCCCAAAAATTGTAAACCAGCTTTGTAGGAATAGCCATGTAATTTGATGTATGAGATTTAATTTATATTCAAAGAATTTATTGGATGTGATCTTAGTGTATCAAATTTCTTTCTATAAACTTAGTTACTGTAGATGTATCGTAGTAGTGACATTAGGGGACCATGGTGAATAGGTGTGTAAGTTGGTTATGATAAATGTTACTTAATGTGATTATGATATGATATTAATGTAATGATGTTATCCATATAGTTTGTTGCATTGCATTAGTTAGTGCCACTTTAGTTTCAAAAAAAAAAAATATTGGCATGATGTTGAAGGTATTTTGTGTTAATCCACTAGGTCCTTTAGTAGGGTGTTACGTTTGGTATCAAAGCCAGGTTGCAGCATTGAGATCTCTAGTTAATTTTGTCACTCATGTCTAGTTATAGTAACTTTCCCCATGCTTGTGTTGTTGGATGTCTGATGTGTGGGTAGGTCATAGGGACGCTTGTGTTAGATACCATGTTTTAATCTAAACACCCAATTGAGATGTTAGATAGAGGATTAGACACTTTGTGTATTCTCATGTTGGGTGTGATTACTTGCATGCTTGTAACTGTTAATTTTTCTTGTATGACCTTGTTTCATTTTCATGACTTCTAGTTTCTTAAAAGTGCAAATTTAGTTTTGGAATGTGTGAGTGGGTCTAGATTAATAATCTAAGAAGTTGGCATGTGTATCACCTTTGTTTGACTACATGTTCATTAGGATAAGATGGTATTTCATGTAGTTGGGCTATTTATGTGGTTCTATGCAAGTGGGAATGTATGTTATGTGGTTTAAAAGGGAAGTCCTGACCTAAGTATGTCATCTCTATGTGTGTTTTTTTTTTGTGGTTTGTAGGAGTGTCTACACCCATATGTTGTTTAGTGCATTTTCATAATGTTAAAAATATACTGCATCTAAAAGGGTTGTTAGAACATACTAAGGAAATGTATGTAGGTATTTTATAAATGAATTATTGTCAATATTTTGTGATTGATATAATGCATGCTGAGTGATGCAATGGAATTCTGATCTTGTGTTTAGTTATGTTTAGAAATGAAAAACCTTCCTATGGTGATAGTTAAGATTTGGGTAGAAAGTATGACTTATTTTCCCTTGTATAGAAGCTTTGTTTGGAAAGGTTGTGTTTGCAAGTTGCTTGCATTGAATTAAATTATCTTATTTCCTATTTCTCTTAACCCACATATAGTTAATAAAGATAATTAGTCTTAGACCACATTATAATAAAAAATCATTTAGGAATTAAACTTGTATTCTTAAACCTTGGTTGTGAATCAAAGAAAATATGTCTGAAATTACTTGAGTGATGGATCTTATGTTCTCCTGAAACTACACTCCTTACTTTTGGTTTATGCATAAAAGATAGATTATGAATGAGGCTAAGTACAATTGCTAGGTATTTAATCTATGCATCTGGAAGTAAATTTATGTGATTAAGTTTTACTTTTCGTAATATGATATTTTTTATTGGAAAGGGCTTTGCTTGTAGAATAAATAAGATGCTAGTGCATACAACTAGGTTTCTATTTTGAGAAATAATGATGATTGTATTGGTATTTGAACATCTTGTTTGCTATGTGTAGTTGAAACCTATGATGTAATGTCCTCCTTTCTTACTATTGTATAAACAGAAAAGATTTATGCATTGGATGTGATGTATGTTGAATTGTTATGAGGGGGTAACATGAGTAATTAAGCTTAGGTATGGAATATGGATGTTGAGTAGGCATAATCACTATGTAAAGATTTAGTGTTACTTGTACTGGTTTGGGATAAAGTTTGAGAATGTGGCATTGTGTTTTGGAAACAAATATGTGATTTTATTTGTTTTGTGAAAATTTTGAATAACTTATGATGAAGTAAGAATTGTTTGTGTTTAGGAAAGGCCTACATGAAGTAATAAGAGTTAAGTAGAGGATCATTATTGTTCTTTTGTGAATATAGAACTTGTGTATAATTTGTTGAATTCTAGACTTGTGAATATTGATTGGAAAGTACTAATGATTCTTGGATGCATTTAGAAATTCATGGTGCTTATGTAAAATTCTTATTATTTGGAAGAAAAGTTCTTTTGCATATGCATATGTTATGAGAATAGAATGTTATACCAAATGAATAAAAGAGAATGTGAATTTGTTAAGTGGAGTTGTTATGTGATCACAATGATATTGGCATTGACATATTAGCATCATGTGATATATGGAAAAGAGTAGAGTGAAAGAAAATTTGATAAAGGGTTGTGGATATATGAATGATATGAGTCACATGGGTTATGGAAGTAAAGGTACTTATGGAATTGTGTATGGAATTGTACCCCCTTGTAAATGTGAGAAATCAGTAACTATGCATTGGTTAAGTATTGTGAATACCTCGTACTTGCTTTGTCTGACCATGGGATGGTAATACTGTGTACCCATCCATAGGGGATATGTTGTATTTGTTGATGTGGGATTAACCATACCATTATGTGTGCTTGTATTTTTGTTACCTAATTGAGGGCCAACCCACATGTGGTTGAAATTTATATATATAAGAGTAGCCAAAAGATAGTTTCATAGATTATTTTCTTTTGGTTCTCTAGTCCCTCAATCCATGAAGGGGTGGTAGCAGCCACAAAGTTCATTGGGTAGAGTATGCAATATACACATATTACAGCGCAAAGTAGTCTTAGCTCAATCGATCCCAAGGAAATGTAGTCCCTACTTCCCCTTATGATGGATCAAGGTACTTGATCCATATGTGCTAGCTTAATCCCCATAGTTTTGAGTACAAAAACATTGGTTTGTTAGTATATTCCTAGCCATCTATAGGGGCATTGAGCTAGCATTAGTGAGTCAACATCATCCATATGAGAGGTGAATCTCGAGTAGCCCCACATTGATATACTCATATATGCATTATATATATTGTATTTGCACGTGCTCTGACATGATGTAATGGATACGATCCCACACCCCACTGATGTTCGAACATAGTACTGGTGATGATCTTGTGTTGCTGATGGTAGTGAGTTGGGATTGAGGACACAATGCCACGTGCATAGACATGTGAAGGTGCACTATGAGAATGTGTTATGATAGCCTACTTGTGTGATGAGCATAATGGGTCCTCGCACACTTGTAGAGGGATATTCATGTTTTCTTTCAACAATTTTTGGGTCAATTAGCATATGGGTATGTCCTAGCCATGTATACCTCTAGCTATGACGAGTACCTATGTGTGCCTTCTCCATGAGGTATCGCTATGTAGGGTGTGTTCTATGCATGCCTACTTCCGCAGAGCCATAGACACACTGCCATGTGACATATGACCATTGCATGCCTTCTTTGGTTGGTGTATGACCATGTCACACTGAGATGGGATGCTAGATGGGGGCCTAGGTGCACATTCCATGTGGGCAGACAAGGAGTGTGTAGGCCATTTGGCTATTCCATGTCATGTGACAATGTGATGCAAAGTGTAGCCGAGGAGTACACTCTGAGCCATGTGGACAGCATGCTCACTCTGCACCACATGAAAGCTACTGCTATAGCCTGAAGTTGTTCCCTCCTTCCTTGTTTGGTGGCTAGTATCTAGTCACATAGTGTTGTACAGTGAAATTTTGAAGATTGTGGACTTTCTTTATGGTTATTAATGATTTTATGTTGATTATGAAGGTCAACACCTTATTTATATTTGATTGTGATGGTTTAGTCACACCTTATGATCTTATTTGTTCATAGCCCTCATAGTTACTCTTGATTTAGTGTTGAAATTATTCACATTTCTTACTTTACTATTGAAATTGAATTTTTATTTTCTCTTCTTTATGACTTTGGTGGCTAAACTAGTTTATCCTTATTGTTTTCGATGTCGGTTAGGTGTCATATTGTGATTCCTCTCCAAATTTGTATGAGGCAAACTTAGTGAGTCTATATGAGGAAACAAACATAGAGAACCTTGAGGTTGGGGCTATATGAGGTTGTTAGATAATTAGGACCCACTACCCACCTATGTGTGATGACTATCTCTTAGAGGCTAACCATCTTATACAACAAGAGGTAGGTCATTGTGGCTTTGTTTGGATGGTCTCACCATGTGTGTGTGGCCTAACACCATCAAGCCACTAAGTGTGAGGTATGGACATGTGAGATGGATATTGGCTCTTGGCTCATAGATTATGTATCATGGATTAGTATGTTGCTTTCTAGTGTCTAGATAGAACCTTGTGTAGCCTTGTGTTGTGCACTTCCTGGTGATGTGATTGTGTATGTATGTGTTATATATTTCTTATATTTTGTTGCTTATTAACGTAAAAGAAGGATAACCATGCTATCTTAATGTGAGTGTATTGTGAATTTGTGGTATTAAATGGAGTGGATGTTATTGAAAATTGTAAATTGTAATTTGAAATATGTTTCTCGAACATGAGATGGTGTGTATTTTTTAATTTCAAGAAACCATTTGATGTGTTTTCCAGGTATGAGATTATAGAGATTTTTATATTAAGAATGGAACATGGTGTTAATTAGAGTACCTATTATATTTGTTAGTGTAAAATCAAGTATCATATTCTAAGAGATGTATGGATTTTTAAATTAAGGTGGTTACAAAAATATTACTTTCAAATGTGTAGTCGGATAGTGATTTTAATTCAAATGATTCAGATAGAGGGTGTACATCAATTATAGAGTAGAGAAATTCTGGTACTAATGTATTATGTTTCCACCCTAGTTTGTGACTTTTGTGAGTAAGTCAAGTTTTAGGGGGGAGAATGTAGTGCCCCTCCATTCTCACCATGGATGTGCAGGCAATTTGGCTTTGGAACTTGGAGATGAAGGTAAAATAATAGGGATATTTAAAAGTATGTGCTAGTAATGTTAAGAAGTTGATGTTGTAAATTATGAATTTATGGACTATGTGAGAAAGTTAGGAAAGGACTTATTATATATGTTTAAGGATACGTTTATTATGATGTGTGTGTGTTTAGACATGATTGTTACTAGGATGCAATCTATGGACATATTTGTGCTATGGAAGTGTTTTGGTTATCTTTAGGATTTTCACATGATTTTGATGTATTATTATCATGATGATATGATATTATGATTATGATTATGATTGTATTTATTATCATGAAGAAGTAGTGACTTGTCTTCAAGTGTTGTGATTGCAGGTGGAACATGAGCTTTCAATGCTATTAGATTTCCACAATCCATAGTGTTGAAGATTGTTAATTTTTGGATTTTTGATTGTGTTAAAGCTTTTTTCATCAACATTTCGGATCACACTCAGTGATCCATCACCAGGATGCTAGAGAGCACAAGAAATGAGAAATGGTTAGATGCAGACTTAACTTTTGCTTAAAAGGAAGAGAGGTGAGAGGTTGAGGAGAGAGATGGGTACAAAGACCAAGATAAGAGAGGTAAGATAAGAAAATTGAAAAAATGAAAAATTAGAGAGGAAGAGAATAGGAGAGAAAAAATATAAGAGTGAAAAATATAAGAGTGAAATATTATTGTCAAAAAAGAAGAAAAATGAAAGACACAAAACAATTGAGAGAGGACTACAACTTAGATAAAATTCAACAAGAGACAAGCGAGAGAAATTGAAAAGTAGATGACAAAAGGAAACTAAGATGATATGCAATATTAAATAATAAGGTTAAAAAAAAATTTAACCTTATTATTTAATATTGCATATCATCTTAGTTTCCTTTTGTTCATCTACTTTTCAATTTCTCTCGCTTGTCTCTTGTTGAATTTGCTCTAAGTTGTAGTCCTCTCTCAATTGTTTTGTGTCTTTCATTTTTCTTCTTTTTTGACAATAATATTTCACTCTTATATTTTTTCTCTCCTATTCTCTTCCTCTCTAATTTTTCATTTTTTCAATTTTCTTATCTTACCTCTCTTATCTTGGTCTTTGTACCCATCTCTCTCCTCAACCTCTCACCTCTCTTCCTTTTAAGCAAAAGTTAAGTCTGCATCTAACCATTTCTCATTTCCTATGCTCTCTAGCATCCTGATGATGGATCACTGAGTGTGATCTGAAACGTTGATGAAAAAAGCTCTAACACAATCAAAAATCCAGAAATTAACAATCTTCAACATGAGCTTTTGTTAGTACTTTTGTGAGTATGACGCATATTGTTATGTTATTATTATTACACAGATATTTATTTGGATAGTTGGGTGATGCAATAGTATGTGGTTAGGTTAGGAGGAAAAAGAGGTATTGTACCATTGGACATATGAGGACATAGAAGAATGAGATATGTTTGCTAGAGTTTCTTTCTTAGTGTTTCGACTATTATGCACATGTGATCTAATTTGTATGTTTGAGTGAACAAATACTAGGCTACATCTCCGCCTAAATTAATAGGTCTGAGCATGCCTTTAATCTCAATGGTGGTTGAAGAGATAACATCTAAACCCAAGTTTTACCCTAACCCTAGCCATTGTCCCCAAGTAGGCATAATTGATTTAGTATGTGACCACCTTTTTGGGTTGTCAAAGGACAATGTCCCATCTCCTTTACCCTATGGTTAGAGTGTTGAACATGCTTGAATGTTTCTATTAGGTTATGTGATTGTGACTCCAGTGATTAGCTTTGAGTATGGATTTAGTTATAATTGTGTTAAGTCCTTTGGTAAGTCAGGTTAGTCACTATTGTGATCATTCTTATTATTTATGTTTTGATGTGAATGTTTGTTTTATGTGACAAGTTATTTTATGGTTTATACTTGGTCTTTGATTATGACATATTTAATTGAAGTTAACTTCTAGATCGGATGTGTTATTATACATATGTGTATATATATTGCTATGGTTACTATTTGGTGTGTGTGAATATTGGTTATTACTATTATTATGATTATGTGTATTATGTTTTATGAAAATAAAGTTATAAATATTAATATATTCTAATATTATCTATTAAATATTAATATGTTTATTAATAAATATTTAAATATTAATATGTAAGAATATGTTATATTTGTGTTTAATTTAATATTTTGGTGGAGTGATTATTTTTAATGAAGTTTTTTTATCTACTATAATATTTTGAATTTAGTTGGTGGGAAACCTTAAATAGATGAGTTAGTTATGTGAGTTAGTTTGATTATTTATTTTATTTTAATTATTTCATTAGTGGGATGAAAATAGACTTTAATTTAATATTTTGATATTTTATTTTATGACAAAATTTTATTTCCTTGTTTTATTTTGGAAAAGAAGAGTTTTTTGGGGAAAAACAAAGGAAGTTACTTTCTTTTTTATTTTTATTTCTTTTTTGAATTTAATTAGTTTGATTTATGACAAAATTTGGGGAAATAAGACTTTCACTTTTTTTGGCATAAAATTTAGAGGATTTTGAAGGTATTTTTGGGGTGTTTTGAGAATGGAGAGATTATACATGGTTTTGAAATAATTTTTCGAAGGTTTTTGAAAATTTTGGAGTCGTTTTAAATCAAAATTTGAAGAGTGAATTAGAATTTAATTATGATTTGAGGGGAATGGATTTTGCTAGTGAATTATGATTTTGGGAGAATTCTAGATTGAGGATTCAGAAGTTGAAATTTTTTGAGTTTGGCATCGAATTCTCATCCATGCCAAGTGTTGGATTCAAGTTGTATTTTGGAAACTTTTGTTTAATTTTTTTTTAATATACGAATAATTTGATTGATTTCTTTCTCTCTGATTCTTGAAAATAAATGATAGATATTTTTATTTTGTGTGTGAATAAAACATTTATTTATTTCAGAATAAAAATTAATTTATATTTATCATATTTATTAAAATGGTTTGTTTGCATCATTCATAATTATTTTTTATGAACTGGGTTGGTGAGATTTTTAACGTATTTTTTTATTTTGTTGTCTTTTAAATTTTGTCCAAAAATTTCAAAAACCCAAATCTTAATTTTTCAGTTATGATTGAAACATGAGGTTGTTGTGAGGTTGCTCCTTCATGACTACAAATACTCTTGTTTCTCCCTATAACTGTAACCAACCAATAGAAGACTAATATTTTAGATTTATAGGTATTTGAAAGTGGTTAAATTAATTAAAGTTTTAATATTTTATATTTTAGAAAAGATCTGGTTGTTGGGTTTCTCATTTTGTCATTTGGTTGTAATCGGGTATGTCAAAAAGAGGGTTTTTATAGAGTCATCTTTTGTTTTGCATTTTATAAAGATTTTATTTATTTTTGATTAATTCTGCTCATGTGACTAAATAGTCGAGGGAAAAATCTGAAATGGGTCGTTGATAGATTTGAATTTCAAGTTGATTTGACTATTTTATGGTTGTTTTATAGATGACAAATTTACCATTGTCTAGAGGAAAAATTAGTTTAATTATAAACGTTGTATAAAAAGATATAACTCTATCATTTGATATTTATTGTGTTGTATTATTTGTACTTGCATGTGTTATTGTATTTATGTTGATAATCCCTTCCTATTTGTGAAATCTTGTGTTGGGTCTTTTGTTTTGTGTAAGGATCAATTGTACCAAGGATATGCATTGTTGGTTTTGATTATGAATTGCTCAAAAAGAGAAATTAAAAGTTGGTTATAATGTTATAAGATTGTGTAAATTATGTTATATAGTTCATTGTATGTGTTGTGGTATAATGATCAACTTTTGGGTTTTATATCCATTTGTGTTATGTGTTTGGCCCCTAGAAGTAGCTAGAAGTTTTTGTGAAAGTCCTTGTGATTTTAGTTGATTGTTATTTTAGGTAGTCTCCTTTAGGTGTTTACTGTCAGCCACTTGTTGTTTTTGTTGCTTTCTTTTGTGTGGGGTCTAGTGTTGTCTTCTAGCATGAAGGGAGTGGGCCTTAGGGTTCCACATGGTAGGGTGGTATTTTTCAACCATCCATTGGGGTTTAGGTGGTACAGTTTGTGTGCAACATGGTATTTCCTTTCACTTTATTCTAGAGTTGATTTCATGATGCAGATGATATTTCTTAAAAAATTGAGCCCAATATGTATCTTATATATATCTACCTCTCAGATGAATGAATCTTGTACATTGTAGCATTCTTGTAAAGGAAAAGTAAATGAATTGATGTAATCTTGAATATGTATATATTTATTTTTGTTCATTATGTAATAGAAAGGTTAACATAGGAATGTTGTACTTATGATGCATATGAGCTTAATTTAGTAGTAGATATGATATATCTTTATGCACCTATTTCATGGTGTTGGTTAGGATTAGGTTCATATTGGCATAGTGTTAGATGAGGTTTAATTATAATTAAATTATGTTATCATATGTAATTTGATGTATGAGATTTAGTTTATATTCAAAGAATTAATTGGATGCAATTTTAGTGTATCAAATTCCTTTCTATAAACTTAGTTAGTGTAGATGTATTATAGTAGTGATGTTAGGGGACCATGGCCAATAGGTGTGTAAGTGGGCTATGATTAATGTTACTTAATGTGATTATGATATGATGTTAATTTAATGATGTTATCCATTTAGTTTTTTGAGTTGTATTAGTTAGTGCCACTTTAGTTTCAAAAAAAAAATACATTGGTATGATGTTGAAGGTCTTTTGTGTTAAACCACTAGGTCCCTTAGTGGGGCATTACATCAAATGATATTGGGAAATTTTCCCAAATCTCCATATCGTTTTCATCTGACCAACAAGAAGCTTTCATTTTTTTAATTGTAAAACTAAAATTCAAGGATTGCATCATTCAAACAAGATCAAATGGTGGAAATAGAAGATTGTAACTTATAACAAACTCACCAAGATCAAGAAAAAATCAAAATCACTAAATTTGGACAACTTAACCAATTCAAGAATGACCTCCAAGGATTCAAAATAAAAAAAAATCATGAAAATTATAATCATTCAAGGCACAAACATCTAAGGACCTCAATGCTAAACAAATAAAAGGACCAAGAGAAGGAAACCTAGGGAAAAAGTAAAAGGGGTCTTCATCTTGAAAATAAATAATGGGGCTTGTATGAAAGGCATAATAAATGATGACTTTATAAGGGAAAATGATCTTAAGAATTTTAAAATATGTGAACCCTTCAAGAACCTAGTATCTCTAGTTCCAACTTACATCATAAGTAACCAAACAATAAATTTTGAGATCCTATAGTGTGTGTAAATAGTTGATTCTATTCAACAATTTAGTTTAAATAATAATCAAGTGAGTTCCACAACAATCTACATGATTTTATCTACATCCTCAACTAATTAAGGTTTAATTATATTACATAATGTAATTAAGTAGATGTGATTAGGGATAGTATAGGCATTGTTTCTACAACCAAACTATCTATAGCCCCCAAAAAGCTACTTGTAATTCCACTCAAAGTATAGATCTACTACTAGTTGGGCATCCATAACCTTAGTTCTTTTAATTTTTTTTTATTTTATATTACTTAAATTTTCTTTTCTTTTCTTTCTAAATTTACTTTTCATTTGAATATTATTTATAATCCCATTTATGAAGCTATCTCAAGTCACAAGCAATGAATATTGTTTACAAGTTGTGAATGGCCATGAACATCTTTGAACAATGTAATGTTTACAAATTTTACTTGATTTGAACCACAACATTTGACCCTAGCTAACTCATGAATAATTAAATTACGTGTAATATGTAGGATCTCAAGCATCCCTTCATTGAACCTCATAATACCCAAGTCTCTAGTAGAAGCCATCATATTTAAGATTGAGATGACTGAATATGAAAATATAGCTATAAAATTAATTACTAACCTAAATATAAAAAGATACTAATAGCATAATGTGAGCCACGAGTCATATCTCTAGTAAAACCTTGTAAGAACCTAGTCATTATTTGAAGGAGACAATATTATTGGCAAGTTATAGGGGGTTTCAAGGCATCACAAATATAATTTAGGTCCTTTATAGACCCATATATAGTGAAAGTGTAAAATATAATGGGAGAAAAGGTAAGTTCATGATAACAAGATAATTAATTTTTATTATGAAAGGATGTGATGGAAAGACATTAAGAGGATGGAAAAGAAGGGAAAAGTTGGAGATAAAGAGTGTTTAATTTAATTTATGCGAGAATAAGGAAGATGATGAGTGAGTATAAAGCATGAGGGTCAATTATAAGACATGTATAAGTCATTAAAGTATATTAATATGTGACTTTTGGGATCTATATATATATGAATGGATAGTATTTATTATAATCTGGTTCATACTTATTGCATATATAAGTTCTGCCTTGTTATTGCATCACATTAAGGTTTAATATATATAATAAAATATTAAACCTTGGAATTTGATCAATGTTTATGTATCAACAACCAACAACCATCTAAAGGTTAGATTTTGTTAGTGTAGGTTTTTATTTTCCTAGTGGGGTATTTATTTTTCTCTTAGTTATACATTTTTCCTACATGCTTATTAATCTTGCTTAGGATAACAAAATGAGTTTCTCACTTCATAAGTTTCTCACTTCATAATTAGGAAATAAAGTCATGAGTTGTCTCCACACTTTAAGGGTGGAGTATTTAATTTTTCATCACTTTATTTAATGTTGGTGGTTATTGGTGGTTAATTCTCATTAGTTGATTTTCCACCTTCTTCCTCTCCTTGGTTCTATATAAACTCACTACCTAGCTTGTATTTTACATAATGGAAGTTCTTAATGCAATTCTATCATCCTAACATTGCATAATCTCTCAGAGTTCTAGTTTGCATTATTTATATTTTCTAATTTATGTAAATTTAATTTTCTCTTAAAATGTTCCTTGGGTTATTCAATCTATTTCAAATTTGTAACATGGTATTAGAGCTTTTGTTTTGAGAAATCTATGTTCTTAGATTCCAAATTGGGAGATTGATATTTTCATGTGAAAATCTTGTAAATTTCATATACTCTTCTCTTGCATTTTGGATGATCTTGAGAATTAGAAAGGGTTTACAAATATTTAATAATCTCTTCATGTTGCATATTTATTTTGTGAGATATGGATGATTATAGAATTTCAAGTTATACTAGTAGTATTTTTTACTATTGAAACATGTATAAGAGGCTCGAGAAAGTTAATATTTTCTTTCATTTCAACCAAACTAGAGATTATTTGACATAACAAAGGTTTAAAGCTCAAATTAGGTAAACTAATTTTAATAGGATCATTTATGGCTAAAAAATACCTTGTCATTATGTTCAAGAGGTCAAGGAGATGAATTTTCATATAAAATTGCCTCTATTCCATGTTGAGAGTTGAAAGGGAAAAAAAGAATTTCCTAGGAGGCCATATGGCCCCTCAAGTCATGTAGGTATGGACTCAATTTTAAAATCACAAAAAAAAATATAAATAAATATTTTTGCACTTTTAAAATAGTGATTAGTGCATTTTTAAACATTTGGTAAAGCACTACCAACAAGGTCTAATCCCTAGAAACTACCCTTTAGTCCATACAATTGGAAGCAATTCTCTACTATCACCATTGAGTTGTCGTCAACAACCCTTGTGACCACAATCAAGTAGTTAAAACCATTGTTGATAGCTTCAAGCAACTATTAGCTAACTCCAAACCATGTGCCATAAAAATTAACTGTCAATTTAAAATCTTTAACTTTGCCAACAAAACTCCATAAAGCTACTCACACATCACCTAGCATCCATCAAGGGGCCACCAAGGCCCTCCAATAGACCAAATTGGGCATTTTTTTCCAAAATTGCATAAAAAATTTCCACAATATCATATTTTAAAAAAAATATATATCATAAAAAATATGGAGATGAGCACTTTCCATCTACAAAGGTATTAAAAATAAATTTTGTAATTTTCTATCATATATTTTAAGTTGATGTTTTTGTTGCTAATTTCTTCAATAGCCCATAACTTTTGTATTTTTTTTATTTTTGGAAATGAAGAGGTGTTTGAAAGGTGGTGAAGAGAAATACATAGTTATAATGATATTTTTTCTTGATTTTGTGTCAAGTTCATGTTGTATCAAAGTTTAGGATTTTATCTATTTTGAGCATATTGAACATTGTATATTGGAAAAGGGTTTGTAAATGCACTATGTTGAACATCCAAAATACTAAGAAGCAAGGTGAATTAGTATTCCATAAAACCATTATCACAATTCTGACTAAATCAATAAGAGAGAACATAGAAACAAATCAAAGCAACCATACATATGAACACCAAGATTTTAATGTGGAAAACACAAAAACAAAAAAACCATGATGAGGGTTAACTCATAATATATTTTATCCAAATACAAAATATTATGGGGCTCACTGTCAGGCCTCACTGTCCTTAAAAAAGCCTCACTATCTAAATACAAAAGATGGTTGACCATCAAGATAGAAATATAGTGGCTCACTGCCAAGAGATTGATCTGATAGTATACACCTTCAATGTGTAGGGCTCAGTTCCAATGAAGCTCATAATATGAAGTACTGCCTCACTCAACAAACATGTATTGATCCACAACTAATAAAGCATTTAGGCTCAGACCTTTCTTCCACACACTTTTCTTTTCCACACTTTCTTCTCCTTCTTCACTCTGTCATCTCATTCCTCAAAACATCTTATATATATACAATTATATCATAATCATTAATTAGGTCGGCCTAATTAGATGAAAAAAAAACTCTCTTTGTGAACACCATAAAATATTTTATCCATGTAATGCATTGTACCAAGTCAATTAACATCCATAAAACACAACTAGTTTCCATAATGTATTGCATATGTCGAGTCATCCAAGCCTAGAACACAATTCTCCAAACCAACAAATAATCCTCAAACCAAACACCTTCTAGATCCAAGAACACATTAATTTCCCACCATACCACTGGCATAGAGACCATCAAAAAAACCACAGTATGAGAATATTCACCTTAATAGAATCCAGAGTCTCCCACATAGTATGCCAAGCAAGGAACAATAGTAGAATACAAAGTTACACTTTGTTAGAGATAACTTTCTTCTAAAAATAAAAATCATCTCAAGATCCAAGATACAGTTGTTTGAATGAGTCAGGATAACATGGTTAAGAGATTAGATTCATATAAAATCTTGCGGTGATTTCTAGACTTAGACACAAACACACTAATCTATCACAAAAGGGCATTACCAGTAGAGAACAACTTTTGGTAAACCAAGTAGACTTCTCATAGAGTTATCATCATGTTGACATCAATGAAAACATAGAAACAACCAACACAAACTATCCATACTTCATGCTCATGTTGCAAGGCCCAACAATCTCCCCCTTTGGCATTGATGGCAACATGCATGACAAAAAAAAATCCATCTATAATTGAATACACTGAATACTTTGAATATTCCCCCTATCAAAAAAATTCTTCACAAAATTAATTTTCTCTATCTCTCTATCTCTCCCCATTTGACATCAATGACAAAGGATGGGGTCTTGTATATATGTATATATGCATCAAAATGTAGCCAAAAAGATATGAACATAAAATTAAATTAACCTAAAGAAGAACCTCTAAGACTCTTCAAGATGACCTTCCATGATGCTTTTCCTTCTTCCCATGAATCTTTTTCACTTATAAGAGTCTTGTGAAATAGCTCAAGTTTAGTTAAGGACTCTATTCCATCTCTAGAGTATTAGGATTAAGATTAATCTCTAATAATTCACCAATGCAACCAAGAGCACTAGAAACAAAAGTGTGTATGAGTTTAATCATGTCTCTAAGTGTCATAAAATTCTTAATAACTTATGCCCTTTAATCCTATAGCAAAAAGAATTTGTACTGAAGCTGCACAATGTAGTACCACCTCTGCTTATTTCTATCTTTTGCTAACCTATATGTATCTTCACTGAGTGCTCATCTAGGATTCACCCATCCTTATCTCACTTCTTATGTCCAGTGTACTGTCAGACCAATTTAGGAAAAAAGAAAGTAGTTTTTGAATCTCTTCTTCACAACCCTGTACACTCTCCAATTCCTTCACCACTTGACTATGTGCATTTGCACATTTTTCTTTGATATCCTCCAAATTTTCTTCATTAGATCTAATTTCAATAGGTGCTTCAATTCTGGAGATGTATACCTTCAAAGAATCAATCATTCCTCTAAGATTCTCCACAATAGAAATAGATGAATCAAAATTAGCACTGGGAATAACCTTCTACAATTCTTCAAAATCTTTCTGAATATTTATCCTTCCATGCTCATGTTCAAACTCACTTCCTTCTACAACTTCTTGCTTAACAACACTCTTCCTTTTCTTCCTTGTTCTAATTGCACTATTGGAGGTACCTTCTTCATTGAGATTCTTAGGGTATCCAAAATAATTTTAGCATAATTATCAACTTCAACCTCTAACACTTCATAGTCTAATTATGAAATCCATACCAACCTTGATTCAACTACTTCCATGTGACAAAAATCTATAGACACAAGAATATTTATTCTTCTGAAGTACCTTTCAACAACATTTACTAGAATCCTAAGCCTTTTGTTCGTGCTCTTCTGAAATTTTCCAAATAATGTGGCAAGGGAAGTCTCTTGTGTGTCTGAGTTACCAAGATTTATCATAAAGTTCTTGATTTGATAGGCAATAGGCACTATATTTGACCATTCTATCCATCCTATTATTGGTAGCTCTCCCAAAAAGTAAAATAGAAAATAGACAACAAGATTTCCATACTGGAATTTATTCTTCTTACTCTTCTTGATTTCCTTTAAATTCTTCAAAAGATGTATATAAAGTAATTCGCATAAGTCATAATCCATACCTCTTTTAACCATATCAACAACAATATGTACAACAACAATATAAATTGTGATGTCATTGTTAGGGATACAAAATTTGTGACCAATGACCATAGTAGCATACCTTATTACAAGATCAACAATTGATCTCAAATCAATCTCTTTCCCTTCAAGATTTGCACTGGTAACCTCAATTATCTCTTTCTCATATGTAGCCTTTCATTTGGGAATTGGTCTAGGGGAATACAAACCGGTTACATCTCTAATAGATTCTCTAGTAATCAAATGTGTCTCATCAATCCATAAATATTCATCATGAATTTTTCTTAAAACTATTTGAATATACTTCTTTTGAAATTCAAACAAAGGGACTTTCCTCCAAAATTCCAACTTTTTCTCAACGAACACTCTATAGGCATCATGGATCTCTTCCAATTCACTTTCCCATAGCATGCTCAACTGAACTGGTCACATTTCTTCTATCTTACTATAAACAAATGCATATATATCCTCTATGGGAAACACTCTCAAAGGGATACGAGAGAATGCTCCAACAAACTCTTCTGACAGATCCTTCAAATATCCCTATAAATTCCAACAAGAAATGTATAGATATTTTTCTTTCGGAGCTCACTTCAAATCCACTTGCTCTTTTCTTCAAACCCTAAAACTTTGAATTTCTCTCTAAGCTTCCTTTGCATGCTTCTTTGAATTTACATAAGCCTCTTGAATTATATAAATTTATTCCCTTCCATTTCGAATGATTGCAATAAATTCAACTTGTAGGTAGATTACCTTGAAAATCATGTATGCCTTCATTCTTTCAAATTTTGCAAACTTTATCCTTCATACATGTGATTGAAAGATTCCTTAATTTCCTTAGCACATTAAATATACTTCTGTCATGATGTGACACAAGTATCGATGAGGTGGTTCATTATATTTTATGATAATTGCTCCCCCTTAGCCACTACTTTACTTAGAAATTGACAAGAATATCTGCACTAGAGGTTGGAATATATAATACTAATTATTCAACTTGCTTTCCTTCCTTTCTCCAAATCCTTTTAATTTCCTTTCTTGCTTCTTCTAGATCAATTATTTGATAATGCTTATTTTCTAGATAATTATTTTTTCTTCCTATGCAATTATTACTAGAATGTTTTGAATCCCTGCACTTACAACAAACATCATTCTTCTTTTTGTTCTCTCCTTTATTCCACTTATCTTCAAACAAACTAACTTTATATTAAATCTTCTTGCACTTAAGTCATTTGCTGGAGAATGATAAAGAATCATTCATTTTACTTTTGTAGTCCTTTTCCTTATGAACAAATTTCTTGCAGGAATAACAGACACCATTGAATAATAAATACCTTTTAGCATCATGTTGTTCAATAGGAGTTCTTTTGAAATTGTTTCTTAGATCCTTGATTTTTTTATTTTTACAACAAGTATTCTTATCAATAGATTGTTTCAATTTAGAGATTTTACCTTTCTCAAACCCTAAACCACTCTTATCCATCACCGATCTCTAAGAAGTAATCAATTTTTCAAGCATTATCAAGATTATCTTAAATTTTTCTTCAAAACTTTTTTCCTTTTCAAGATCAGATCTCAAAATTTTTGCTTCTTCCTCAAGCTTTATGCATTCATCCTTCTTTCTCTAAATTTCAATTTTCTAATATTCTTAAGTTCTTTTTTCTTCATTCAATTGAACTGTTGTAGGTTAAAGATGGTTTCATCTACTTTAGCTAATAGATCACATGCTTCAACACTTTTGCTTTGCATCTTTTCAATATATTCATTCACTTTCACAAACTTGTCCTTTATATTTGTACCATAGAAAAAAAGACAACTTGTTTGATTTGGGGAATAATTGATGATAGACTGGACTTAGTAAGGCCTTGATTTGGTGTTGTGAGGTGGTTTTTACATCCACACTAGGTCTTGGACCCTTTCAAATGCATTTAATGATGTCTTGTAAAGGTATTGTAAAGGACTTTCATGCATTTCTAGACTTAATGAACCCATTTACCTTAATTCAACATTATAAAATGTGTTTAATAACATTATCACACTAATCTAGAAGGCTTGTAAACTAAACTTAACTTTAACTAGGTGTTGTAATGTGTTTTACACATTCACATTGGTTCTTGTACCTTTCTAGGTTGTGTGGACCTAATTTTTGTGTTGTAAAGTATATTTAATCACACTTTCACATTTATTTTTTTGTCCCAAACCCTAATTGACCTTTACATCACCATCAATAGGCCCCTATTACCCTATATTGTGCATCTCAAGGCAATATTTGATGAAATATCTAACATAGACATCATATAAACCTTATTTTCTTATCTCCCAAGAACCTAGTTGTCAAATGGGCCCCACTGGCACTAACTCACCACCCATGGCCAATGAGTTCTTGGTAGGTGAGACTGATTCACCCAAGGTGGAAAATGAGTCCCATTTGCATTAGTTTTGACTTTTGAGCACAAAATTTTGGAATTTATGTTTTTTTTCTTCATGTCATCCTTAGCGATCGAATTTATGGGATAATAAGGTGAATTGCTTATAAAATAAACTCTCTAAACCCTAAATCATAGCCATTCTTCATTATTCATCCCTCATTCTTCCATCTCAAGTAAAGCAAGTTAGGGTTTCTTCATTTCAAATCATTAAGATAGCAATTTTTAGACATTCAAGGGTAGATTCTTCATGTTTAGTTGCAAACATTCAAGGTCAATCATCATGGCAAGGTAATCAACTCCATTATTTCATACTTCATTACATTCTTTCTTTATTTTTGGTTTAGTTACCTAAAAAGGATTTGACCAAGGCAAACCCCCATGCCCTAACATCCAACATTTCTCTTTCTTGTCTTGTGTGTTTGCAGATTTAGGCATCTTGGAAGCTTGGAAATCATTAAGAAGATCAGGTTGCAAAATTTTTTAAGTCTTATCTTCATTTCTTAAGGAAAATTATCAACAAAAAATCACTTTTAGGTTCAGAAATTAGAATTTCAGAGGTGGACACCTGTTAGGAGTTGAAGTGCAGATCAGAAACTATAGTTTCCACTTTTGAATTCTCATAATTTCAAAAGTGGACTAATTCACAATGGATAGTGAACGAGTTCCATTTCTAGACCTGTGTTGGGTTTTCTACATTTTTGGATACCCTTTTGTTTGAAACGTGCTTCAGAATGGTTTCATAGAACTGGGACTAATTTTCCCAAAATTATGAATCAATCCCACCAGGCCTAAAAATTAGGATTATTAGTATTCTAGAAGTCATTTCCAATCTCCATCCATATCTCAAGGTGCACACTTTCAATTTCATTCATTTTTGTTGTAGTTTACCTTCATTTTTAGGTGTTTTCCCAAATGTCACTGTGTTTTCAAACATTGCATATTTCAATAGTTTGGCATTCTTAATCAAGCAATTTCATCATTTAGTTGCATTTAGATCATTGCAATTAAACATAATTCCATCATATGTTTCTTAATTTGAGTGAACCACCTAGATTTTGGGTGTGGGATCTATCTCTTTTCATTAGGTGAAAGACCCTAATCGAACAAAAGAGACATAGCATTCCATCCACCTTAAAATATATGGTTCATTTTGGTGAACCTACTTTTAGAATAATTTCTTTTCTGATTACGATTCCATCATAATCCTAGAAATAGCTTACATGCATTATATTTTGCATTGTTTTGTATTCTAGGGTTTTAAAAACTTGTATTAGTGAAAAGGTCATTTAGCTTTCATTTTTGCATATAATTTCCTTAAAATTTTCTAAAATTTTGCATTTCCATTTTAGGTTTACAACATACAACATCAAACACATAAAAAACAAATCAAAATTTCTAAATACTTAGCAAAAAACCATTACTGTGACTCATTTGCCATGCTAGGCGAATCAATCCCTATCCAGATTTTTGACTGACTATTACAACATCAAAAACCTCATTTTTGTGCCTCTTCAACCTCCTAGTACCATATACTATAGGTCTAGAAATTTTCTAGAACATTTTCTTTATGCATTTAGCTCAAAAGCATCATTAGATTACTCATTCTTCAAATCACTTCAATTGCCAACATCTTTACATATGAAAATGGTTACATTTCTGAAATTTTGTATAACATCAATAAAAGTACTTTTCACTTTTTCTTACACAATATTTCTATTCATAAAACTTTTCATAAGTTTGGTAAAATTACTTTTCATTCTTGCATATACATTGTGTACATTCTTAAGGTGTTGCATATATTGGATAAGAGTGTTTTTTATCTTTGCATATACATTGTTCATATTGCTGAAACATTGCATGAAATGGTTACATGTTCTTTTCCTTCTTATTCAAACAATGCTAGTACCTTACATATTTCGACATGTTAAGAAACATTTCCTATCCCCTCCCTATGAGAGTGTTTTAGTGAAAGAGACTACAACTTGGGCCATTCCTAATGATCATCTTGTTCTTCTCATAATATCTCTCCTCTTGGTGACGAAGATATTTTAGTAGAAGAATCAATTAATGATAGTTTTGACAATCCTAGTTGTTTCTCTCCTTTTACCTCTCTTAGTGGACAAAACATTCACAACCAACATAACACAACCTTAGGTATTCGTGACACTATAATTTATTCTTCTCCTAGTATTTCTCATTGTTGTGAAGACAATACTTTGATGATAGAAAACTTAATCTATATAGGTCATGAAAATATTAGTTGTCCCCCTTCACCTAAAAAAACCATTCTTGGGCAAGATAATTCAATCATTGATCATTCCCCTACTTTTGATAAGTTCTTTTAGAAGTACCAACCTTAGAATGTCAAGAAAATTTGGTTCGTAGTTCTTCTCAAAACCCTCCTCCTAGAAAGGATATCATGGTGCAAGACACAAACCATAATAATGATATAGACTCTCACTTGCTAAGAGATGTTAACATTATTCAACCTCAACTCATCCTTTACCCCCCTTCACATAAACCTCCAACTCAAAACAAACCCAAATTCATCCTATACCCACCTCAGAATAATGTATTGCAACAGCTAAGTTATAATATCATTTCTCATACATATAACACTCACAATAATCCACAACTGCCGAAACCAACCCCAACACCCTTACCTTTTCCTAATTTTATCCCATCTAAACCTATCTTACCAAGTAGTCCTAGTGGAAAGCGGTACAATCTTATTGAACAATTAAAGAATACTCTTGCTAAAATCTCATTATGAGACCTTATTCAAGCCTCCCCTCACTATCACAACATGATCCAATCAGCCTTGCAACAAGTTCCTATCCCTTCTAATACACAACCAAAGGATATAGTAGCCATGATTCATGCCATAAATGCTGACATTGTTTTCCACCAAAGTGAGCTTCCCCTTTTGAAGTACAAAAACAAAATGAAGCTTTTATTATCATTTCTCAATACAAATGAAAAGGGATTAAGAGAACTCTTGTGAATATTGGTTTCATTCTTAATGTATGTGGAGTGAACATTCTTGATAGACTTAGTGTTGATAACTCAAACATTCAACTTTATCCTTTATCAATCAGGGGATTTGACAATATCAGTTAAAAAATGCTTGGTGTGATCACTTTACCTATTACAGTTGGAGTGGCCACATTTGAAACACCAATCCATGTTATGCATAATGATCTTGTATATAACCTTCTCTTAGGTAGACCCTAGATTCATGTAATGAATGGTGTGCCATATACTCTTCATAAAAAAATTAAATACATCTATAACAACAAAGTGTACACACTTGAAGCTGACCCTCATCCAAACAGTTGTTTAAACATTGAGAAAGACAAAGAGAATCCCTTGAACACATTAACACCAACCACACAAGTGGACCCCATCCAACATCTTGACTCAATTTCAAATATTTTAGAAGATGATTGGGGTTCCTTGGATGTCTTCATGGGTGAGTAAAAACTTGTCCACAAACATTCAAATAAGGCCAAAGAAATAACAATAATGTCCACACAAAATTTGGATGACCTTTCAAAAGCATCTGCCTCAACTACTTTAGACAAAGAAACAAACTACACAGTGACCTTTGATGGCACTTATGACTAACCACCAACTAATCCAAAAGTAATGAATAAATTTTATGGAAAAGGTTATGAACTTATGAAACAACTTGGATATAGTGGAAAAGGATCCGGTGATTGAGAACAATGTATTTACAACCCTATAGAGCCTAACATGCAACAAATGAATCATGATCTTCATTATTATCCTTTTGTTGATATCAGCAAACCTTCACTCAACATCAACAATCTCACACAACATAATCCTAAATCAACCTTAACTGGCATTCATCCTGAACTCATTGACACTAGTGGTCTTGAAAATCATCCTTTACAAAACATGAAACAAACAAATACATCTTCGCTTAATGTCAATATCATCTTGCAAAACATTCATGATTTGAATTCGTTAGATTTTATATCCTCCTATAATGAAAAGGTCAAAATATCACAATCTAAAGGGTCTTGTGTAAGTATGACATCTTGTACATCTAAGCAAGAGATATCTTTATCACATAATCAAGAAACACCTTCTACCATTGATCAAGAGGGTATCTTGACAAGACTCCTCCAAGATCACTTGATATCTCTTCCCCCTAGAACTCAAAAGAAATGCTCTTATAAGAATTCATTTTATTCCTATCATAGAGTTCATGGTCACTTCACTAATGAATGTCATGCTTTGAGTCGTATAATCCAAAATCTTAAGGTGTTTGGTATGCTTCCCTCTGTGGGGGGCACCTAGTTCCTCTAATTGATACTGATTTTTACTCTTGAATGCATTTCATTAATCATTTTGTCTCACCCTTTTCCTACACTTAGTGGGGGAAAGGGGTTATGTAGCCTTATCCTCATATGTCACTTGTGGTTTCCTTCTTTGGCTATTTGTTAACATTTTATGAACATATATGACCAAGCCTGGAATGTGGCCAACATTCCTTAGGTTGATTCGCATGTGACATACTCCCCTTTTCATGATGTAGCTTATTAGAAACATGTGACTTGGCATAGGGATTTCTAAGTAATCTCTCATGTCCTTTTCTTCTACTTTAAAGCAATTTATCATAGTACCAGTGTTCGCAACTACTTTAAAGTGGGGGCATACATCACCACTCACATTTCATTGTGCAATTTATTTCTTCTTGTGATGCATCCTTTTCTTGGTGGATTCAATGGGCTTGATTCCCTCCAAGAGTGTGATACTTCTTTTGACTTATCCTCTCTTGGAGACATTAAGCATGATGTTCCCTAAGATGAGACATTGGACAAACTAATCAAAATTCCTTTGAACAATCCTTACACTATTCTACATTAACAATGTCTATGAGTTTCAAGCATACAAAGTTTTGATTTCTTCATAGAGTTGGAAATGACATCATCTTCTTTGTGGTGCCTTATTAAAGTTATCAGGAGGTATAACTTTGGTATGGTTGAGCAGGAAGCTCATTTTATAGCACGATTTTCCCCGTAGCCACCTACGTTTTTTATGAATGCATACCAACTAGCGTATGTTTCTCACCTTTTGGGATTTCTCACCTAGCGGTCAACCAAGAGTTGTGTTGCCCTAGAATGATTATGCATTATCTTTTTATCACAAATAGCCTAGATCTAATCCACAACTAGTTGGGAAAATGATTCAAGCTTGATCCACCTTTTTGTTTTCATCTCTCTTCTCCTCCTAGTTCTTTCCATTGCATGATTATCTATCTTGATGGTTTGAATTAGGATCTTGGATCCTAGGGGCTTGTGCAACCTCCTTTGATCTTTTTCATTCTTTTCCATTTGTATTTGTACACTCGAATCTCTCTTGAATGTCTACTTTAGTGTGAGTTTGAAGAAATTTCATCCTCTCACTAATGTGGGGGCTAAATGTACCACATAAAAAGTAACTTGCTTGATTTGGGGATTAATTGATGATAGATTGAACTTAATAAGGACTTGATTTGGTGTTGTGAGGTGCTTTTCACATCCACACTAGGTCTTGGAGACTTTCAAATGCATTTACTGATGTCTTGTAAAGGTGTTGTAAAGTGTTGTAAAGGACTAGCACACTTTTCTAGACTTAGTGAACCCATTTCCCTTAATTTGAAATTATAAAATGTGTTTAATAACATTATCACACTAATCTAGAAGGCCTGTAAACTAAACTTAACTCTAACCAAGTGTTGTAATGTGTTTTACACATTCACATTGGTTATTGTACCTTTCTAGGTTGTGCGGACCTCATTTTAGTGTTGTAAAGTATATTTAATCACACTTTCACATTTAATTTTGTATCCCAAGCCATAATTGACCTTTACATCATCATTAATAGGACCCTATTAGCCCATATTGTGCATCCCAAGGCAACATTTGATGAAATATCTGATATAGTCATCATATAAACCTTATTTTCTTATCTCCAAAGAACCATGTTGTCAAATGGGCCCCACTAAGACTAATTTTCCACCTGTGGTGAATGAGTCCCTTCCAGATGGGATTGATTCATCCAAGGTGGAAAATTAGTCCCATTTGGGTCAATTTTGACTTTTGAGCACAAAATTTTGGAATTTAAGTTTTGTTTTTCTTCACGTCAGCCTTGGGGATCCAATTTACAAGATAATAAGGTGAATTTCCTAAAAAATAAACTCTCTAAACCCTAAATAATAACCATTCTTCATTATTCATCCCTCATTCTTCCATCTCAAGTCAAGCAAGTTAGGGTTACTTCATTTCAAGTCATTGAGATAGAAATTTTTAGACATTCAAGGGAAAATTCTACATGTTTTTTTGTAGATATTCAAGGTCAATCATCATAGCAAGGTAATCAACTCCATTATTGCATGCTTCATTATATTATTTCTCTATTTTGGTTTAATTACCTAAAAGGGCTTTGACCAAGGAAAACCCCCATGCCCTTGCATCCAACATTTCTCTTTCTTGTCTTGTGTGTTTGCAGATTTAGGAATCTTGGAAGCTTGGAAATCATTAAGAATCAAGTTGCAAATTTGTTTAAGTCTTCTCTTCATTTTCTAAGGAAAAAAATCAACAAAAACTCACTTTCAGGTTCAGAAATCAAACTTTCAGAGGAAGACACCTGTCAGGAGCCGAAGTGCAGATCGAAAACTATAGTTTCCACTTTTGAATTCTCAAAAATTCAAAAGTGGACTAATTCTCCATAGATGGTGAATGAGTCCCACTGCAATCCTATTTTGGGTTTTCTACATTTTTGGATACCCTTTTGTCTAAAATAGGCTTTGGAACAATTTCATAAAATTGGGACTAATTCCCTTAGAATGGTGAATGAGTCCCACCAGTCTTAAAAATCAGGATTATCAACATTTTAGAAGTCATTTCCAGTCTCCATCCATATCTCAGGTGCACACTTTCAATTTCATTCATCTATGTTGTAGTTTACCTTCATTTCTAGGTGTGTTTGCAAACATCATTATGTTTTCAAACATTGCATATTTCAATAGTTTGGCATTCTTAATCAAAAAATTTCATCATCTAATTGCATTTAGATCATTACATTTAGACATAATTCTCATAGATTTCTTAATTTGAGTGAACCACCTAGATTTTGGGTGTGGGATCCATCTCTTTTCATTAGGTGAAGGACCCTATTGAACAAAAGAGACATAACATTCCATCCACCTTAAAATATATGGTTCAATATCTTCTATTTCTTCTAAACATCTAGTATAGACCACTTCCAAAGGAAAAAAAATCTTATATTCAAATTTTGGGACCTTCCTCAAGTTGTTAGGCTCCTTCTGAGGAACCAAGCTCTGATACCAATTATCTAACATTTGGAATATTGAGAGGGGGAGTGAATCACTATTCCATAAAACCATTCACATAAAATCCATATTACATTATCACAATTATGACTAAATTAGAAAGAAAGAACATAGAAACAAATCAAAGCAACCATACACATGAACACCAAGATTTTACATGGAAAACTTAAAGAGGGAAAAACCACAATGAGGGTTAACTCACAATATATTATATCTGGATATAAAATATTATGGGGATCACTACTAGGACTCACTATCCCTAAAAAAAGATCATTTCCTGAATACAAAAGATGGTTGACTACCAAGATACAAATATAGTGGCTCACTGCCAAGAGATTGAACTTATAGGATACACCTTCAATGTGCAAAGCTTAGTTCCATTGAAGCTCAAATTATGAAGTACTACCTCACACAACAATTTCTCAACAAACCTATATTGATCCACAACTAATAAATCATTTAGGCTCAAACCTTTCTTCCACACACTTTTCTTTTCCACGCTTTCGTCTCCTTCTTATCTCTCTCATCTCATTCCTCAAAACATCTTATATATATACAAGTATATTTTAATCATCAATTAGGTCGACCTAATTAGATGAAAAAAAAATCAAAACTCTCTTTGTTGGAACCATAATATATTTTATACATATAATGCATTGTACCAAGTTGGTTGACATCCATAAAACATATCTAGTCTCCATAATGTATTGCATATGTTGAGTCAGCCAAGACTAGAACACAATTCTCCAAACCAACAAATATTCCTCAAATCAAACACCTTCTAGATATGAGAACACATTAATTTCCCATCATACCACCAGAATAGAGACCATCAACAAAACCACAACATAATAATATTCACCTTAATAGAATGTGGAGTCTTCCACATAGTATGCCAAGCAAGGAACAATAATAGAATACAGAGTTGCACTCTATCAAAGATAACTTTTTATTCACAACCAAAAATTTCTCAAGATCAAGGATATAGTTGTCTAAATGAGTCGAGATAACATGGTTAAGAGATTAGAGTCATATCATATATTGTAGTTATTTTTGGACTCAGACACCAAAACATCAATCCATCACAAAAGGGCATTACCAGTAGAGAGAAACTTCCAATAAACCAAGTAGATTTCTCATAGAGTTATCATCATGTTGAAATCAATGACAACATAGAAACAACCAACTCAAACCATCCATACTTCATTCTCATGTTGCAAGGCCCAACACACTAAACTATTCTAAGATGAATTTTGATACCAGTGAAAAGCATGGGCTATTTTGGCATTTTTGTGTTCACTTTCTTTCCAAACTTCTTTCTTTTATCTATTCATCATGGCTCAAATAGTAGTTCCTATTTTAACTACATACAACTATTTTGAGTGCAATTTTAAAATTTAAATTTACTTAAGAAGTATTGGTTTTCATAGAATAACAATGGGATTAGAAAATGAACCTACTAAATATGAAGAAAATCCTAAGCGGTTTAATAGATGTGATGAAGAATATGGAGAATCATTTTTAGGTGTATCTCTCCTCATTTTCTCTTTTATATTGAATCTTTGAATATTCCAAATGAAATATGGAAAGAGATAGAATCTCTTTTTGGAACTCAAGATTCTATGAGGGGTCATATGTTGGAAAATGAACTAATCAATTTAAGTCCAAAAAACTTCAACACAATTCAATATTTCTTCACCAAATTGAAATCTTTAAGGCTATAGCTACAACAATATGGAATTGATAGGAAAGATGAAAAAATAATTGTAAGTATTCTCTCTAAGCTAAGTTTTGAGTATCTATTGTTTGACTCTACCTTCTAAGCTACTAAGAATACATTTGAGTCCAAATTCACCATGTCTTATTTGGATGATTTTGTTACTAATCTCACATGGAAGCAAGATAAGCTAATCTAGATGGGAACTTTTAAGCATTCTAAGTCACATGCCTTGAAAATCAACCATGGTACAAATGAACAACAAGGAAAAAGTGGTAATAAGGATAAGAAACAAAAAAGTAGCAAAGAGAAGAAGGATGAGAAATTAGCTACTCCAAAAGAGCTAATGAGACCTCTTCTTCAAAAGGTGGCAAGCCTAAGAAATAGAAGGTCAAATGTGCCTATTGTAAATGACCTAGTCAAGATGAGCACAAATTTTTAAAGAAAAAATTAGATCACTTGAAACACATTCTTGAAAAGAATAATATTTGTTCTTGATTTTGTCCAACAATGTTTAGATATAGGGTCTCATAAGGCCAAAGACACCAACAAAGAGAAATGCATGGGTAAGGCCCTTGTAGTAGTTATTTCTCTACCATCCACATGGGTTCTTCATTTGTGTCCTTCAAACCGCTTGGCTTCATCCGAGGATGATGTTTTATCTTTGGAGACATGTACTATATTTTCCATTTAGTTGGGTGGCAATGCTCCTATTAAGGTGTGTGAGAGAGGTTCTATTGATATGGGTAAATGAAAATTTTAGGATGTTCTTTGTGTACCTTCATTGTCAACTAATTTCTCATTGATCTATCAAATCACTCACATAGGTAGAGGCAAGCAAGTTGAGTTTACTACTCATTAAGTGGTGACACATGAGTTACACAATGATTCAAAAATTGTATTTGGGAGATCAAATCATCCTTCACAACTTTATTTTTTCTCCCACTTTGTTCTTGATCCACCTTCGTCTATTCTAGTCACTCATTCAAATGAGTGATTAGTTTGTGTCATCAATAGCTTTTCCACTTGAACTACCAATATTTGTAGTAGCTCAATCAATAGGAAATGGTTACAAGATTTCCTATAGCTTATTTTTCTGATGGTGTTTGTAGAGTTTGCATTCTTGGAAAGTATCTTGAAGAGAAACCTTACAAAATTCTTAGAGAGTGTAACATCTTTTGGATTTGGTACATAGTGATTTTGTAGGGCCATTTCCACAACCATCTTTCAATAGAGCCCAATATTTTTTAAAATTCATTGATGAATTTTCTAGGTACACCACTGTGTACTTTCTCAAATAGAAGTTTGAAGTCTTTGATGCATTCTTGGAGTATAAGGACTTTGTAGAGAAATAAATTAGGAAATGCATCAAAGTTCTACATACATATAATGGGGGAAATATGTCAACCACATGTTTGTGTAGTATTTTGCTTCAGAGGGAATTTATTTGCATCATATAGTTACTTATAGTCCGCAAAATATTAGAGTTATAGAACAAAAGAATCAATCCTCGAAAGAGATGGCCAATTGTATGATTCACTCCAAATCTTTATCACTACCTTTCTAGGAAGAAGTTATTACCTATGCATGTTATGTCTCAAACTGAGTTCCTCACAAAGTTGTGAAGGTGATAACTCATTTTCAAACTTGGTATGATCATAAACCCTTAGTTAAGCACTTTTGAGTGTTTGGATCTAGCATATGGTCTCACATTCTAGAAATGAAATGTAAGGCTATGGATCTACAGAGCAAGCCTTAAATATTTTTTGGTTATGTAGATGATGTCAAAGGATAAAGGCCTCTACATCCTACCATGCATGATTTTTTATTAAGAGGAGAGTTTCTTTTAAGGATATTCATTCTATTTATTCTTTCAACACTTATTCAACCACCATCAAATTGGATTACCTACATCATCATGATAGTTCTTTAGAGGATCATAATACTTTCAATATTGATGAGTAGATTCTTCCTCCACTTCAAATGATGATAGTGTTGATGAGGGTGCACATGATCCACCTTTAAATGATGATAATTATTCTCCTAGCTCTCCTCCTTCTCTAGCCATAGGGCATCTTTGGGCTTGCTATTCAATTCTATCAATAGGGGATTGGGAAAGGGATCCTTCATATCATAGGAGAACATAATCACAATTTGAATACACTCAACATTTCTTTCTTTCTTTAACTTCTAATTCAAAGTCCTTTTGAGAAAATTTTGGTGTCCCTAAGTAGGATGGAGTGATGCAAGAAGAGTTCAGTTCCTTGGAGAGGAACCACACTTGGCATCTTGTACCACTTCCTAAAGGATGGAAACTTCTTCTATGTAAGTGCTTGTATATCAGACAAAATTTGTAGTAGCTGAGTCGGTTGACAAGCATAATTCTTGCTTGTTTTCCAATGGATTCTTCCAAGTTATAACAATTGACTACTTTGATACTTTTGCACCAATTACCAAAATAAATTCTATATAACTTTTCCTTGTTATCATTGTAGCACATAGATAGGAATTTCATCAAATGGATGTGAAGAGTGATTTTCTTCATAGTGATATTTAGGAGGAGATATGCATGGAACAACCACAAGGGTTCATTCAAGATCTTTCACTTGTGTTTCATCTTCAAAAGTCTCTATATATGGCCTCAAATAGGACCCTTGGGCTTGGTATGCCAATATGGACTCCTTCCTTTTGAAAGTGGGATTCATCGGATGCTATTTTTATCCTAATGTCTATTCAAGTATGAAGGTGTTGGAATTGTTGTTGTTGTCATTGATTTCATGTATATTGGATATTGGATGTATATGTCGAGGATATTGAGAAAATTGTAATAAATAAAGGTTGTATGTATTCAGTGTTTTCTCTAGGCTTTGATCTGGAATATGTTGTTATGCTAGTGAGGATATAAAGTATTGTTCATGATTATTGGATGTTGGTATATCTATATTTTCAATTTTTGGATCATTGTAGAGTGCTAGTTATGTTCACCAGTTGTGAACTGTGCTTTTTTGTGTATCTAGTTGAGGTTTGAGAGAAATGTAGTTGCTTTATATTTCTTCTTGTTTGAGTTTTTTGACTTGTTGTTCTTAGGATAAGTTGATGAGGTCATGTTCAAGAAAAATTTATTGACCAAAAATATTAGATCATGTTAAGGTTGAGTGTGCTTAATTGATTTATTTTTTTACACTATTTTTGGTTGACCTTGTGTTAAACACTACTTATGAAGTTTATGGAAGAATTTTGAGGTGTGTTGGGACTTATTTAGGTCCTCATGAAGTGTTTGTTTTGGTCACCCTCATTCTAATTCCACTATAGAATGTTTTGGCACTCACCTAATTTGAATTTGTAAATACAAATGGTATGTGGCCGACTTTGGATGAGTTTCAAAGCTGAATATGGTATAAATATAAGTTGTGATTTTTGAGAAAGGTGAATGAATGAAAGAGCAAGATAGATGTGAGACAGATGTGAAATAGTGTGTGGTTGATGTGAGTTTGAGTAGATCAATGAAAAATTCAAGTGGCAAGTTTTCAGAGGCATTGAGTTGAAGGTGTACTCTATCATTCAACCATTTCTGCAAGTGTGTGAGTGAATTACGGTGAAAATATTTATTTCATTGAGATTGTTTTCTCTCTATAAAAAATCCCATATGTCTTCTTTTTTATTTATGTGGCAGTGAGCCTTTCAAGTGGTTAACCCTTACTCGATAGTGAGTCATGTTCTGGATAGTGAGTTGTTTTGGTAGTGAGATTTTTTGATAGTGATCCTTTGTATTTGTTTTTGATATTCTCTATATTGTGAGCAAATACTCATTATAGTTTTTCCCTTATTGGGTTTTCCATGTAAATCTAGTGTTATTGTTTGAATGGTTTTGCTTCATTCATTTTATACTTTTTCACTTAATGATTAATCATATTAGGATACCAAAGGATTTAAGAATGATAATAGATTTGATCTATGGTGAAAGTTTTTAAGCTTAAATTTTCTACAACTGATTCACCCCCCTCTTAGTTGTCTTGTTCAACAATTGGTATCAGAGATTGGTTCCTTGGAGAAGATCTTAACTGCTTTAGGAAGGTCCAAGATTTTGAACAAGATCTTTATTGACTATCCTAGGTTTGATGGGACTAATTATGCCCTCTAGAAAATAAATATGGAAGGATATCTAGAGAACTATGGATATGATATTGAGAAATCTTATAAGACTACCTACACTCCTCCTACTAATGGTCTGAGTACAACTAATGAAATCAAGGTTCATCAAGCAAACAATAAGCCAAAGTTCATTATGAAGAATAGCCTTTCACATACCAAATTGATTAAAATTCAAAATCTAAAGACTACTAAAGAGGTCTGAGAGGCATTGGAAAAGATTCATGAAGGAGATGAAAAGATCAAAGAATCAAAGTTGCAAAATTTGGAGGCAAAGTTTGAGATCCTGCATATGTCTGAAGATGAGAACATTAAATCCTATGTACATAGAGTGGATGAACTGGTAGGTGGAATACAAGGACTTGGTGCTACAGTAGATGAATCCAATATTGTAAAGAATATTATTAGAACTCTCCCTAATGCATCCAATGAAAAGGTGTCTTCTATTAATGAATTTACAGATTACAAAACTTATACTAAAAACTAGTTATTGGGTACTCTAACATCATTTGAAATGAGAAATCCTATCTTGATAAATGGATCCAAGATAGAAACTAATTTCAAGGCTACAAGAGTTGAAGATCCAGATGAAGAGAACCTTAATGAAGTAGAAGCTACCTTTATAAGAAGGATGAAAAAAGGCTTCGATAAGTATGAAGGTAAGTTACCCGAAGGTAAGTTACCCTTTAAATGCTTTAGTTGTGGGTGAATAGGTCATTATGCTTTGAGATGTCTACAAAGAGCTAAAAAGAATAAACATAGATTAAGAAAAGAAAACAAAGGGAAGAAAATTAAGAGAGAATATTATGTGAATGAAGATGCTAGTATTTCTAATGAAGAATTTGATTATGGAGATTTTGATGACAATGAATTCTTGTTATTTTCTATAAAAAAATGAATCTACTTTTGCTAATACTGAAAGACAGGTAAAAGAAAATTCTCCATAGAAATTTGAAGATACTATAATATATGTTTTTCATTCTAAATAGGAAAAGAACTACTAGGTTGTTGATAATGGTTGTTCACATCACATGACCAATGACAAGAGTAATTTTGCTAAATTTGAAAAATATGATGGAGGCTTAGTTTAGTTTGGAGATGATACTAGTGCTAAGATTTGTGGGATAGGTTCAGTAAGTTTTGATGGAAAGCATAATATTGATGATGTTTACTATGTTAAGGGCTTAAGGCATAATCTCTTGAGTGTTGGATATATGTGTAGTAAGGGATATAATATTGTATTCAAGGATGAGAGATGTGAAATCAAGAAAGGATCCAAAATAGTGGTTGCTATAGGAAATAAGTTAGAAGGAAATATTTATCATCTTAATGGTGTTGATGGACATTGTTTTATGTCTCAAATTAATGATAGTTGGTTATGGAAATGGAGGATGTGTCATATGAATTTTGACAACTTGGCAAGGATCAGTGCAGTACAAGTTGTAAGAGATTTTCCAAGGATTACAAAGCCTGTTATTGTTGTTTGCAAAGATTGTTAGTTTGGAAAGAAAGCGAGAAACTGCTTCAGGTCAAAGGAACAATCTACTACCCTACTATCGGATTTGATTCATATAGATCTTTTTGGTCCTACAAGAGTAAGAATTTTACAAGGTGGTAGGTATTTTATGCATTTGATTGATGATTACTCTAGATATACATGGGTTACTTTTCTCAGAGAGAAATTTGTTGCATTAGATAGATTCAAGACATTTAAGGCTATGGTTAGGAATGAAACAAATTTGAGAATAAATTGTTTGAGGTCTAACAGAGGTGGTGAAATCACCTCTAATGAGTTTAACATGTTTTGTGAAGTTCATGGAATAAAGAGACATTTGTCTACTCCTAGAACTCCCCAATAGAATGGAGTTGTTGAAAGAAAGAATAGGTGGATTCAAGAAGATGCTAGATCAATGATTATAGAGGCACATCTACCGGAAGTTAACTGGAGAGAAACTATGAATATTGTTGTTTATGTGTTTGATCGAGTTCAAGCAAAATCTAATAGTACTAAGACCCCCTATGAGCTGTGGTGTGGAAGAATTCCTACTATCAAGTATTATAAGGTATTTTGAAGTAAATTTTATATCATAAGGGATGAAGAAAATTTAGGGAAGTTTGATGCTAGATGTGATGAAGGTATCTTCCTTGGATACTCTACTAGAAGCAAAGGTTATAGATGTTTCAATAAAATTCTAAGAAATATTGTACAAAGCACAAATTTCAAGGTGGATGAAGCAATAAATAATTCAAATGAAGTTGATGGATATGTATTGGATGAACTTGATTGCATGGAAGTTGAAGAAGTTGTGGAAGAATAGGAAAAGAAAAATGAAGAAGAAAAGGCTCTAGTGGTGTCCCCAAAGACACCTAAATATTTGCAAAAGAATCACTCACAAGATCAAATCATTGGAGACAAAAGGAAAGGAGTATCGACCAGAAGAAAAGCTTCTGCTGATGCTGAAATAAATCTATGTTTACTTTCTGAAGTTGAACCTAAGATAGTAATTTAAGCATGTAAAGATGATCATTGGATAATTCAAGCTATCAAAGGAAAACCTATGTAGATTGAGAAGAATCAAACATAGGAATTGGTCCCTAGATAGGCAGATAAAAACATAATTGGATCAAAATGGGTATTTAGAAACAAGTTGAATGAGAATGGAGAAGTGGTCAACAATAAAGCAAGATTTGTGTGTAAGGGCCAATCATAACTAGAAGTTATATATTTTTAGGATATCTTTGCTTTGATGGCAAGGATCGAAGCTATCAAAAAAAAATTGGCATTTTCTGCACATAAAGATTTTAAAGTTTATCAGATGGATGTAAAGTGTACATTTTTTAATGGTGAGTTAGAAGAAGTATGTATGGAACAATTAGAAGGATTTCAATTATCAAATCAACCAGATGTGGTTTGCATATTGAAGAAGGCTTTATATGGATTAAAGCAAGCTCCTAGAGCTTGTTATGCAAGGTTGGACAAATATTTGATTTAGCAAGGTTTTAATAAAGGTACAACAAATAGTAATTTATATTTCAAAATTGAAAATGACAAGATCTTGACAGTAGTTGTATATTTTGATGATATTATCTTTGGAGGAAATGAAACAATGTGCAAAATGTTTGCTAAAGAAATGAAAAAAGATTTTGAGATTTTTATGTTTGGTGAGATAAATTTCTTTCTTGGATTGCAAATCAATCAAATAGAAAAAAGGATCATAGTTAAAATATTTAAAATGTTGCAAGATGGTGTGTCCCTTGGTCTTCCATGTCCAACAAGGCACTTGGGTTTGTGACATGGCTTAACCACATCTTGTTGATCTTACATAAATCTGCTAGTTGTATCGGGCATTGATAGGTCAATCTTTTGGTGTAACAACAACCACCAATGTAACAATTGGTATCAAAGTTGAGTTCATAGGTTCAATCCCCTCACTTGTGCTAGGGGAATTGTTGCAAGATGGTGTATCCCTTTGTCTTCCTTGTCCAGCATGATGCTTAGGTTTGTGACATGGCATAACTTCCTCTTGTGGATCTTACATAAATCTAGCAGTTGTATTAGGCATTCACAGGTCAATCTTTTGGTGCAACGACAACCACCAATGTAACATAAAAGAGATATTGACGAAGTTTGGAATGGATGCTTCCAAAATAGTATGCACTCCTATGGTGATTGGCTGCAAATTGAGAAAACATGATGATTCACCTAAGGCTAATCAAAGCAAGTATAGATCTATGATTGGAGGATTGTTGTATTTAATTTCTACTAGATTAGATATCATGCATGTGGTTTGTGTTGTGGCTATATTTCAAGAAGAACCTAAAGAAACACATGTTGTTGTTAAGAGGATATTTAGATATTTGAATGACACTCTATATTATGGATTCTCCAGTATCCTATGGATACTGATTTTACACTAAATGCTTATACAGATGCAAATTGGATAGGTTTTTTCGATGAAAAAAAGTACAAGTAGTGGTGCATTATTTCTTGGTTGCAGATTGATGTCATGGTTGAGTAAAAAGCAAGATTATGTTTCCTTATCCACTACAGAAGCTAAGTGTATTGCTACAACATCTTGTTGTACACAAGTTTTATGGATGAAATAGAAATTGAAAGATATCAAGGTAATGTATGATGATCCCATTTCTATCTTATGTGATAATAAAGGTATAATTAACACTTCAAATAAGCCAGTAGTGCACTCAAGGAAAAAGAATATATCTATTAGGTATCACTTTTTGAGAGAGAAGGACTTGGAGAATGAAGTAAATCTTAAGTATGTACCTATAAAGAATTAGGTTACTGACATATTTATGAAGGCTCTTCCTAAAGATACCTTTGAGTATCTTTGGGAGAAGTTAGGGGTCATTTCCCCTCCTTTTCTGAATAGATGCATATGGAGATGCATCAGTATGGTGGATCTATAGATCTATCTTTCTTCTAAACTAATGTTTGGTGGATACCTCTTAAGGGGAACAAGTATTTTCTTGTGTTTTCATTGAAAATTTGTTTAGGTATACTCCTAAGGGAGAGTATTAAGTACTAATAGTGTTGTTAATGTCAAAGGGGAACAATGTTAAAAAACAAAATCCCTTTCCTTTGACTTCAAAGGGGGAGAAGAGTATCATTTCAAAAAAAATTATTTGGAGAGAGTATCTACTAAGGGAGAGAAAGTAAAATCATGAGAAAGTGTGTTCAAAGCTATTGTGTTGTTTTGATGGTTTTTCACATCATGTGTTGCCATCAATGACAAAGGGAGATATTGTTGCAAGTATGACTTGGTGTTGTCATTGATGTCAACTGGTCAACTAGTTGTTATCATTGATGTCATGTATATTGGCCTATTTGATGTATATGTCGAGGGTATCGATAAAATTGCAATAAAGAAAGGTAGTAAGTATTTTGTGTTTGCTCTGGGTTTTTCTCCAGACTGTGTTATGCTAGTGAGAATTTGAGGTATTGTTCATTATTGTTGGAAGCTACTATATCAAGATTTTGGGTTTCTGGATCATTGTACAATATGAGTTATATTTACTAGTTGTGAACCATGCTTTTTTGTGTATCTGGCTAAGGTTTGGGAGAAATTTATTTGCTCTAGATTTCTTCTTGTTCAAGTTTTTTGGCTTGTGATTTTTAGGATAAGTTGATGAGGTCATGTTCAAATAGAATTTATTGACCGAAAATATTGGATCATGTTAATTTAAACTATGCTTAATTGATTTATGTGATTTACATTAGTTTTGGCTGACCTTGTGTTAAACACTACTTACGAAGTTCAAGGAATCATGTAGAGGCATGTTGAGAGTTATTTAGGTATTCATTAAGTGTTTTTTTTGTCACCCTCATTCTAATTCCACCATATAATGTTTTGGAATTGATTTAATTTAAATTTATAAATACAAATGGTGTGTAACTAACTTTGGATTAGTTTCAAAGTTGAAGATTGTATAAATATAAGTTGAGATGTTTGAGAAAGTTGAATGAATGCAAGAGTGACATAGATACTAGATAGATGTGAATTAGTGTTTGATTGATGTGGGTTTGAGTAGATCAATGTGAAATTCAAGTGGCAAGTTTCTGAAGGTAGTGAGCTAAAGGTGTACTGGGTATGTGCAGGATCATGATGGGCCAAAATGTGGCAATATGATGGGTATGTGGCCGATGACTATTTTTTTACCCAAAATTGATGAAATAAAAAGGGTTTTTAAAGGAGATTCTCAACTTTCCACCGATATAAATTATGCTTTACTTTGAATTTAATAAGTAATTATTATTCATTTTTTTATTCAAATTATGACTAAAGTATTGACTGAAAAAAATCTATAGCTTTCAAATGATATCACATTTTTTGAACCCAAAACATTCATCGCATTCTATGCTTCGCATACTATAGGATTAAAAAAAGAAAAATTGAATTTCATGAAGTTTTGACCAAGTTAAGGTGGTCAAACATACGAGTTTTTATATATTTTTTAAAAGTTGTAATAAAAAATTCATAATTAATTATTTACTTGGAAAAAAATTACAAAAAAATATGTCACATCAGGGCATGAGTCATCTACTTATATCTAAAATATTATAAAAAAAATATTATCATTTTATTGTTGTTAGGGTGGTCAAACAGTCACCTACTTATTTTTTCCCTAAAATTTAAGTACCACTGCATTCGAATTTCAAATTTTCACCAAATAATTTTTTTTTTAAACAAACCTAGTAGTTTAGAAACTACATTCAATTTGCTACAGATTCTATTCTTACATATTTTTGAAATAATATAGATAACTTATTCAAAATTTTACGTCAAGTTGCCTAACTCGATTTTTCTGAATTTTTTGCCACTTAATGGCTTGTTTCTCCCATGGTGATCCTACACATACCCTACTCTATCATTCAAGAATGTATGCAAGTGTGTGAGCGAATTGTGGTGGAAATATCTATTGCATTGATATTTTTTTCTCTAGATGCAACGAATATATTCTATCTTCTTTTGTATTTATGTGGAAATGAGCCATCTGAGTGGTTAACCCTTACTAGAAATTTAGTCATGTTCCATACAGTGAGTCATGTTTTGGCAGTGAGCTTTTCTAGCAGTGAGCCTCTATATTTGGTTGTGATATTCTCTATATTGTGAGTTAATCCTCACTATGTTTTTTCCCTTATTGGGTTTTCCAAATAAATCTAGTGTTATTGTGTGAATGGATTTGCTTCTTTCCATTTCTGCTTTTTCACTTAATGATTAATCATATTAGAAAAATAAAGGATTTGTGAATGATAATAGATCTAATCTCTAGTGAAATTTTTTAAGCTTAAATTTTCTACAACCAATTCAGCCACCCTCACAGTTGTCTTTTTCAACAATGTCTACATTTATATTAAGATGATACACACACCTTCATGGTTCTCTACATTAATGACTTGTTAATCATAGGAATTCACTCATCCACTATTTGGGTAGTGAAAACTAACCTACATGATTAGTTTTTTGTTCCAGACTTGGGCTTATTGCACTACTTCTTGGGGATTGATATCACTTTTTCTTCATTAGGCATCACTCTTGTACAACTAAGTATGCACTTGATATGATCCACAAGTTTCACATGATTAATTGTAAGCCTACACTAATATAATTTTTATCAAGGGTCAAACTTAATGCTAAGTGTTCTTCACCCTTGGTGGATGAAACTTTGTATTGAAATTTTTTTGGTAGTCTCATCTATCTAACTCATACAAGGCCCAAAATTTCATATGATATAGGCATGGTCTCTTGATTCATGCAGGAGCTAGATGAGCTACACTAGAATGTAGCTAATAAAATTCTTCACTACATCAAGGGTACTCATAATAATGGGATTCACTATGTAGCATGCATGGATTTTGACTTGGTTGAACACAAATTAAAATTGGGTGGGTAATTCTCAAGATCGCAAGTCTATTTTAGGTTATTGTTTCTCCCTTGTGTAAACATGGGTTTTGGTAGGTACCTTAATGTTCTCTTTCACTTCTAGGGTATTTCACCTAAAAGGAAAGGAATAGGGTAAAAATGGCTATGGTCACACTCAAGATTAATGTAATATGGATGAAATATTCCTAGATGATATTATCTAAATGCAAAGGATTGATGAAATAGATTGAATGAATGAGGTGTACCTGGAGATTGAAAGCTAATGTGGAGAGGTTTTGGAATGTTACAAAGTTTACTATTGAAGCCCACTAGGACTCATTCACCACAAATGGCAAATTAGTCATATTTCTAGTCAAAACTGCTAGAATAAGTTTTGGGATGTCGGGAATAGGAAACTTCAAAAAATACTTTTTCCACCCTAGCTGTGGGAATCATTCACCATAGATGGTGAATTAGTCCACCTGTAGATTTCTAAAAATTCAAGGGTCAACTCTATGGGTCCTGATTTGCACTTTTTTGCCTGATAGGTTGTTGAATCTGAATCTAGAAAATTTGATGGGAAAGTGTTCTACAAGCTTCAAATAGGTTTTTTTCACTTTGAATGATCTTCAACAATTTGATAACACTTTTAAGACCCATCTCTTTGACAAATCTACATACAAGACTTGCAAAAGACACATGCAAAGAGGGGGAAAAGTGTTAAGGGTTAGAGTATAGGGGTTTTCCTTGGTCAAACCCTAGTTTAGTAATCAAACCCTTAAAAATGAAATAAAATAAAGATAAAATGATGAAAAAATAACATTCAATGTCATAAACTCACCAAACCCTTAATGTTGAAGTTTGAAGATATGTTGCTCCAAGATTCTTGAATGTTTGAATGTTATGATGGATTGAATGCAAGAATGAATACTTGAATGAATGGGGGGTTAAAATGAATAAAAAATCATATAATTATGCCCTAATTTCCCAAAAATACATCACAAGCTGACCTTATGTCTTAAGAAACAAAAACCTACCAATAATTTGAATTTATTTTGAATTTTGTGACAAGAGGGACTCATTCACCCCTAATGGAAAATGGGTCCCACTCAAGGAATATGAATGGGTGTTAGGAATTAAGTTTTCTTAAACGATTTTTTGTGTTTATATTTAAAAATATTCTTAATTAAGGCCTTTAATTGCATAAAGGGGTCAAATAAAGCATAAGAAAGGTGTATTTATTAATGACAAGCCTAGAAAAGCATGAAAGTTTGTTACAAGACTTTACAACACTTTAAAATAAGACTTGGTACATGATAAATAGGAGGTTTGTAGGTGAATTATAATAAGAAGAGTCTAGAAAAGTGTGAAAATGTATTATAACAGTTCACAACACTTTTATAAGACGTCATTCTTAATGATTTATAAAGATTCAAGACCTAATGTGAATGTGTGGGCCACATTGCAACATTAAATCAAGGGAAAACCAAGCCAATTAAGTACAAGGAGGAAAAAAAAAAGAAAAAGTAGAAGGGTTACTTTTTTTGTGTTCACATTTAGCCCCACTTTAGTGAGAGGATGAACTTGCTTCAAACTCACACTAAAGTAGAGCAATGCATCTCAAGAGGGGTTACATTAAACTAATGCTCAGCAAGATGGGACAAAAACAGTAAAGAGGGATGATCAAGCCCCTAGGATGAAGATCCCATGGAAAACTAAACACAATCACAAAGAATGCACATGAAATCGAAAGAGAGGAAAAGGAAAGAGAAAAATGAAAGAAAGAGTCAGATCAAGATTCTATCATTTGTCAAACCCATTGTGGATTAGAGATAGGTTATTTGTCTAGAAATAAAATGCATACTCACTCTGGGGTGATGGAACTCATGGTTTTTCATTAGGTGAGAAAGCCCAAAAGGTAAGAAACATGCACTCACAACTGGTATGTAGTCACAAACACATAGGTGGCTATGGGGAAAGTCATGCCTCAGAATGGGCTTCCCGCTCAACTATACCAAAGTTATGACTCCTAATAACTTTAATAAGGTGCCTAAAAGAAAAATGTTGTTTCATGCTTCATGAGACAAGCAAAGATTTGTATGCTTAGAACTCATGAACAAATGTGATGGCACCATAGCCATGCAAGATGTGTTATGCAAGGTGGCCATATAAATTAAAAATGTAGCATGCAAAGAATGTTCAAAGGATTCTTGATTAGTTCATGCAAGTTCTATAACTTAGGGAACATTGTGTCTAATGTCTCCAAGAGAGGACCAATCAAATAATAGAATATTCACAAGTTAGGGGATGCAGTGCTTCACATCATGGCACTAAGAGGAATGTAATATGCTAAGATAGATCATGCTTATGAAGGACACTATACCCAATGTCATCCACAAAGTGAAAAATGAATCATGTGAGACAAGAAGGTTGCACTAAGAACCAAGAAAAAGAAAAATACAAAATGAATAATGCCAATGTATGCCCCCACTTTAAAGGAATTGCTACACATTGTTCTGTGAGAAATTACTTTAAAGTAGGAAATGAAAAATCTAAAAATAAATAAGAAATGAGAGCCAACTTGGAAAGCCCCTATGCCAAGTCATATTTTCAAGTAAGGCTACGTCATGTGAAGGAAAGGATGAAAAATGAAATGAAGGGTTTTCCCCAAAATGAAAATGCCAAACACATAGGGGATCTATGGATTTGGGGTCAGTATGTTCATTAATGCAATGTTTTCATTAAAAAACTTAGAACTATCATCATTCCCCAAGTACACATAGAACTAGAAGAATGACACAAAGAGAGTGAAAAGAAAAGAAAAATAATTTGTTTTGGTTCAACATGTAAGAGAAATAGGATGTCTCAACCTTTGCATTGTCCCCAAAAGGAAAACAAAAAACAAAAGGTGAAAAGAGAAAAGAAAATGGTGGAATGAAAAAGAAAGCCTTGTGGGTAAACATGAAGGAGATATTTTAGTCTCAATGCCTCACATCATCCCCAAAAAGAAAACACAAAAAAAAAGTGAAAAAGAAAATAGAAAGACCTTTTGGGTCAACATGCAAGAGACATAGGTCATCTCAACGCTTTGTGTCATACCCAAAAGGAAAACACAAAATAAAATAGAAAAAGAAAAATTTAAAGAAATGTACGATATATAGAAGAATGAAGGGAAAAATAGAGGAATTGCACAAAAAGAGAGAAAATTAAACAACACGTCACAAGGGTTCACATTACACACATGAAAACGCACCAAAGAAAAGAAAATAAAAATGTAAAAGGTTAGTAAGGAGAATGCAAGTCAACCATCTAACAAGTCATCCACCTCCCAATTATGTGTAAAAGGAAAACAACTGGTGATATGGAAAAGAGAAAGGGTTGAACTAGGTGAAGTACCAGGCTCATCATTTTGTATAGAAGATATCTCGGTTAAGATCATAGATGAGAAAAATAATGTGTTTAATTCATTATGTATGTCTTCATTGATTTTTGTTGTTTCCTCATCATCATCGAAGTTAATCACAATAGGAGGATTAATGATTATACCTAAAGGAGAGTGTATCTCTTGTTGTGATTTTTGTATTGGAGTACTTTATGATGGGTCAAGAGGAGGGTTGTGATGCATTACTTCTATCAAGTGGAGATTATGATTTTCTTTGTTTTCTTCTTCATGTAATTGATGAGAAGGAGATGACATCAACACATACACTCCCTAACTCCTTGGTTTCTTTTGATTCTATTTTGAAGTTGTGTGTGTGTAAGAGTGGGTTGATCCACCATAGGCCCATTTTCTTCCCTAAGGGGAGGAACAAAAGGAACCATAGGAGGTGGTTCAATCACTTTCTCTTTTACTTGATAAACTTGTTTTATGCGAGGGGGCATGCCGGGTTGGTTTCATTATCTCTTGGGTGTTTGGATGATGAAGGTGAAGTTTTTATTGGTCGTTGATCTTGATTTGTTGGTTTAGGTTTAGGTTGAAGCATTGTCTCATCTCGGATGGGACTGTCAGAAGTGGACGAGAAAATTTTGTGAAGAGACAATTATGTGATTTATTTGGCTTTGAAATTTTTATAGATAATAAAAAAGAATCCTTTGTGAGGTGTTATGGGTTCCATGGGCTCAGGCCAAAAGGTTTCCAAGGTAAAGTTGCCTTTAGAAGACAATGGTTTAAAGCCACTATGGTAGATAGTAAATATTTCATTGTCGAGTGGAAACTTCAAACATTTGTGAATGACTAAAGGGATAGCTTTCATCAAGCAAAGAAATGGATGGCCTAGCCATAGATGAAACTGATTCAACTATGGAATGATAAAGAATGTTACATCCAATATTTTAGATCCTATCTGTAATGGAAGGATGATCGATCCTATCATAAGGCATGCAAACCTATTATGTGTCTTGATCCATGCTATTGGTTTGTCATACTCATCTTGATAAAGATCATGTAATACAAAAAACTCTTCCATGATCACATTCTCGTCATAGGCAGGATCTATTAATATCCCATTAACAGGCTTTTCATAGATGCGGTCGGCTATGTAAAGAGGACCATCAAGAAGATTTTTTAGCATGTATTGAGAAGAAAAAGTAATATCAAGAGATTTCTTAGTATGGCCCTTATGAGGGATAACGTCTATCATACCCACCATTTCATCCATAGGATTAGCATGGGTAACACAAGGAGTAAGATCATAATGTTCATCATTTGTATCGACATTCATCACATCATTGTTTGAAGGTTCACTAGCTTTGATAAATGAAATATTGTGTTTAGGCATTGGGTTGGTAAAAATTTGCAAATTTTGGTTGGGAGGGGCAACAGACTTATTGCCTTGATCATTGGCATCCGCAATGGATAGACAGCCAGAATCAATGAGGTCTTGCACTAGGTGTTTAAGATGCTTACACTATTATGTGTCATGTCCATTTTGGTGATGAAAATAATAATAAGAATTTGGTTTAAATGTCAGGGGTAAGGGTTTAGTAGGATCAAGTGGTTTAACAATAGGAAAGGTGATCATTTGTTGTTGTAAAAGTTGAGTCATCATGTTATGAAGGGTATCAAGAAAAGGTGTAAATTGTCTCTTCAGATCCCCATAATTAAAGGGAACCATTATTTCAACTGTAGCAACTTGGTTATTAACGGGTGGAGTTGGTTGTTGAGGAGGGGGGTTGAATTGTAAGAATCCTTTATTTTGTTTTCTAAAGGGTTGTGAATTGTTTGGGTTGACATGTTTAGATTTCTCAGCTTGGCTAGAAGTGGACTTGGCATCATGACTACTAACCAAATTGTGATAGTCACAAAGGGCTATACATAGATGCATAAAAGAGGAAAATTTCATCATGGTCAATTTATCTTGAATGTGGCTTTTTAAATCTTTAATGAACATCTTTTGGAGATGTGGATTAGGAACCTTGACATTGATTTGAGCATAAAGTGACTAATAGAGTGAGATGAAATCAGTTACCATTTCATCCACATTTTGTTTACATCTCATTAAATCAGCCAATGTATTTTTGGGAGTCATGTGCACTTGGAAATGATTTATGAATGCATCAACAAGTTCATTAAATGAACAAATTGATTTTTTTGGTAAAGATGAAAACCATTCCAAGGCAGTGTCCTTTAAAGTCCTAGGAAACAGCTTAGCTAACAATTTATCATCAAGGACAATTCACTACATAAGGCGGTATAGGCATTGACATGAGTAGTAGGATCACCCTTCCCTTTGTACTTCTCAAATATAGGTATATCCATTCCTTTTGGCATTAGTGTTCTTAATATTTCCAAATATAATGGGATGATACAGACATAATAGGTGGGTGGTGCATTTTGGCTTTGGTTTATGGTGGATATTTTTTGTTGTATAGAAGAAACAGTGTGGAAGAGTTGTGTGATGAGAGGATTAGGATAGGTGGTGGGAGGTGGAAGAGAGAATAGGGATGGAGTGTATGTAGTAGTAAGACAAGTGAAGGGAACACTGATAGGTGGGAAGGTGATAGAGGATAGAACATTTGATGCCACAAAGGAACTAGAAGTGCTAGTAGGAATATTGAAGGAAAGAGTCACATTACTAACATATTGCATGACTGTTGCAACTTGGGGAGTGGTGTAGGTAGGTATGGATGATATGGTTTAAGGGGGGTGAATGTGAGGTCCTCCATGGCTAACCATGGTGTTTGTTGGTTGAGATGCACTAGATGTCGAAGGAACATGTTTTTGATATATCTCAACAATTTTTTTCACAACGTCTAGGCCTTAATCACTTTGAAACATGTGATGGATTTTTTATATAGTGGGAATAGTAGTGGCTAAAATTTTTTCAAGACTTACTTGATGTTGGAGATGTGTTAAGTCCTCATGAATGTTAACTATTTTTTCATGCGGTATGGAATCAGTTTGTGTGTCAACATGTTTGCTTCCTAAATGCAAGGAGTTACTAAACATATTTTCCATGCCTAATGCACTATTATCAATACCAAGAGTAGTAGCTCAGGAAAACCCAAAGTCCACAACAAATGTGCTATCGCAGGATTCCATGGGTCATGAACTTCTTGCTAACATATTATCAATAGGGAACCAAACACTCGTACAAAGGCTACTAAAGGCAGGGTGGCGAATGAGTCCAGCGATGAATTTTTTTCAAAATTTTCAAAAAAATTAAGATGAATTTTATGCTTTTGAAATTGGATGGTGCAAAAATATGATGCAGATGCAGAATTTTAGTGTTTTTAAATGATTGGAAATGCAAAAATGATCTTTTCACTAATGCAATTTTGAAAACTCTAGGATGCAAAACAATGTAAAGCGTAATGCAATGTTGATGCAAGCTAGCCCTAGGATGTCAATGCACTTGAAATCAGAAGTAAAAATGTTCTAAAGATGGGTTCACCAAAATGTTAACATGGGTTTTGGTACCCTAATGTTCTCTTTCACTTCTAGGGTCTTTCAGCTATAAGGAAAGGAATAGGGTAAAAACCAACTATGTTTACACTCAAGATTAATGTAATATATGGATGAAATATGCCTAGATGGGATTATTTAAATGTAAAGGACTGATAAAATAGATTGATTTGGTATGCAAAACTAAGAAATGCAAAGTGTTTTAAAACACATTGTGATATGCAAAAAGAACTAAAAACATAAACAAACAATAACAAAACTTAATGAAACTAAAAGAGGTGCACCTGAAGGCTAAAAGCTAATGTGGAGAGGTTTTGGAATGTTGCAAAGTTTACTGTTGAATCCCATAGGGACTCATTTGCCACATATGGAAAATTAGTCTTGTTTATGGTGAAAACTACTAGAACAAGTTTCAAGATGTCGGGAATAGGAAACTTCATAAAATACTTTTTCCAGCCTAGATATGGACTCATTTTCCACATATGGTGAATTATTCCACCTACAAATTTATAAAATTCAAGGGTCAACTCTGTGGATCCTGATCTACACTTTTCTACCTAACAGGTTGTCAGATTTGAATCTAGAAAATCTAATGGGAAATTGTTCTCCAAGCTTCAAATAGGGTTTTTTTTTACTTTTAATGATCTTCAACAATTTGATGACACTTATAAGACCTATCTCTTTGACAAATCTACATACAAGACCTGCAAAACACACATGCAAAGAGGGAAAAAAGTGTTAAGGGTTATATTATAGGGGTTTTCCTTGGTCAAACCCCAATTTGGTAATCAAACCCTTAAAAATGAAATAAAATAAGGAGAGAATGATGAAAAAATAACATTTAATGTCATAAAATCACCAAACCCTTGATGTTGAAGTCTGAAGATATGTTGCTCCAAAATGCTTGAATGCTTGATTGAATGATTAAGGATGCTAGAATGCTTAAATGTTATGATGGATTGAATGCAAGAATGAATACTTGAATGAATGGGGGTTAAAATGAATATAAAATCTTATATTTATACACAATTATGCCCTAATTTCCCAAAAATATATCATAGGCTAACCTTGGGTCTTAAGAAATAAAAACCCACTAGTAATTTGAATTTATTTTAATTTCTATGGCAAAAGGGACTCATTCGCCCCTAATGGTGAATGGGTCCCACTCAAGGCATGTGAATGGGTGTTGGGAATTATTTTTTCTTAAATGATGTTTTTCAAGTTTATATTTAAAAATACACTTAATTAAGTCCTATAAGTGCATAAAGGGGCCAAATAAAGCATAAGAAAGGTGTATTTATTGATGAAAAGCCTAGAAAAACATGAAAGTTTGTTACAAGACTTTACAACACTTTAAAATAAGACTTGGTAAGTGATAAAAATGGGGTATGTAGGTGAATTATAATAAGAAGAGTCTAGAAAAGTGTGAAAATTTGTTACAACACTTTTACAGGACATCATAAAGTCTTAATGATTCATAAAGATTCAAGACCTAATGTGCATGTGTGGGCCACATTGAAACATTAAATCAACATAAAATCAAGCCAATTAAGCACAAGGAGGGACAAAACAAGAAAAAGTAGAAGGGTTACTTTTTCCATGTCCACGCCTTGGTTTAGGTCCAATTTGTTGGTCAAGCAAGAAGTGGTCTACTATTTCTCTTTCATCTATCGAGGTTCAGTAACGAGGAGTAGTTAATGCTACTACTAAGGCAATTTGGCTTAAGAAAATTATCACTCAATTTGGAATTCCCTTGTAGATGCCCATAGTCATCTTTTGTGACAACGAGAGTACTATTCAAATCTCTTGCAATCTAGTCCATCATCAGTAGACCAAGAACATTGAGATCTACATGCACTATAGTTGAGAGTTGATTCAGTCAGAGATCATTAATCTTAAGTACTATCCAAAATCAAATCAAACTACAAGAATCTTCACCAAACCCTTCACTGAGAGAAAGTTCCTTCATTTGTAAGCTTTTCTTAGGGTGCATTTGGTGTCCTCCTTGGGAGGGCTACTTCATCCTTCTCTTATTCTCTCTCTAATTTTGGGGGTGTTCTCTCTCTATTTATGGGGGGCTTTCTTCTTCTTTTGGGTGAACTTGATATGTACATGGTACCTAACATGGCCTCATTTGCAAAGACCCATCATCTTTTACATCCTCCTAATTTGTTCTTAAGTGGAGATGTTGTTGTAGGTTTTTATTTTCCTATTGGATATTTATCTTTCCCTTAATTATAGGTTTACCCTACACATTTATTAAGATTTCTTAAAATAAAAAAGTGAGTTTCTTATTTAATGACTAGGAGATAAAGTGATTAGTTATCTCCACCCTTTAAGGGTGAAGTATTTACTTTTCATCACTTTATTTAATTTTGGTAGTTATTGGTGGTCAA
>VDFB02193867.1:744230821-744245079 GCA_007258455.2 Sequoia sempervirens
GGTTCGGAAGATTCAGAAAGATCCTAAAAAATCCCATAGCAGGACTCATACGCCCAACCTGGTGTATTAGTCCCGTGACAGTTTCTAATCACCGTTTAGCAGATCCTAATCAATTCTCATAGAATCCTAGATCCTACCTTGAAAACCCTAGAGTGGGACTAAATCACCCAACCTGGCATATTAGTCCTGGTAACAATATGAAATAGAAATTTCCAGGCTTACAGGCCTTGTTTTTTCCTCTCCACTCCTCCAAGTACTTTTCTATTTCATTTTGTTTTCCAATTTGATTTCATGCTTTTAAGTTTCTAGGTTTTTGCGCATAAGTGTTTGCATTTCTCCTTGGAAACTTCATTTAATGGTGAACCCCCATCTAATTACAATAGGAATCCCCTAGTCCCTCCCTTAATCAAGACACTTGGTTGAGGAATATAGGTTCCAAATGAACTAAAGTGTGAAATAGGTCCAAGTTCCATCTCCTAAAAGGTGGACACCCTATTTCCTTTGTGTTCAATAGTAAATACAATATTTAATACTCCCTTTAGCAATCCATCAAATATTTTTTCTAATATATAATATTTATTATATAATGTATATTGTATTAATATTAATATATGCTAAAAAAAAAAAAATAGCTTCATTTCTTTGCAATGCCTTCGAAAAACTCCAGTGCCCTGCAAAAAACCTCGGCTCATTCTCCTGCCACTGTGTCGGGTTAAGCAAAATCCTAGAGGCATGGAAGAATCAAGGAAGGGATATCACATGGGAGAGAAGCGATGACTTTGCCATCGATTGGAAAACCTAGGGCATCCTTTGGTGCTTCTATGGAAACATTCTCTAACCCAAATGATTGGTGGTTACAATACCCTCAATCGTCGAGTGCTACAGGATAAGGAGTAGGATCAACTGGCCTCAGACCCTAATGGTCGGCCTACGTCTTCACTAGGGTTTTGGAGATAAGTTGATGATAGAAATGCTTGGCCTCATTCTCCACAAAAGAAATGGGGGATGAGTAATGGCTAGGAGGGAGATCAAGGGTGGAGGTGACTGATCATGGTGAGTGGAAGGGTCCTAAGGCTCTCCCGTGCACAACCTCTACCCCAACGATTTCTTTTGTTGGGGAGATTGTTGATGAAGTGGCTAAAAATATATCTTATTTTGTAGGATAGAGTTTGGTTGGTAGATTCCAGGGGTTTTGGCCAAGCCTTGCAGAGCTGCATGATTGGATTGCAGAATTCTAAAAACCTATATTGGAGGGGGATGTAGAGATCTACCCATCGCAAGGGGGTTCTTCGTGGTGGTTTTTGATAATGTGAAGGATCATAATACAGTTCTATATGAATATCAATGGAGTTGGAAGAAGCAACATTTATTAATATTGAAACCCTAGCACTCTTCCTTCAACCCTCTCACAAAATCCTTCGACTTGGTTCCAATCTAGGTAAGGTTGTCAAATCTTCCTCTACAGTTTTGATGCGATTCATGCTTTGAAGCCATTGGTAGTTCATTGGGGAAGTTTTTGGAGGTGGATGATGGCTCCTCAAAGTTTTTGCACACCACCTATGCTCGCATATTAGTGGAGATAAATGCAACCAAAGATCTCCCTGCGAATATCCTTCTAAAAATTGTAGGGATGAAATGGAATCAATTGCTTGATTATGAAGGACTACCTTTTTGTTGTTGATGATGTTTCACCACTGGTCATATGGTTGCACACTACTCAAAATGATGGTATGGAAACCAATCTACTTGGTGGAAAGATGCCACCCCCCAACGCTACTCAGTGGAAAAGGATGGTTCAGATGGTGAGGTTGATGAGCCACCAAAATTTGTTGATAGTGCAACGATGAATTTTTTTGGTGTTGCTCCTTCACCTAGAAAAACCCCCACCACTACCTCAAAGAAAAGAAACTAGGACCAAAAAGGGAAACATGTTGATTCAGAAGCCTCAACAACTTCTCCTCATGAAGGTCATCACAGTGTCAAGGATGGAAACTCAAAAATAATGTCTCCAGAGGGAATCCAAATAATCAAAGGTAAAGTAGAGGGCATGGGTGGTGGTTCATCAAAGGAAAATTAGACGAAGGTGCAAAGGAAAAGGAAGAAGGAGGTGAAATTCAATATGCACCTCCAATCCCACTCCAAAGAAAAGGAGGGAAACTAATAAGTTTGCAGGCAAGGTTAAATTTGGTTAGGTGTTTCCTTTTTGTGCTCCCCATTCGTGGGTCTAAAGCAGGCTTTCTGTACTCCCCAATATTGGGTTTGAAGCAGTCCATATTTTTATTTATTTCCACTTTATGGGTGTTGCCCCACAAGCAGTGATTTACCGATCAAAAAAATATATTAATATATGCTAGTATATATTAATTTATCATATATTATATTATACATATTAATATTTTAAATATATAATTATTTATATTAATATTAATATTATAGTTAACGTGTGTTAAATTTCAATCTATAGTCAACCAAAAAAATTCAAGAAATAGATATACATTTCTTAACTTTTAAAAAAATGAATATTCATTTTTTTAATTTTAAAAAACAAATATCCATCCTTATCAGATGTCTGTTATTAATGAATATCCTTTTTTTTTTCCCTCAATTATTGCCTTGGGAATGCTTTGGGATTTGGCTTGCAGGTGTCAAACCTAAAAAGTCAATTGCCCCAACGTGTTTAGAGGTTTCCAATAATTTTTCGGACTTCACCCTTCATGCCGATGACTTTTTTTAATCCAAATTTGATGAAACAAAAATGGTTTATTTCATAAATTGTCAGCATTCTACCAATATAAGATATGTTTTATTTTGAATTTAATAAATGATTTTTATTGATTTTGTAAATGCACTATGTGTAAAATCTTGATTGATAGGTTGATTGAAAAACATCTATAAATTTTAAACGGTTACACATTTCTTGAATTTGATAGATGTTTCCCACTCTATGCTTCACAAACTATATGTTGAACAAAATTGAATTCCATAAATTTTTGACCAAGTTAGGGTGGTCGGACAAATAGTTTTTAATATTTTAAATAATTCCTACCAAATTTTTTTTAAAAAGATGAATTTCTCATACTTAGGTTGGTTAGACGAACACATGTTTTTTTATTTATTTTCAAAAATTAAAGTACTACCACATTGAAATTTCAAATTTTCACAAAATATTTTTTTTTTCAAAAAAAACCTAGTAGCCTACAAACTACATTCAATTTGCTACAAATTATATTCTTAAATATTTTCCAAATTATGTTAATAAACCTATTCAAATTTTTATGTGAAGTTTCTTAAGTTTATTTTTCTCTATTTTTATTGCCACTTAGAGGCATAATTTGACCCATCATGATCCTGCACTCATCCTACATTCCTTTGATTTTATTTTTTATAGAAAATATTATCAACATATTTTAAATTGACCAATTTCTCAAAGCCTCCAAGAAAAAATGAAAAATCTTCAATCTCTCTTACTTATATCCTCACTTCTCTCAAAATTACTATAAAAACACAATGCTTATCTTTATCTTTCATTTATCCCCTATTTCAATACTTCAAAATGTATGCACCCATAAGAGAGTATTTATTTCTAACTCAATTATAAAACTTCCCCATTACGTACATAATTATGAAATGAATCAAATCCCTTTTTATTCTTTCTAACACACCCTCTCATTAACAAATTGAATATTTTTTTTTTAACTACATAATAAAAATGAACCATCACATACCCTTTTCCTTTGAAATTATATTATGAAATGACTACACAACAATTTATAAACTCCTCTTTTATTAGTTCCTGCCATGCAACTATAGGTAAGGGGTAGTTTCTAACTAGTGATCAAACGTTATATTTGCAGCCAATCAAAATTTATTAATTTTTTTTTTATACATTATATTTTAATTTTCTTAATGTAAAATGCAAGATTTTTAACTTTTCAAATTTTAAAAATTAATTTTCCTCAATTTTATTGGCTACAAAACTTTGAGCAATAAGAGTGGATTTTCATGAAGCATAAACTATTTATGGCAACTTTTCAAGGTTTTTGTGCCACCATAATCAAAAAAATATTTAGCAATTTTTAAGATTTATTTTTAACTCTTCAAAATTTGTATACTTGTTATATTTTCCATTCTATTATTTTTATTTACTTGTTTTTATTTGGATCTGTAGTCATTTATGAAGCATATACTCCATTTTTTATTGTAATACTGTAGTATTTTATCATTGCAATTTTGAAAATAGAATGAGCCTTTTTTCTTATTTTCCTCTTTTAAAAAATGTGTAGTCTACAAAGAAGAAGAATTCCTTTATCAAATTCATGTAAGAAAATAAATATTTAAAATTAAATTTTTCTTCATTGTTTAATTATGTTGTCTTCAAAAATATTATAATATCTTCATTCACTCTTAATACTCTTTTGTGCAAATTCATTTGCATTGTAAAATTTCATTGAACCTTCTTCTTTAGGATTTACATGTAAGAATAGATTCATCCATTTAAAACAAAAATGAATATCTTGGTGGGTATTGTAGATTGTATTATCTTGGTGGGTATTGTAGATTGTATAATGAATTTTTATTTCATCCAAATTTTCTATAATTTCTAGTAGACCAAATATCTTGTAAATGTATGTACAAATTTACAACATCTTCAATGATTTTAATAGAAAGCCATCATCTCACAAAGATGACAATTTTTTTGAACAAATCAAATATTCAAAATTCAAATTCATATTTTTAAATTTGAACAACTAACAAATCCAAACACTCGAAACTATTGTAAATAAAATGACATATATCATCAAATTTCAAAAAAAAAAAATTAAAAATTAAAAACTATCTTCTTACCTCAAAAAAAAATCAATTTAAGGGTTAAACTTAATCTCATAAAAATTATTTTGCCCAAAAGTTAAACACTAATGAACTTCACATGTAAGAGGGTGAGGGCCACCTTTAAATTCCATTTGGGAGATGTGGGTCAAAAGCTTAGGCTGTCTCTTTTGAAATGTAACAACTTTCAATTAGAGGATTAGTAGATCCCTTTTCAACTATTTGGAACTCTGTGAAACCCTAAAGCCTTGAAACAGCCGCTCAACTTCAAGTGCTGCAAAAACCAATAAAATCCAAGGCAGTTAGCATTATTTTAATCTGGAGAATCCGTTGGATTCAGAGCCCACCCAGTTGATGCCTCATGTATCCCACACAACACTCAAAAATAGATCTAGAAATATGAAGAAAAAGGCAAGAGAACGTGGCAGTTCTGAGACATAAAAATCCATTGGAGAAAATTTGATGGAGCCCACGCCTGACAATGGGACTATTGTAGATTCTGTTGAGGACAAGTCTACAAGGTTTAACATAGGAAATAAGACCCCACTTGCCTCCACACGTGTTGCTTCAACAAATCTAACCACAAACAACGAATTAGAAGCTAGGAAAAAAGAAGGTAAATCAATTTCCTTCCAATTTCCAGATGAAATCATTGATGTTATTTCAGAATGTAGAGCAAAAACTATCATTTTTTTTGCTCAAAGGCATTCCAACAAAACAATATTTTTTTAAATGGACCCATAATAACTGGGAAATCAAGGGTTGGGTTATTGAATCTTTCAGAGGTTTAGGTAAGGGGTATATAGCATGCACATTTTCTAACCCTAACCATGCCCAAATAATGCTCCAATATGGATCCTGGATAATCTATGGAAAAAATTGTTATGTGCAAGCCTGGGATATTGATTTTCACCCGGAAGGCATCACTAAATCCAGGTACCCCATGTGGGTTGAGTTTCCCTTCTTCAACCTGACATAAATCTTCCCTTTTTTTCTAGACATAGCAGGTCAACTTGGTAAAGTCTTGTGGTGCAAGCATCACTCATACAAATGGGCAAGCCTAAGATCTCACCCTAGGGTCTGTATCGAGATGGACCTTAATCAACCACTCCCTGACTCCATCAAGCTTGAAGGTCCAAGATTTGAATTTTCTCAATGCATTAATTATTTGAATAAGCCCAATGCCTATTTTTACTACAAAGGGAAGGCCACCTCACCCGTAATTGTCCTTTACGTAAGCCATAGTCCTCTCAGCCACCTGTTGATAACCCCTGGATTGTTGTTCTATCATCTAGTGGTGATCCTCATAAGTTTGCTTCCTCTCAACCCTCTTTTCCTCTCTTGTTTACTGCTCCCCTTGTGTTGAACAATCAACCTTCTCCCCGTTCACCCCCCTCTTTGCTCAAACCACCCCCAGCTTGATAAAACTTCCTTTAAAGATGTTGTTTTAGGATCCAATCCTAGGGCCTCAAAACAATAAAAGGAGACACCTCTTAATGGACAAAATTTTGCACTTGAATCAAGCCTACCTTCACAAGATAAAATCCTTTCTTTAATCCAGCCACAACTTCCTTCCCACACGCCACTTGGTGTTGACTCCATTATGGACTCCCTTGAACACAATGCTACTTCATTTTCCCAAAGTTGTACTAGTGAAAACCAGTTTAATATACTTATGTCTGATGAGGAAAACCTCCCAGACTCCTCTCAATGAAGTGCAAAATACAATCATGGAACATGCGGGGACTAACCCTCCCTGCTAGTAAATTTCAAGTCAAAAATTCCATCCAGATTAATCAAACGGATGTCCTAATACTATAAGAAGTGAAAGTTGGTATGTTTGACTCAAGGCTACCCTTGTTTCAATGTGGCCTAATGCAAGATTTTTCCATACTAACCATTCTAACGGTAGTGGTGGTGTTGTCCTAGGCCTTGCTCCTTGGCTAGCTAAGCATATTGTGGCTAATGGATCTGATCTGAATAATCATTGTGTTTGGGCTACTACGCTTATCAATGACATGGTGGGGTTTTGCTCGATTTATGCTCCTAATTCACCTGTGGAGAGAACCTTGCTATGGGAATGGCTTCGCACTAGTCTTCCCAATGTTGAATGGGTCTTGGGAGGGGACTTTAATATGGTGGAGTATCCTTCAGACCGTAGTTGGGATGGTCAATCCCAGTTGACCCAATCTGAACTTGAAGCCTGGTTGTTGGTCCGTAATTCTCTAGGTGTGCACTATCCTCTCTTGGGAAAATTCAACCTTCATATGCCTCATTGGTTCACATGGAATAATTGCACAGAACAAAAGTTAAGAAAAGTAAGTTAGTTGGAAAAAATTTATATTTCTCCTAATTTCTCCCTTCTCCCTTCGTTTGATGATCGTCTTGTTTCTTTAGACCTTTTTTCCACTCTTTTTGACCACCTCCCCATCTTCACCACTCTTTCCCTCTCGAATTCCACACCCCCTTCCAATGACCTTTCCTTCAAGCTTAATGTTTCTCATCTCCAAAATCAGGACTGCATTGATGGTCTCCTTGCCATTTGGCACGCAGAGCCAAGACCACAAGAAGGTAGCTGCATCAGTTGGTGGGAGAAAACTATTGCTAGATGTACTATTTTTCTTCATGAATATGGGTGTAGAGTTGCAGCAAAACGTCGCAGGTTTGAAAAATCTCTTAAAGGACAACTTGAAAATGGGAGGTCATGTTTGGCTCATGACCCTTGAAACATCTCATTGCAACAATTTGTAGCTGACGTTGAAAACATGTTGCAAAAAACGGTTGTGTATAAATGGAAAGGTGCTCAAATTTGTGCCTGGCTGCAATGGATTAAGGATGGTGATCAAGGTTCCAAATTCTTCTATCTTAGCCATAAACATAGGATGGAACACATTTCTGCTATCGAATTTGCTAATGGTTCTCTTCAAAACAACCATTCAAATATTATGAATACTTTCTATGAGCACTTCAAAAACCTTTTTACTGATGAATCAGCTAATGACACCTTCCTTTCCATACTTGAGGATAGTATTGTTGGCTGTATCCCCAAGAAAATAGACCCTGAATATAGTAAGTTCCTCAACCACCTCCTCTCCATTGATGAAATTAATGTTGCCCTTCAATGTATGGCTTTAGAAAAAAGCCCTGGTATTGATGGGCTTTCAGTGGAATTCTATAGAGCCCTTTGGCCTCATATTCGTGAGGATTTTTACTATGTTTACCTTGAGGGATTTGAAACTAGTTCCTTAGGAAAGGTGATTAACCAAGGACTAATAAAACTCATCCCCAAAGGCAAGGAGGAAGATACTATTAATGGGTGGCGACCAATTACCCTCCTCAACACATCATACAAAATAATAGCTAAAGTGTTGGCCCAAAGAATTAAACACATCTCCCAAATGATAGTACGTCCAGAACAAACCAGTTTCTTGGGGGGAAGATTTATCTTAAACAATTTGATTCTTGCTTGGGAAACTGTTGAATGGGCTCAACAATCTACTCAAGATGCTTTAATTGTTAAGATTGAATTTGATAAAGCCTATGATAGAATTCGTTGGCCTTTCATAATTAATATGTTGAAATGGCTTGGTTTTGGCACTAAATTATGTGATCAAATCAACATGCTCTTTAAGGATGCAAATGCTAGAGTGGTTGTTAATGGGAGTCTTTCTCCTTCCTTCCCCTTACAAAAATCCACTCGCCAAGGCCATCCACTTGCTCCCTTTCTTTATGTCCTTGTTGTTGATGCACTAGGCTATCTTTTTCAGCATGCTCGCTTGAATGGACTTATTCATGGTATTCCAATTCCAGGAAATGCTACTGCAGTCAACTCACATTTTGTAGATGATAGCATGTTGTTCATACAAAATTCTAAGGAGGAAGTGAATAATACTTTGGATATATTGGAGTTGTTTTGTACTATTCCGGGCTCCAAACTGGCAATGCACAAAACTAAATTTATAATGACCTAGCCCAACCCTCAACCATCTTGGATTCCTAATGAATGGCATGAAATTAAGCATGGCATTATAACGAGATATCTTGGTATCCCCTTTGGTATTGGAGTCTCCCTTAAAGAGATGTGGTCTTGGTTCTTACATAAAGTTAAAAAAAATCTATTGAATTGGACAAATAAGTTTCTCTATGGTTGGTAGAATCCAAGTAGCAAACAAAATTCTTTTGGCCAGTCATGTCTACATATCTTCGTATTGGCTGCCCTCTAAAGCATGTTACAACCAGTTGACATAGCTTATCAGAAACTTTCTTTGGGCTAAATGGGGTAATAAAAGAGGTTTTCCTGTTACTTCATGGACTTGTTGCATTCAGCGAAAAGAGAAAGGAGGGTTGGGAATTATAGACCCATATACTCAGGGCATTTTCCTAATAACGAAATGGATTGTGAGAACCTTAGATGGTGATGCTCCTTGGAAATTTTTTGTTCGTCACCATATTCAAATAGCCACTACTGGACGAACCTGGGACTTGGTTAGTTGGAAAGATAAAATTCTTCTTGCCCCTTTCTTTAAAACTCATGGTTCTACCCCCTTTAATTCCATTTGGAAAGCATGGCAAATGACATGCAACAAATTAACTTGGTATGATCAAAACTTGAGTCATGGTTTGAGTTTCGCCTCCTCTTCCATTTGGTGGAACCATTTGGTCCAGCAAAGCAACAGTCCTTTTGCCATTATCAAAAATTTCAAGGGAAGACTTCTCTTTAAAAAAGGCATTCAAGTATTTCGGGACTTATGGGACCCTTTGAAGTTTGAGTGGAAAACTTGGCAGCAACTTAAATCTCAATTTAGACTTACCCATTCTTGTAAGACTCCAATTCAAAATATCAAACAATTAGTTAAACCTGAGTTGTTGTAGCTCTTGTCTACACCATGTCATGACAATTTCCTTAATGGTTGGAAATGGCACAAAAATCATAGCTTTCGTAATTTTCCTCTCAGACTTATTTATAAACAGCTCCTTCCTTCCATCCCTTTATCTTGCAGGCTAAACCGCAAATGGCATTGCAACCTCAGTCAATCAAAGTGGAACAAACTAAGCTCCCTAATCTGGAAGTCTAAAGTTGATGCGCAAGTCCAATTGATTGCCTGGAAAATTCTCCACGTTAAAGTCCCTATTGGTGATCGACTCTCCTTCATCTCTCCTGCTCCAGCTTGCCCATTTTGCTCCAAAAAAATAGACTATCAAGCATGCCTTTTAGTTTTGTCCCCATGCTCAGAAGATCTGGAATTTTTTCTTCTCCAACTTCTCGATGCTTTTTTCTCGGATGTGGTCTTGGAGAAGTGCTCTTCTTGGTCTCTCCTCATCTCATAATATCCTGACTCAGACCTTTAGACACGTCACTCTTAAACACATTTGGAGATTTAGATGTTCGGAAACTCTCTCTCGAACCTTTCACTCCTTGCAAGTTGAATCAATTATTATATATGTTGTCTTTGTAGATCTAGGTCCTCCACTCTACTCTCTAAGCTAATTCTGATTTGAAAAATATATTGGATGTTCTTCAAAATCAGCTTAGAGATCTTGAAGAAAATAATTAATTGCAAATTCTCTAATGTCAAGAAGCACCCAGTGTTGTTGTTTATCAGAGTGTTTATACTGCTGCTACTATTTGTTTTTATGACTTTCCTCTGCTGTGAGTGTCACAGCTTGCTTCTCCATGAATTTGTGAATTGTTTTCTGCTGTACCAGTATGTTTATAATGATGTATTTCTTGTTGTTTCCAGCTGCCATTCAATAAAAATAACTTTCAATTAGAAAAAGAAGAAAATTGAGACTTTAATATAACAATGAAATGAATACTTATTTTCATGTGGGTCTTTGGATTAGACATATTTCAACTTGGACTATGTTACTTCCGTAAGTACAACAGAAATCAATGAACAATGTTAAAAAAGAATTGTTTGGTTGCCAACCCAATTTAGCTGACCTCCATTAAAAATGTGTAACAATCAAATATTATTGCATTAAACCCTTGTTACCAAAGGTTTAATTTTGTGAAGATTAATGCTGTTATCTTTTTGTTAAATGATATTTTGTGAAGTTTTTTAATTCTTATTTATATTGTAACTTCTAATTGAAGTCAAAATATATCATTACTTTTTATGACTTTTTAAATTAATAAAAAATTGTTTTAAATTTAAATATATATATATTTTGTTACCTTGAGGGTGTCCCAAGCGGCCCCATGTCACCTAAGTGGGGAGAGACTGAATCCTAGCAGAGTGTTTTATAGCATGACCACACAACCACGGTGGGAATTACGAGGCGGAATCAGACGAGGATTAGGGAACCATCCCTGACTCAGAAGCCAATCCGCTTCACCCAGGCAAGCTAAATTTAAATCTATTTTTTTAGATATTATATTTTATTTGTATTTTTAATGTGATTTTTTTTTATTATAATAAATTAAACTTTTTAAAAAAATATATGTATATAAAATCTATTTCTTATTGACAATTTCTAAATATATTTTTTTTTATCACATTACCATTACAATTTCCATCTCTCAACTTCAACCTAATAATTAAAACTGATTTACTCTTCCAAAATAAAAACACTATTCATCCTTAATTAAAACTGCTTTAGTCTCCCAAAATAAAAATACTATTCATTTCTTACTTTGTATTTCATTTCTACCTATGCTCTCCAACGTGGGAAATCAAATGATTAATTTATCCAAAACATCATAGTTATCTGCAAGTTTGCTTGGGCCCACCTCATTTAACAACTTAAAAATGGCGAACATAGGGGATACAAAAATAATCACTTTGTGATGTACATTACAAGGCAGCCACATCAGCTGATTATTATTTGTTTTGTTTTGTTTTCAATCTTATCTATATATACAAGGTGGTCCACGAGTGGTTGATTTTTAATTCATTTCCTTCACATTATAAAACATGGCTCCACCACATTCATTTAAAAATAATAATATCATTATTTTTACTTCTAAAATATAATTTTGATAATTTAATTGTTTAATAGAAAGTTGGGTCATGATAAATTATAATTTAATTGTTCAATATAAAGTTGGGTCATGATCAAATTTTACTCAACAATATAAAATTCAAATTCAAAATGTCAAAATTATCAAAACTTTATATATCAATTGTCAAAACTTTCATTGTAAGTCATTCACAAATAATACACATGACCCACATAGCATTTGAAGGCAAAAAATACAAGTGTCGCATCAAAGAAAAAAATCTAAATGCTCAACTCCAACATATTTGAAATATATTATTATTAATTGACATATAATTATAATACTATAATATTCATTCAATTTAAATAATTTTTTCAACTAATCAATTAATTAGTTATTAAAAAATTAAAATTATATTAATAATATTTTAACAATTTTAGAATTCTTGAAAATCTATATTCACAATTTTTTTAATAGTTATACATTTTTACATTTTATTAGTGTTGTTTTCCACATGATATTATGCATGTATTTTTTTAATTAGTTTATCTAAAGAAATGTATTACGAAAAATTATTTAATTTCTTTAAAATTTATGATTTAAAAAAAAAATCTAAAAAGCTTCACCTCTAATTTTATAATTACATTATAAAAATTTCGTAAAGAAAAAACTTTCATTACTTTTTAATAGTTAATTTACAAGTCAAATTATGTTCTTAAATGCTCCATATGTTGTTGGAATACATGCTCTAACATAATCGTTAGTTGTTGGAACAAATCATAACAACATTGTATCCATGTTGTGTGCACGTCATCATATATTGTAGAGGTGTTCAGTTTGTTGTATGTTAGTTTCCGTTCTTGTTATTTATCTCCAATTTGTTTGTTGTCCAATAGCTCTAGTTAGTTGATATAATTATCATAATTATAGGTTGTTATTGAAGTCTTTTGGAGCTCTAAATATGTAATATATTTATGAATAAGTAATAAAAAAAGCAGTGAGTGTTTTGTAACTATTCCAAATTCTATTTTGGTATCAAAGCCATCATGCTCCATGTTCTCCTACTTTCTTGAATTTTTGTTTTGCATCTTCATTGTGAGTGAAGGTGGTGGAGATTGGAATGAGAGGAAGCCAATCCTTAAATATATTTTGAGATAGTAATACAAAGAGAAGATACATTGCTAAACAACAAATATGCCCCAAAGCCATCATGAGGAGGCTGATGTTTGCTAGTGTAGGATATTGATTAATCTGATGTGATAGAGGATGTTGCCAAAGGTGAAGAAAGCCACTCTATCAAGCACAAGAAAGTGGAGATATGCTTGATACAACCTATATTAAGAAGAAAAAGAAGTGTTATTTGCCAAGAGGAAGACATATGCTATTAAGCCTATTTTCAAATCCGCTACTGCCAAGTCAAAGTTTGTTGAAAAGAAGTCTGTTGATACATAGTTTGTTGCAACTGTAAGAGTTGAAAGAATATCAATCGTTGTTGAAGAACCACGAGATACTGATAATGATGATGACTTGATTGAAGATGTGACACTTTCCCTGTTTTGAAGAGGCCAACACTTTGAAGACAGTGAGGGATGTACTAGATGATAGATAGACTCCCAATAGTCTAAGGTGCTTGTGGATCCAAGAAACGTGAGACATACATGTGAGGATTGATTTCCAATAGTTCAAGGGAGATCCCTAATCTAGAAGTTCAACATCATACCCTTATGAGGGTGATGAGACACTTCATGTGCAAATAGTGTCCAATGATGTTAGGAACTCGTATTACAACTAGGTGACTATACCTAAGATCATACTAAAGAAGTCTTATTGATTTGAGAACTGTTTTCAAAGAACAAGTTTAGTATAATGTATTTTCTATTGTTTTATGTTTAATGTTGTAGCCTTAAGAGGGGCTGTTGGAATATATGCCCCAATGTAGCTATTAGTTGTTGTAACAAGTCATAACAAAATTGTTTTCATGTTATATACATGTCATCATATATTGTAGAGGTGTCCAATTTGTTGTCTGTTAGTTTCAGTTCTTTATTATTTATCTCCAGTTTGTTATCCAATAGCTCTAATTAGCTATCAATTTAATTAGGATAATTATAAGTTTCTGTTGAAATCTTTGGAAACTATAAATATGTTATCTATTCATAAATAAATAATAGAAAAAATCAGTGAATGTATTGTAACTGTTCCAAATTTTATTTTATGTACCTTTGGAAAATACCATTGCAGAATGTACAACTCAAATTTTGTGATCCAGATTACAGAATCATGGTGTCGTTGGCCCTAGCCTTACCTTCTTATAGATAGTTTTTTTTTTTTTTTTAATTTTTAATTTTAATGTTTTTTCTTGGCATTCTAGGGTCTGGTATTTCATAATTTGGATAGATTGTAAGATTTTTAGGGTTCAAACCCTTTTCTGTAGTAAGTTTGTAATGCTCACGATTATTTTGAGTTGAAGAAGCCTCAAATTGCTAAA
>VDFB02193867.1:744245179-744260519 GCA_007258455.2 Sequoia sempervirens
TTCATTGCTAATTTTCCTCATATCTTTTGCAAGCAATTAGTGATAAGAAGATTTACAACCTTTGATGTGCATCGCGTATCGCTGATGTGAGACTTTACATTCAAAATGTATCAGCGATCAAGCGATACACATGAAATGACATCACATTGCTCATCACTATTTCAAATTTATCTTTTTATGGCCATCTGTGATGAGTGATAAGAGCATAAAGACAAAAGTATCGCTCATCACTATTACAATGTTGAAGGCTTGAAAGCCATTAGCAATGAGGGATATCAAAGGGAAATCATCAGTCCATCGCTCATTGTTGATTTAAAGTATGAATCAATGATTCAATTAGCGATGAGAGATACAACTATGAAGGCCATCAGGACACAAGTGGGAACTTTTTAAGCATATGCTCATTAGTTGTTTTAAGAAAGGGGACTTCCCTAGGAAAACATGAGAATAGTAGGTTGAATACTTATGAATCATGCAATACAATGGATGTAGAAGCTAGGCAATTCAAACCTAGACAAAAGAAAGGTCAGTCACATGATGATATTTTACGTGCGTGAGAAGATTCTTGGTGATCAACAACAGGAAATACTAGTAAACAAAAAAATAGAATGCTAAGAAAATTAAAATGAAACAAAACCCTAAACCTCATATAAGAACCCTATATAAATGTAACAAAGATTTTTTTTTAGGGTTTTAACATGAGCACTCTAGAATTTTGAAAAATTTGAAAGTGCCATCAGTGGCTCTTTTTGCGGATGTCTATTCCTTACTAAATAGAGCAAGAATTCAAATCCTCTGGAGAAGCAAACCAAGTGCCTACTCCATTGGGCAACAAAGTCAAAAAGTCATCTTTTCCCTCCAACTACTTTAGCTTGACAATTCAAGCTATATCTAATGGCCCAAGGCCATCAAAATCTATAGGCCTTTTCTTACCTCTGTCATAGAGAAATTTTTCATCACACCTTACTAAATCCAATCTAAAAACATCACTGCGATATGCCTGATTCAATATACTGACATCTCCTAACAACCCATCATATACAATGTTATCAACAAATTCATAATTATCATGCATCTACAAATCAGGAATACCCTTAAAGTATTGATTATCATGTGGCAATGAATCATAAGTTTTTTCATTCAAAATATTTTAAATTTGAAAAAAACTTTCCTTAATGTCTTGCTCATAACCACACTGCAAAAAAAATTCCATCCAGCTAAAAAATCTGGCACTCATACTCTACCATATAGCTGGGATTATCAAGCTCAATCTGATTAGTAATTTGCATGTCAAATGTGAAATAGTCATAGGAACTAATCACAATATTATGCACCTCATGCAAACTACCTCCAAGTGTATGTAAAGATATGCACTCATATATTGGCACACACTGTTTCTGTGTCTCAATATTTTGGTGTAGAGAATCATCAATAATCTCTACCCTATCTTTATTTGTACTTACTCTACCATCTTCTGAACACATCATACTAACATCTTCAAAATCTAAAGCTTGTTCAAAAGTGAGTAATTCTGGTTCCAAAAAATAATTTAATTTCTCTTTTAATCCAACCCCTATATCAACATGAAAAGAATCATAACTAGGCTCATCTAAATTAGGAAACAAATGCTTATCCAAGTTTTCTTTAAAGCTTTCAAAATATTGCATACCAGATAAGTGAACTTCATGGGTATCTGCTTTTCTTAACTCATCAACACAAGTTTCTGAATTTTCATCACCCTACTTACTTTCATGCTCATCATACAATGCATCATTAAAATCAGATGACTATTTGTCAATACCCAAATTATCACCATGGTGACAAGCCTGTTCATATCTGGAAGGAATACCAGATACCCATTTTTCATATCTTTTATAATAAAGATCATTATTACTGTCAAAATTAATATGAGTATTACACAATAACTGAGGGTTACTCATATGTCCATATTTATGATATGTAATGGTTAACAAACCTGAAATATGTTCACTATTCAATAGACCATAATCCTGGTCCATTCTGTCAACCTTTTCTCTTTTTTGTCCTCCAGTAGAAAAACATGCCTACTAGTTTGTAACTTAGGACATACCAAGACCTTACCATTATCAAAATCTAGAAACTTCATAGACTGGGTTTCATCATTGATTCGACCATTTATACCTTCTTGAAAATAGAAAGAAACATTTTCACTATTATGAGCATCAATATTTAACATTGCAACAATCTTATCCTCTTCCTTCTCAAGCATGCATTTGTTTGTATCTGAAACCACATATATTTGATCTATTATACTCATACAACTATTATTTCCATCAATATGCTTATCCACAATTGAAGACAACAAACTTTGCACATATTCATTCCTCATTTTTTCCATATTATCCAAACATGTGTAAGCCATTTGCATATTCAAGATTTTAAAATATTTTAACAATGCACTAGATCCATCCTCAAAAGCTTTAAAATACAAATGAATACAATTTGATGTACTAGGTCTGATATTTTCAGGGACTAGTGAAAGAGCAATAGGAAATCTATGACTAAAAGAAATACTTGACTCTCCATCTTGTTTCTTAAGCTGTTTTAACTTTGTGACAAGATCAAAAGGTTCTTTTGCAAATTCTTTCCTAAAAGCATCCACCAATTTATCCCAGCATGGAAAATATTTCTTAGGAAAAATCAAATACCAATCCCTAGCTTTAGCTTCAAGAGATCTGGCAAAAAATCTCATCCACATATCCTAATCTCCAAGTGAATGTTTCACCATGAAATTATAGAAACTTTGGATATGTGCATCTCCTTCACATATATTGCATCCATCAAACCTAGGCATCTGCTTATAGACTTGAGATGTCATACTTTTAACCTTATAATCAATCCATGACGAGTCTAATTGGTCATACAATGAATCAAAAGAATTGACAAAAGGTGCAACAACTTGACTAATAGATCCAGTATGGTTATCTCTTAACTAGGCTTATATAGCCATTAGGCGCCTTTTGTTCAACTCTTTAACTCCTCTTTTGAATATAGCTCTCCACTTTGGCCTAATCCTAGGATTATTTACACTTAGGTTCCTATACTTTGGGGTTTCAACTATCTGAGGATTTTCAGACTTATGAAGCTTTTTGACAATATGCATCCAAGTTTCTAATGGCATGGTTATTTCTCTTTTGTAATCCATGGATGTATGTAAATCTGATTTTAACTAATGGTGCACAATCATAACCATGAATTTTTTTAAGAATAACTATAAATAGATAGTAATCCTTGAGATATATTACTTAATTCTAACCATCCATACTTGCTACTTTGTGAATAAAACTCTAAGTGGAACAACAATTGCAATCCATATGATAGGTTCAACAAATAAAAAGATGTAGAGAACTATGTACCTTCACACATCCAGTTACTACAACTTTGAATAGAGCTTTTTCAGGTTACAAATAACAAACAATAGCCCTTCATGTGCATAAATTGTAGAGCAGAGTCACCACCTCTTTAACAAGAGGAAAACCTTCAAAGCAAGGATATCTTTATCTGGGTTCTTCCAGCATAGTCACCATGGGGCTACAACAAACCATTTTGCAGATTTGGAATTTCTTTAACACTTGAACCAAATGTTCATTTTGTCTTGACTCTTTAAAATGGTCTTCAACATATTTGTATCAAGGATACAAAAATGTTCCCAGCAGAGTTTCCATTTCCATTGGTTATTTTTTTAGAAACAAACTTAATCTCAGTCCTAACCATGGGCTTGCCACGACCCAATTATTAGATAGGTAGAGGATTGGCCAACACTTAAGTAGAGAAATTATTACTTTACTTCTTCTATTTGGGATCTGTGAAACCCAGGGAGGGTAATCCCATATATACTCATAATATTTTACACTTGGTCAAGAGTATTTCTTCACATAGATGCACTATTCCATGAAAATCACCTTATCAAAAGCTCGACAAACCTTAGATAGAAGTGTTACTTATTTTCAAGGAGTGCGCCTTCATACTTAGAAGTGGAACATTGAAATTTAAAGTATTTTGAATTGTTCTTCATCTTGAATCCTAGGCCTAGTTCAATACTGGCTCAATTGATTATAAGATAAACTAACAAGATGATCATTACTTTATCTAAGGAAGAAAATGAATTATAACTAGTAGTCAATCGGTAATACAATTTGGCTTGAAGCTTAGAAATTAGTGGACCATTAGGATGACACTTTTTAACATCAAACTCACTGTGTCTACAATGTATCACTTCCTTACTAAATCCTATATGCTCTTCTCACAAAATAATGAGCTCATTTTAGCATTTAATCGATTCATTGAACTTAAGCATAAAACAAATTCATACATTTTGGGAAAATGACAAAAGACAAATGAAGATGTCATTAACAATCTTCATGAATCATAACTTGGAAGAAAACACATAGGAGAGCAATATTTCTAAACTAAAATTCTTCTTCATTTTTGATATTTCATTGTAAAACCATATTTAAGATTCATATACAGTATAACTTTCATCCTATACTTGCTTTTGATTCACCTACTAGAGTATCGATTTACATTCTATTCCGCTATAGCATAGTATCTATTGTGACCTTGTATAGACTCAAAATTTTGAACTCTCCTCTTTCTTTCAGCCATGACATCCCCTTTATATAAATAGGGGAGCAACAAGAACCTGACTAAATTACAATTTCAATTTCATTTGAGTTCATTTCAAAACCTAATTCTAACTAACTCCTTGAATGACTCCCTAGGTGGTTTCATATGTAATCATTTCAGAATAGGGGAGGAAAAAAAACATGTAGAATATTAGCCATCACTGTCACAGTATTCATTGTTTGGAACAAAAAGATTTGCTTCATATCATCTTTAAGATTATTCCACATCAGCAAAAAACAAACCATGGACACATGAAGAAAAATACCTCCTATGCAAAGACCATGGTGTCATCAAAAACTAAAATAGGAGGTGACCTTATTCAGAGTCATCAACATCCAAAAATGCCCGACCGCTCCTTTTCCTCGATGCAATTGGAGGTATCACCAACACATCATCATCAAAACTATCATATGACACTAGGGAATGTAGGTACTGGCCATATTCTGAGTCGTCATCAACTTCAACATCTGAAGGAGAGTGTGAAAGCATGATAGGAGAATTATGTTTACCCAAGCAAGCCCTATGACTCTTCTCTTTCTTTCTGGCCTTCTTCACTGGCATTGCTAGTTCCTTGTCTTTGCATTTGACCACTTCGCTTGGAAGGGTCCTATTCCTCAAATGGTATGTACTCTACACAATTGACTTCTTTTTATGGCCCCTATCCCTCCTTCTCCCCTTTGAAACCTCAAGAGAAGCCATGGCTTCTTGCTCATCTATGTCTTCACAACATTGAAACACACTTAACAGGATAGACCTCCTAATAGGTGGAAATGATGTACTGACTTTTCCCATTTTCTATAAAGCTAGCTGAGAGATAATTAAAAAGGTTCTAGACTGAAGACCCACAAGAGAAACACCCCAATCACAACAATTGCAGAAAATTCAAGCAACAAAAATCCCAAATATACAAGAGAACCTAATCTCATACCAATTTTCTCAAGATGAAGACACTAAAACTCTACTTAGGAAAACTTAATTACCTCTACTACTCATACCTTACTTCTTTTGTAGTTTGAAAAGATAGTGTGAATAAAACAATGATCAACCTGCATTAAATATAAAATTTGAGCATGCAGAAGTAATGATTCAAAATTCCTTAGGCAAGCGAATTGGTAACTATTTAGTTTGGCTGTACATCTGGACCATTCATCTTAGAGCAATTAAAACTTCATCTAAGGTGGCCATGAGCTTTGTTTTTTGACCATTATCAACTTTCTCCTTGAAAATAGTGAGGTTATTTCAAATGCTGCCATGTTTCCCTCCAACCTTGATTAATTATAGCTAATCTGACAATTAGCATGTATCGCCAACCTAATTCATGCTTATCATTAATATCAATGAAGTACATAGGACTAGTTTCTTGAAGAGAAACTTTCTTTATATGCTTCATCACTAATTCTCCCCAAGATTTAGGGTACAATTTAGTGATGAGGCTATTCATGAGATGATTTTCAGTCCATCAGATCATCCTACTATAAGACTTTATGTAGTGTCCCTCCCCGTTTCACCATTTCATGATTTTGATTATTTGATTTTATGTGTATGGTTATTTAAATTATGAACTGTTTGATAAACGGGGGTTTTTTGGGTCGGGTTGAGATATAAACCATAAATAAAATTTAAGTATGGGAAGGAAAACACTCAAGGGTCTTTCAAGGGATGTAGTTTATGAAACACTTTATGGATAAACTTTTGGAGTTGTTTGAGTGAGGTTATCATTGTTAATCATCATTCTTTTTAACCCCAAATAGCAACAACTATAGAATTATGAAAAGATGAAGACATTTAAAAGAAATGATAAATTTTTATGTGTGTGATAACTTAACCAATACTGCAATAAATATTTATTTAAAAGGGGGTTCATGGGATTTTAAGTAAAGAGGAAGAGAAGTAAAGAGAAGGGCAACCTGTTCTGGTAGACTGTTTTAATTAACGGTTAGTGGGACACCTCAATTAATGTGTGGTCATGCAGTTCGGTCATACACATTTAATGTTTAACCACCATGCAAGGAAAGGGGCTTTCCCTGAGGCTACGCCCCTCTGAAGCTTTCAAAAAAAAGAAGATCACATGCCTCGTGTGCTAGTATGTGACCAGTTCAGTATTTGTAGGGTGAGTTGTTGATAGCGTGAGTATTGGAAGGGACGCACAGAGTGAGTGGGGATTTTTTTTATGGAAAGCCACTACTTCCTCACCACAAAATACGGATTTCATGTAGGGAAATTGATATACTGTGAGTTCTGTTTAATTGGATTTGAAGCATAATATTGTGGCTGGATCTTTGGAATTCCTCATCAGATAACTAGTATTGAGTAGATTTAAAGGAAGCTTAAGGTTAATTCCATATCAATTTTCGAGCCTTTAACAAAAAAAGATACCCTGCAGATAGTGACTTAAAAGATCTGGCCTATCATTTGTAACAGAAGCTTTGGCTACGAGTTGTTTGATGCAAGTTGCAGTTTATAGTTTGAAACTATGGATAGAATCGGGTGTGGGTTATTACCACCGGCTGCACTCAAAGGCGATACCTTTTCTACCAATAATGACTTCCATAATTTCACCATTACAGATTCCTCCTGCCCCTCTACTTTCTCTCTCAAAAATTATGGTGGTGTAGATTTTATAAACCCAAAGATTAATTGGAGCAATAAATCTGGTGCAACGGGCATAAACGCTGGAATAATGAATTCGAAAGGCATGCACAAATATGTTGAAAGAAAGAGGCAGAGAGACATGAAAACACTATTTTCTATGCTGAGATCTTTGCTACCGGAAGAATACGTTATGGGAAAATTTTCACAGGCAGAACAACTTTCAGAAAGTGCTAAGTATATTAACCATCTGCGTAAGAAAATTCAGGAGCTTACACAAACAAGAGAGGAGATGAGAAAAGAAAAACTATGCAGAGATCTGTCTTTTTCTGTCCCATCCGAGACTTGCCCTATCGTTAAAGTAACTTCTCATGGCTGGAGGGTTTTGGTGTCAACAAACACACTAAAGTGTCAGATTGTCTTGTCTGAACTTCTGCTTACATTGGGAAATAATGGCCTTGATATCATTAGTGCTGTTGCATGTGCCATGGATGAGAGAGTCTTTCACACAATACATGCCAAGGTTGCAGATCATCATAGTTTTGACATCAAAACTTTATGTCAAAGTATTCAAAACTTGGTCGGTGAAAAGAGTTCGGATGCAAATTCACTTCACAAGTTAAGATATATATATAATTTTTTTTATATCTTCCATCCAAATTACACGCACGACTGGCATCCCACAGGTAATCTATAACTTCACTTTTCAATTTCTGTTTAAAACTTTCAGTGCTAATTCCTTTAAAAAGGCGCCTACAATTTTCCTTTATTTATTAATAGCTTTGGGAAATTTCTATTTATCTTCTGAGAATAATCTATGAATGTTTGGCATAGAATTGTTTTGGACGCCTCTTTCACATATCACCATTTTTGTATTTGTCAGTTTCCCAGGGCGCGCTTTATTCTTGTCTGGATATTGCTTTTATTTGGGTTTGGAATCATTTGTTTGTTTGATATATAGCTGAAATTCCATGGTTGTCTTAATTCATTGTTTCACAACCTCCATTTGGTTCTACCAGCACAGTTTTTCCTTGCCATTACATAATCTATTTGTTATTATAGCATCGGTGCAGTAAAAGTTTCTATTAAGTTCTTGAGTGCCAATCAAATACTCTTTAATAGTTATTGTAAATGTCATGCAACTTATACCTATCTTTGCTTGTTATCTTTTCCAGAAAACCGAATCTCTTCATTAATAATCGCCTAAGTTTACTTTAGTTGGAGTCTAAATAATGATGACAGAATTAAATCTGTAGTAATTTCTGAATAAGAAATTGTTAAATGCCTTTGCATGGCATGGGAACTGCATAATTTAAGCACAGTAATTTGAAGTCTTCTGAGTTATACTCAGTAAATACCTTTGGTTAACTCAATATTGATGATGCATGGCGTGCATTCTTCCTATTTCACCTTGACTTGAGTTATCTTGTATTTTAATGTTTGTGTTCCTTCCTTTAACTAAAAGTTTTACCGGGGTGCGCACTTTTCTTGCATGAATTATAGAAATTTATTGTAATACCCCCTCTGCTGACAATCTAACACAACAGCTACACTTGAACATAGAAGGAGTAGACGTTTAAATAACCTCTCTGATTTCATTGCAATCTGTCACAGTGGCAGTACTTGTCTAGTTAACCATTATTTGGAAATGTAGAACATGAGCATATTTTAATTATAGAGATTGAATAGTTAATATTTTTGGAGTTATGCATTGGATGGTTTAATTGTTGAAAGAGTAAATTAACAGGGCTTAGTTCAATTGGTATGATAGGGTATTTTTATCCCAAAGTCAAAATTTGAAATTTAGAAGTGAAACTCTAAAAACTTAGGAACATTGAAAGCCAAGTTTGGAATATCTAACATTTTATACCACATTCTTGTATCTACGAGTGTTTAATAAAGATGGTTATTTAGTGTATTATTGTGGTGAATTTTGGTTTTGCAATGGTTATGAGTTACTGTTTGTGGGAGGAATTCCGTTTGAGTCAATTGGCCCTTGGAAAGATTTTGGTTTTGTGAGTTGTTTATGTTGGTATTTTCTTGAGTGAGATTTTGTTGTGATGACTTCACTTGTTGATTTGTAAATTGTGGTTTAATTTTAGTCTTTTGAGATCTTGTTGATCCTGCCATGGGAAAATCCTTGTTTTAGTGATTTATCAGTCTCGAGTGAAAAGGAAACAAAGGTGTTGCCTTATTATTGACCTTCACTTTTGGTTCATTGTGAACTATTGCTCGTATGATTTATTTGATGATTATGGGATTAGCCTTGCACGTGGATGATGTGTTATTATGGATTCTTTGCATGGGATGGTACATACCTCATTTGTTATTTTACTGAGTTGGTTTTATTATTTTGTGCTAGTGGCTTACCCCATTGAGATAGTAGAATTTTAGTTGTGACTAGGGAGAGTGGCTTCTTATGAGGGCCGGGACCCGGAAGAGGTCCCAGGGTAACTCATTGGAGGTTTATTAATCAAGTGAAAACATTAATAATTAATGAGGGGTTTTGGGTTTAATCACACTTTAACAAGATATAAGTGAATGCCTCACTCATGACTCAAGTGCTTGTATGGGCTTGAGAGGAGTTGAGAAGGCCTGGAATGGCGAAGTCATTATCTTGTCCTTATGAAAGATAATCGATGCCACATTGGATTGCATGTGGGGCCAGGTTTCGTAAGAGGTCACCAGGGTAACCCAAGTTGGGGGCCAGGGCCTAGGAAGATTCGCCAGGGTAACCCATGCATCATTGCGATGACACTCTTCCCTAAACAACTATATTTGGTTTTGATTCCCTCTATGTTATTCTTGGGCCTCTGGAAGCACTTGTTGGCATTTGTATGTTGATGTTTATTTGGTTATTCCTTATGTTGAACACAACTTGTGTTGGTTATATAATTGTGCTGAGGTTGCCTTATGTTATTGTGGATCTTGTTGTGAAGTCTTGTATCTTTGTTTTGTATGATGGTTATTGTTGGGGATCCTTCTTGTCATCACTTAGCATGGGGGGTGGGCCTTCGGGTCCACGTGGTTGGGTGGAACGTGCTATACACCCCATTGGGTCCCCAGTTGTCGATCGAGAAGTGCGTAATTGTACCTTGCAGTGTCTACTGAGTTGTATCAGAGTTCGATCCAACATTGCAGCTTTGTACTCCTTCATATCAAATGTAACATTCCATTTTATTGTATCTTGTCGATTCATGTTGGGAATCAACATTGTAATATTGTAATTCTTGATTTATGTATTAACGATGCTCATGATATCTTAAGATTACTGGTGTATACTATCTCACATGTGATGTAATAATGTTACTGTGAAAACTAATGCAGTCTTGTTAACTCGAAGGATTTGTTATATGTGGCTCTTGTTTAGTTTCATATTATGTGATATATGATTATTATGATGTATGTTAATACTTAAAGAAAAATTGGTGCCATAAATACTAGATGAATGTATCCTTTGGGTTTGCTTGGCGGGGCATTACACTTTATCAATGGTTATCTAGTTCTCTCATAACTTTCCTCTCTGATTTGTGCTTGAAATCCCTAGGATCATGCCATGTTTCCTTTTTCATTTATGGTCATCGCTCATTGCCGATATACTTTATCTTTTCCTAGCTCCATCAGCGATGTAAACCTCCCGATGATGTTCTCTAGCCCCTAATTTTGTGGTTTAACCCTTGGTTACATTTATCCTTCCATTGCACATCACTAATTAAATCCTTACTCTTAAGACTTTATCTATGATGGAAGATGTTTTGTTAGCACCAAATTTGGACACGTATAACCTACATAAACCAAACATCATAAAAGACATCGCTCATAGGATCATATCATATTAGCAAGAAAAATCCTTTAGAGAACATTCATCGCTTATCACTAATTTAGAACCCAAGTTCTAAATCAAATCCATGATGAGCGATGAAGTCAAAACATATGGCCATTGTTCATTGCTAATTCTCTTGATATCTTTTGCAAGCAATTAGCGATGAGAAGATTTACAACCTTTGATGTGCATCGTGTATCACTGATGTGAGACTTTACATTCAAAATGTATCAGTGATCAAGCAATGCACAGAAAGTCACATCACATTGCTCATCTCTATTTCAAATTTATCTTTTCATGGCCATACACAATGAGCAATAAGAACATAAAGACAAAAGTATCACGCATCGCTATTACAATTTTGAAGGCTTGAAATCCATTAGCGATGAGCAATATCAAAGGGAAAGCATCAGTCCATTGCTCATCACTAATTTAAAGTATGAATCAATGATTCAATTAGCGATGAGAGATACAACTATGAAGGCCATCGGGACATAAGTGGGAACTTTTAAGCACATGTTCATTAGTTGTTTTAAGAAAGGGGACTTCACTAGGATGACATGAGAATAGTAGGCTGAAGACTTATGAATCATGCAATACAATGGATGTAGAAGCTAGGCGATTCAAACCTAGACAAGAGAAAGGTCAGTCACATGATGATATTTTACATGCCTAAGAATATTCTTGGTGACCAAGAATAGGTAATACTAGTAAATGATAGAATAGAATTCCAAGAAAATTAAAATGGAATGAAACCCTAAACCTCATATAAGAACCCTACACAAATGTAACAAAGATTTTTTTTAGGGTTTTAACATGAGCACTCTAGAATTTTTCAAAATTCGGAAGTGCCATCACATGTGTCTGATTAAATCTCTATGGGTAAGTGGATTAGACTTGATTTGGTTAACAAAGATTTGGAACCTCTTTTTTTGTTCCTTTCTACTATTCACATTCTTGCTTCTCCTAGTGATTTTGTGGTGTGAAGGTTTTCTCCTAATGGCTAGTTCTCAGTGTTTTTGACCTTATCTTTTCAGACGTGGATCATTTGTCCCCCTCCCTTTTGGGGTTGACTATGGAATGTGAAGCTTTTTCCTAAAATTAAAATATTCTTTTGGCTTCTTTGTCAAGATAAAATCTTGACTCTTAATAACCTCGCGAGGAGGGGTATGGCTATGTCGAATATGTGCTTTTTGTGTAAAGAAGTTGTTGAGGATAGCTATCATCTTCTGGTTGGTTGCAATTTCACTTGTGATGTGAGGGCTCATATTTTTCAAAGGTGGGATATTTATTGGGTGTTTCTTGCTTCAATTTTGAAAATTTGGTTTCAGTAGGGGCACCTTCTCAAAATCTGACTCTCTCAATGTTATGGTCTTTTATCTTGCCATATGTGGCTTGAGGAGTGTGGAAGGAATGAAATAACTATGTTTTCCATCAGTTGGAGCTTCCTCCTTCAAGGCTGGCTTTCAAAATCAGTGAGGCTATAAAGGAAATTTTTCTTTCTGAATGCTTGGTGCTTCCTACCTCCAGTCCTAAGGCTATTGTTTCCAATTATGATTTGTTGGTGGGGAACCAATGAAATCTCTCTTGTGATCTTTCTATTTTGGTGAAGAAGATTAAGGATTCTAGGGGGGGTTCGATGGAAAGTTCCCTCTTAGGGCTAGTTCAAAGTTACCTTTGACAGTGCTGCTAAGGGGAATTTGGGACCTGCTGGCTATTGGGGAGTGATATGTGATGAGAATGGTAGGTTTATCTCTATGGTGGTGCTCCCTTTGGGAACCCAAAAATACCACTTTGCAAAGGCAACAACAACCTATCATGGCCTTTTACTAGCTAGAGAGGCAGGGGTTACTAGACTATGGCTAGAAGGACATTCCCTTAATATCATAAATTGTCTCCTAAAGATTAGTCTGCTGTCTTGGTCCATAGCTCATTTAATTAATGATGCTATTTCTATCATTAATTTTTTTGCTAAGGTGAGAATTAGTCACGTTTTCCAAGAGGCTAACTCACTTGTTGATGGGTTCACTAATTTAGGAGTGATGGCTCATAATTATTAGCATACTTACAATTCCATTCCATTTAACTTTTAGTGTATCTCTAATTATGACTAGATGTCATGCGACAAAAGTGAATATGGGGGGAGATAAGTTATTTTATTTCATTGTCGGTTGGTTTTTGCACTTTGAGTTTAGTGCTTGCTCATCTAATAATTGCTTTTTAGATGATTTTGAGATCATGGATTGGGAGTTGAGGTATGGTAGTATTTGGATTGTAAGGCTCACATAGATTGTGGGTATTTTTTGCATTTGCTTATGGATTGTTCATGTAACCCTTTATGTGCAGAAGAACAAAGAGTAGGTTGTGAGTAGATTGTTGTACTATACCATGGTAGGAGCTCATTGTAGAGTGGATCCAAGATCTTGTGATGAATTATGTGGTAATAATCCTGTCTAGGAACACTTGGAGAAGGGTGGTGTTTTCCCATATTTGTTGAGGCTTCACGATTTTGACTTGGAGGTGACATATGATTTTGTGAATTTTTGGAACACCAGAGTCTTGTGTTACCAAGGTGTGGAAGTCAACATTACTGAGGACTTCATCACTGAGGTTATTGGTCTTCCTTCAAAGGGAAGGAAGTTTAATAGGGACTGAGCTGTGGCCAAGATGCCTTAGAAATTTTTTGTAAAGGTTCGAAGAAGCAGAAGCTTAGGTGCATTGGTAGTGGAGGATATGCTCGTAATTCCATCAAACCACTTTGGAGGGACATTTTTTTAGGTGATTATGCAATTCTTCACTTTGGAGGGGAGGTATTCTATTATCTATGGTTATCATTTCATGTTACTTAATCATTTCTACCACAACAATTTGGTTTTATTTCCCTTTTACTTGCTTGTTTCCATGGAAACCACTATTGAGGACCACAAAAAGAACCCCAAGAAGGCTATTCTTCATGAAGGCCTCATGAATCTTATAATTGATCATATTAAACTGAAAGTGTTACCTATAATTCCTAAGCTCTCTTATACTCATAAAAAGGGAGGCAATAAAAATGGGTATGAAACTAGTAAGTCTACGAAAGAGTGGGACGGGGACTATGAGGAAGAAGGCTCTGTTGATGATAAATATTTGGAGGATGAGGGTGAGTTTGTTGATGAATCCAAGGACTCAAAGTCCTGGTCTAAGGGTTATGAAATAGATGATGAAATGAGGGAGTTGTTGTTCCTTTGGTGAAAAATAATTTGAAGGGGAAAAAAAGGTTCCCTAAGAAGGGGAAGCGTGCTTTCAAGCAAGGAGTGGATGAGTTGAAAAGTTTGGAGGATTCCCTTGTTCCTGTTGTTAAAGGGGTTTAAGGTGATGTTAATGAGGGAAATGAGCAGCCAATGGAAAATATTGGGCAGGACGATGAGGCTTTGTGAATTCTAAGGTGGCTAGTCCTAGCCATGATGATTTTGAGTCTCCTATTGGTAATAATGATGAGTAGGTTAAGTAGATTAATGTTAAGGTAGAGCAACTTGAAATTCTAGCTGATTTGGTCGACATCCCTAAGAAACACCAGGTGAAAGTGGAGATAATTGAGGTTGAGGACTCCCTTGTAGAGGAGGATTTGGAGGGAAAAGATGGGGTTTAGGAGGAACCCAATGCAAATGTTGATATTCTTGCTATTGCGCCGATCAATTGGGAGGAGATTAATATGGACCTATTTTGTAGAATGGTGGAGGATGAAACTTGAAACTTTCTCTCACTTATGAAATGGATTTTTTCGGAAGTGAAAGAGCTTAATAATAAGTTAAATATTGCCAAGATGTATGTGTGGCATTAATGAACTACAATCAAAGGGAATGGATGGTGAGAGGTAAGGTCAAGACTATGAATGTAATCCTTGATTTAAGTTAGCTGTGGATGCCGAAAAACTTGGTAAAATCCATGAGGAAAGGTTGACCTCTTTGAAAATTATTGTTCAAAGGATCAATGAGGAGTGATTAGTGAGTATGGAGGAAAGAATGAGCAAGATCAACAATGATCCAGGTAGACTGTGGTTTGAATTAGTAATTAGTCTTTGAAGATTAGTGCTAAGGGCTTGTCATTTTTTAATGATAAAGCCATTAAGTGGACTGGTAAGTCTTTGGATTTGGGTGAATATGAGGTGGTCATTGCTAAGGTTAATCATATGAAACTAGAGGATAAGAATGAGGATAATGGCCCATGCAAGGAGAAGAATTTGGAGGTTGGTCCCTACTTGCAAACAAGGAGCAAGACTAA
>VDFB02193867.1:744260619-744361904 GCA_007258455.2 Sequoia sempervirens
ATGGGAACTTTTAAGCATTCTAAGTCACATGCCTTGAAAATCAACCATGGTACAAATGAACAACAAGGAAAAAGTGGTAATAAGGATAAGAAACAAAAAAGTAGCAAAGAGAAGAAGGATGAGAAATTAGCTACTCCAAAAGAGCTAATGAGACCTCTTCTTCAAAAGGTGGCAAGCCTAAGAAATAGAAGGTCAAATGTGCCTATTGTAAATGACCTAGTCAAGATGAGCACAAATTTTTAAAGAAAAAATTAGATCACTTGAAACACATTCTTGAAAAGAATAATATTTGTTCTTGATTTTGTCCAACAATGTTTAGATATAGGGTCTCATAAGGCCAAAGACACCAACAAAGAGAAATGCATGGGTAAGGCCCTTGTAGTAGTTATTTCTCTACCATCCACATGGGTTCTTCATTTGTGTCCTTCAAACCGCTTGGCTTCATCCGAGGATGATGTTTTATCTTTGGAGACATGTACTATATTTTCCATTTAGTTGGGTGGCAATGCTCCTATTAAGGTGTGTGAGAGAGGTTCTATTGATATGGGTAAATGAAAATTTTAGGATGTTCTTTGTGTACCTTCATTGTCAACTAATTTCTCATTGATCTATCAAATCACTCACATAGGTAGAGGCAAGCAAGTTGAGTTTACTACTCATTAAGTGGTGACACATGAGTTACACAATGATTCAAAAATTGTATTTGGGAGATCAAATCATCCTTCACAACTTTATTTTTTCTCCCACTTTGTTCTTGATCCACCTTCGTCTATTCTAGTCACTCATTCAAATGAGTGATTAGTTTGTGTCATCAATAGCTTTTCCACTTGAACTACCAATATTTGTAGTAGCTCAATCAATAGGAAATGGTTACAAGATTTCCTATAGCTTATTTTTCTGATGGTGTTTGTAGAGTTTGCATTCTTGGAAAGTATCTTGAAGAGAAACCTTACAAAATTCTTAGAGAGTGTAACATCTTTTGGATTTGGTACATAGTGATTTTGTAGGGCCATTTCCACAACCATCTTTCAATAGAGCCCAATATTTTTTAAAATTCATTGATGAATTTTCTAGGTACACCACTGTGTACTTTCTCAAATAGAAGTTTGAAGTCTTTGATGCATTCTTGGAGTATAAGGACTTTGTAGAGAAATAAATTAGGAAATGCATCAAAGTTCTACATACATATAATGGGGGAAATATGTCAACCACATGTTTGTGTAGTATTTTGCTTCAGAGGGAATTTATTTGCATCATATAGTTACTTATAGTCCGCAAAATATTAGAGTTATAGAACAAAAGAATCAATCCTCGAAAGAGATGGCCAATTGTATGATTCACTCCAAATCTTTATCACTACCTTTCTAGGAAGAAGTTATTACCTATGCATGTTATGTCTCAAACTGAGTTCCTCACAAAGTTGTGAAGGTGATAACTCATTTTCAAACTTGGTATGATCATAAACCCTTAGTTAAGCACTTTTGAGTGTTTGGATCTAGCATATGGTCTCACATTCTAGAAATGAAATGTAAGGCTATGGATCTACAGAGCAAGCCTTAAATATTTTTTGGTTATGTAGATGATGTCAAAGGATAAAGGCCTCTACATCCTACCATGCATGATTTTTTATTAAGAGGAGAGTTTCTTTTAAGGATATTCATTCTATTTATTCTTTCAACACTTATTCAACCACCATCAAATTGGATTACCTACATCATCATGATAGTTCTTTAGAGGATCATAATACTTTCAATATTGATGAGTAGATTCTTCCTCCACTTCAAATGATGATAGTTTTGATGAGGGTGCACATGATCCACCTTTAAATGATGATAATTATTCTCCTAGCTCTCCTCCTCTAGCCATAGGGCATCTTTGGGCTTGCTATTCAATTCTATCAATAGGGGATTGGGAAAGGGATCCTTCATATCATAGGAGAACATAATCACAATTTGAATACACTCAACATTTCTTTCTTTCTTTAACTTCTAATTCAAAGTCCTTTTGAGAAAATTTTGGTGTCCCTAAGTAGGATGGAGTGATGCAAGAAGAGTTCAGTTCCTTGGAGAGGAACCACACTTGGCATCTTGTACCACTTCCTAAAGGATGGAAACTTCTTCTATGTAAGTGCTTGTATATCAGACAAAATTTGTAGTAGCTGAGTCGGTTGACAAGCATAATTCTTGCTTGTTTTCCAATGGATTCTTCCAAGTTATAACAATTGACTACTTTGATACTTTTGCACCAATTACCAAAATAAATTCTATATAACTTTTCCTTGTTATCATTGTAGCACATAGATAGGAATTTCATCAAATGGATGTGAAGAGTGATTTTCTTCATAGTGATATTTAGGAGGAGATATGCATGGAACAACCACAAGGGTTCATTCAAGATCTTTCACTTGTGTTTCATCTTCAAAAGTCTCTATATATGGCCTCAAATAGGACCCTTGGGCTTGGTATGCCAATATGGACTCCTTCCTTTTGAAAGTGGGATTCATCGGATGCTATTTTTATCCTAATGTCTATTCAAGTATGAAGGTGTTGGAATTGTTGTTGTTGTCATTGATTTCATGTATATTGGATATTGGATGTATATGTCGAGGATATTGAGAAAATTGTAATAAATAAAGGTTGTATGTATTCAGTGTTTTCTCTAGGCTTTGATCTGGAATATGTTGTTATGCTAGTGAGGATATAAAGTATTGTTCATGATTATTGGATGTTGGTATATCTATATTTTCAATTTTTGGATCATTGTAGAGTGCTAGTTATGTTCACCAGTTGTGAACTGTGCTTTTTTGTGTATCTAGTTGAGGTTTGAGAGAAATGTAGTTGCTTTATATTTCTTCTTGTTTGAGTTTTTTGACTTGTTGTTCTTAGGATAAGTTGATGAGGTCATGTTCAAGAAAAATTTATTGACCAAAAATATTAGATCATGTTAAGGTTGAGTGTGCTTAATTGATTTATTTTTTTACACTATTTTTGGTTGACCTTGTGTTAAACACTACTTATGAAGTTTATGGAAGAATTTTGAGGTGTGTTGGGACTTATTTAGGTCCTCATGAAGTGTTTGTTTTGGTCACCCTCATTCTAATTCCACTATAGAATGTTTTGGCACTCACCTAATTTGAATTTGTAAATACAAATGGTATGTGGCCGACTTTGGATGAGTTTCAAAGCTGAATATGGTATAAATATAAGTTGTGATTTTTGAGAAAGGTGAATGAATGAAAGAGCAAGATAGATGTGAGACAGATGTGAAATAGTGTGTGGTTGATGTGAGTTTGAGTAGATCAATGAAAAATTCAAGTGGCAAGTTTTCAGAGGCATTGAGTTGAAGGTGTACTCTATCATTCAACCATTTCTGCAAGTGTGTGAGTGAATTACGGTGAAAATATTTATTTCATTGAGATTGTTTTCTCTCTATAAAAAATCCCATATGTCTTCTTTTTTATTTATGTGGCAGTGAGCCTTTCAAGTGGTTAACCCTTACTCGATAGTGAGTCATGTTCTGGATAGTGAGTTGTTTTGGTAGTGAGATTTTTTGATAGTGATCCTTTGTATTTGTTTTTGATATTCTCTATATTGTGAGCAAATACTCATTATAGTTTTTCCCTTATTGGGTTTTCCATGTAAATCTAGTGTTATTGTTTGAATGGTTTTGCTTCATTCATTTTATACTTTTTCACTTAATGATTAATCATATTAGGATACCAAAGGATTTAAGAATGATAATAGATTTGATCTATGGTGAAAGTTTTTAAGCTTAAATTTTCTACAACTGATTCACCCCCCTCTTAGTTGTCTTGTTCAACAATTGGTATCAGAGATTGGTTCCTTGGAGAAGATCTTAACTGCTTTAGGAAGGTCCAAGATTTTGAACAAGATCTTTATTGACTATCCTAGGTTTGATGGGACTAATTATGCCCTCTAGAAAATAAATATGGAAGGATATCTAGAGAACTATGGATATGATATTGAGAAATCTTATAAGACTACCTACACTCCTCCTACTAATGGTCTGAGTACAACTAATGAAATCAAGGTTCATCAAGCAAACAATAAGCCAAAGTTCATTATGAAGAATAGCCTTTCACATACCAAATTGATTAAAATTCAAAATCTAAAGACTACTAAAGAGGTCTGAGAGGCATTGGAAAAGATTCATGAAGGAGATGAAAAGATCAAAGAATCAAAGTTGCAAAATTTGGAGGCAAAGTTTGAGATCCTGCATATGTCTGAAGATGAGAACATTAAATCCTATGTACATAGAGTGGATGAACTGGTAGGTGGAATACAAGGACTTGGTGCTACAGTAGATGAATCCAATATTGTAAAGAATATTATTAGAACTCTCCCTAATGCATCCAATGAAAAGGTGTCTTCTATTAATGAATTTACAGATTACAAAACTTATACTAAAAACTAGTTATTGGGTACTCTAACATCATTTGAAATGAGAAATCCTATCTTGATAAATGGATCCAAGATAGAAACTAATTTCAAGGCTACAAGAGTTGAAGATCCAGATGAAGAGAACCTTAATGAAGTAGAAGCTACCTTTATAAGAAGGATGAAAAAAGGCTTCGATAAGTATGAAGGTAAGTTACCCGAAGGTAAGTTACCCTTTAAATGCTTTAGTTGTGGGTGAATAGGTCATTATGCTTTGAGATGTCTACAAAGAGCTAAAAAGAATAAACATAGATTAAGAAAAGAAAACAAAGGGAAGAAAATTAAGAGAGAATATTATGTGAATGAAGATGCTAGTATTTCTAATGAAGAATTTGATTATGGAGATTTTGATGACAATGAATTCTTGTTATTTTCTATAAAAAAATGAATCTACTTTTGCTAATACTGAAAGACAGGTAAAAGAAAATTCTCCATAGAAATTTGAAGATACTATAATATATGTTTTTCATTCTAAATAGGAAAAGAACTACTAGGTTGTTGATAATGGTTGTTCACATCACATGACCAATGACAAGAGTAATTTTGCTAAATTTGAAAAATATGATGGAGGCTTAGTTTAGTTTGGAGATGATACTAGTGCTAAGATTTGTGGGATAGGTTCAGTAAGTTTTGATGGAAAGCATAATATTGATGATGTTTACTATGTTAAGGGCTTAAGGCATAATCTCTTGAGTGTTGGATATATGTGTAGTAAGGGATATAATATTGTATTCAAGGATGAGAGATGTGAAATCAAGAAAGGATCCAAAATAGTGGTTGCTATAGGAAATAAGTTAGAAGGAAATATTTATCATCTTAATGGTGTTGATGGACATTGTTTTATGTCTCAAATTAATGATAGTTGGTTATGGAAATGGAGGATGTGTCATATGAATTTTGACAACTTGGCAAGGATCAGTGCAGTACAAGTTGTAAGAGATTTTCCAAGGATTACAAAGCCTGTTATTGTTGTTTGCAAAGATTGTTAGTTTGGAAAGAAAGCGAGAAACTGCTTCAGGTCAAAGGAACAATCTACTACCCTACTATCGGATTTGATTCATATAGATCTTTTTGGTCCTACAAGAGTAAGAATTTTACAAGGTGGTAGGTATTTTATGCATTTGATTGATGATTACTCTAGATATACATGGGTTACTTTTCTCAGAGAGAAATTTGTTGCATTAGATAGATTCAAGACATTTAAGGCTATGGTTAGGAATGAAACAAATTTGAGAATAAATTGTTTGAGGTCTAACAGAGGTGGTGAAATCACCTCTAATGAGTTTAACATGTTTTGTGAAGTTCATGGAATAAAGAGACATTTGTCTACTCCTAGAACTCCCCAATAGAATGGAGTTGTTGAAAGAAAGAATAGGTGGATTCAAGAAGATGCTAGATCAATGATTATAGAGGCACATCTACCGGAAGTTAACTGGAGAGAAACTATGAATATTGTTGTTTATGTGTTTGATCGAGTTCAAGCAAAATCTAATAGTACTAAGACCCCCTATGAGCTGTGGTGTGGAAGAATTCCTACTATCAAGTATTATAAGGTATTTTGAAGTAAATTTTATATCATAAGGGATGAAGAAAATTTAGGGAAGTTTGATGCTAGATGTGATGAAGGTATCTTCCTTGGATACTCTACTAGAAGCAAAGGTTATAGATGTTTCAATAAAATTCTAAGAAATATTGTACAAAGCACAAATTTCAAGGTGGATGAAGCAATAAATAATTCAAATGAAGTTGATGGATATGTATTGGATGAACTTGATTGCATGGAAGTTGAAGAAGTTGTGGAAGAATAGGAAAAGAAAAATGAAGAAGAAAAGGCTCTAGTGGTGTCCCCAAAGACACCTAAATATTTGCAAAAGAATCACTCACAAGATCAAATCATTGGAGACAAAAGGAAAGGAGTATCGACCAGAAGAAAAGCTTCTGCTGATGCTGAAATAAATCTATGTTTACTTTCTGAAGTTGAACCTAAGATAGTAATTTAAGCATGTAAAGATGATCATTGGATAATTCAAGCTATCAAAGGAAAACCTATGTAGATTGAGAAGAATCAAACATAGGAATTGGTCCCTAGATAGGCAGATAAAAACATAATTGGATCAAAATGGGTATTTAGAAACAAGTTGAATGAGAATGGAGAAGTGGTCAACAATAAAGCAAGATTTGTGTGTAAGGGCCAATCATAACTAGAAGTTATATATTTTTAGGATATCTTTGCTTTGATGGCAAGGATCGAAGCTATCAAAAAAAAATTGGCATTTTCTGCACATAAAGATTTTAAAGTTTATCAGATGGATGTAAAGTGTACATTTTTTAATGGTGAGTTAGAAGAAGTATGTATGGAACAATTAGAAGGATTTCAATTATCAAATCAACCAGATGTGGTTTGCATATTGAAGAAGGCTTTATATGGATTAAAGCAAGCTCCTAGAGCTTGTTATGCAAGGTTGGACAAATATTTGATTTAGCAAGGTTTTAATAAAGGTACAACAAATAGTAATTTATATTTCAAAATTGAAAATGACAAGATCTTGACAGTAGTTGTATATTTTGATGATATTATCTTTGGAGGAAATGAAACAATGTGCAAAATGTTTGCTAAAGAAATGAAAAAAGATTTTGAGATTTTTATGTTTGGTGAGATAAATTTCTTTCTTGGATTGCAAATCAATCAAATAGAAAAAAGGATCATAGTTAAAATATTTAAAATGTTGCAAGATGGTGTGTCCCTTGGTCTTCCATGTCCAACAAGGCACTTGGGTTTGTGACATGGCTTAACCACATCTTGTTGATCTTACATAAATCTGCTAGTTGTATCGGGCATTGATAGGTCAATCTTTTGGTGTAACAACAACCACCAATGTAACAATTGGTATCAAAGTTGAGTTCATAGGTTCAATCCCCTCACTTGTGCTAGGGGAATTGTTGCAAGATGGTGTATCCCTTTGTCTTCCTTGTCCAGCATGATGCTTAGGTTTGTGACATGGCATAACTTCCTCTTGTGGATCTTACATAAATCTAGCAGTTGTATTAGGCATTCACAGGTCAATCTTTTGGTGCAACGACAACCACCAATGTAACATAAAAGAGATATTGACGAAGTTTGGAATGGATGCTTCCAAAATAGTATGCACTCCTATGGTGATTGGCTGCAAATTGAGAAAACATGATGATTCACCTAAGGCTAATCAAAGCAAGTATAGATCTATGATTGGAGGATTGTTGTATTTAATTTCTACTAGATTAGATATCATGCATGTGGTTTGTGTTGTGGCTATATTTCAAGAAGAACCTAAAGAAACACATGTTGTTGTTAAGAGGATATTTAGATATTTGAATGACACTCTATATTATGGATTCTCCAGTATCCTATGGATACTGATTTTACACTAAATGCTTATACAGATGCAAATTGGATAGGTTTTTTCGATGAAAAAAAGTACAAGTAGTGGTGCATTATTTCTTGGTTGCAGATTGATGTCATGGTTGAGTAAAAAGCAAGATTATGTTTCCTTATCCACTACAGAAGCTAAGTGTATTGCTACAACATCTTGTTGTACACAAGTTTTATGGATGAAATAGAAATTGAAAGATATCAAGGTAATGTATGATGATCCCATTTCTATCTTATGTGATAATAAAGGTATAATTAACACTTCAAATAAGCCAGTAGTGCACTCAAGGAAAAAGAATATATCTATTAGGTATCACTTTTTGAGAGAGAAGGACTTGGAGAATGAAGTAAATCTTAAGTATGTACCTATAAAGAATTAGGTTACTGACATATTTATGAAGGCTCTTCCTAAAGATACCTTTGAGTATCTTTGGGAGAAGTTAGGGGTCATTTCCCCTCCTTTTCTGAATAGATGCATATGGAGATGCATCAGTATGGTGGATCTATAGATCTATCTTTCTTCTAAACTAATGTTTGGTGGATACCTCTTAAGGGGAACAAGTATTTTCTTGTGTTTTCATTGAAAATTTGTTTAGGTATACTCCTAAGGGAGAGTATTAAGTACTAATAGTGTTGTTAATGTCAAAGGGGAACAATGTTAAAAAACAAAATCCCTTTCCTTTGACTTCAAAGGGGGAGAAGAGTATCATTTCAAAAAAAATTATTTGGAGAGAGTATCTACTAAGGGAGAGAAAGTAAAATCATGAGAAAGTGTGTTCAAAGCTATTGTGTTGTTTTGATGGTTTTTCACATCATGTGTTGCCATCAATGACAAAGGGAGATATTGTTGCAAGTATGACTTGGTGTTGTCATTGATGTCAACTGGTCAACTAGTTGTTATCATTGATGTCATGTATATTGGCCTATTTGATGTATATGTCGAGGGTATCGATAAAATTGCAATAAAGAAAGGTAGTAAGTATTTTGTGTTTGCTCTGGGTTTTTCTCCAGACTGTGTTATGCTAGTGAGAATTTGAGGTATTGTTCATTATTGTTGGAAGCTACTATATCAAGATTTTGGGTTTCTGGATCATTGTACAATATGAGTTATATTTACTAGTTGTGAACCATGCTTTTTTGTGTATCTGGCTAAGGTTTGGGAGAAATTTATTTGCTCTAGATTTCTTCTTGTTCAAGTTTTTTGGCTTGTGATTTTTAGGATAAGTTGATGAGGTCATGTTCAAATAGAATTTATTGACCGAAAATATTGGATCATGTTAATTTAAACTATGCTTAATTGATTTATGTGATTTACATTAGTTTTGGCTGACCTTGTGTTAAACACTACTTACGAAGTTCAAGGAATCATGTAGAGGCATGTTGAGAGTTATTTAGGTATTCATTAAGTGTTTTTTTTGTCACCCTCATTCTAATTCCACCATATAATGTTTTGGAATTGATTTAATTTAAATTTATAAATACAAATGGTGTGTAACTAACTTTGGATTAGTTTCAAAGTTGAAGATTGTATAAATATAAGTTGAGATGTTTGAGAAAGTTGAATGAATGCAAGAGTGACATAGATACTAGATAGATGTGAATTAGTGTTTGATTGATGTGGGTTTGAGTAGATCAATGTGAAATTCAAGTGGCAAGTTTCTGAAGGTAGTGAGCTAAAGGTGTACTGGGTATGTGCAGGATCATGATGGGCCAAAATGTGGCAATATGATGGGTATGTGGCCGATGACTATTTTTTTACCCAAAATTGATGAAATAAAAAGGGTTTTTAAAGGAGATTCTCAACTTTCCACCGATATAAATTATGCTTTACTTTGAATTTAATAAGTAATTATTATTCATTTTTTTATTCAAATTATGACTAAAGTATTGACTGAAAAAAATCTATAGCTTTCAAATGATATCACATTTTTTGAACCCAAAACATTCATCGCATTCTATGCTTCGCATACTATAGGATTAAAAAAAGAAAAATTGAATTTCATGAAGTTTTGACCAAGTTAAGGTGGTCAAACATACGAGTTTTTATATATTTTTTAAAAGTTGTAATAAAAAATTCATAATTAATTATTTACTTGGAAAAAAATTACAAAAAAATATGTCACATCAGGGCATGAGTCATCTACTTATATCTAAAATATTATAAAAAAAATATTATCATTTTATTGTTGTTAGGGTGGTCAAACAGTCACCTACTTATTTTTTCCCTAAAATTTAAGTACCATTCGAATTTCAAATTTTCACCAAATAATTCTTTTTTAAACAAACCTAGTAGTTTAGAAACTACATTCAATTTGCTACAGATTCTATTCTTACATATTTTTGAAATAATATAGATAACTTATTCAAAATTTTACGTCAAGTTGCCTAACTCTGATTTTTCTGAATTTTTTGCCACTTAATGGCTTGTTTCTCCCATGGTGATCCTACACATACCCTACTCTATCATTCAAGAATGTATGCAAGTGTGTGAGCGAATTGTGGTGGAAATATCTATTGCATTGATATTTTTTTCTCTAGATGCAACGAATATATTCTATCTTCTTTTGTATTTATGTGGAAATGAGCCATCTGAGTGGTTAACCCTTACTAGAAATTTAGTCATGTTCCATACAGTGAGTCATGTTTTGGCAGTGAGCTTTTCTAGCAGTGAGCCTCTATATTTGGTTGTGATATTCTCTATATTGTGAGTTAATCCTCACTATGTTTTTTCCCTTATTGGGTTTTCCAAATAAATCTAGTGTTATTGTGTGAATGGATTTGCTTCTTTCCATTTCTGCTTTTTCACTTAATGATTAATCATATTAGAAAAATAAAGGATTTGTGAATGATAATAGATCTAATCTCTAGTGAAATTTTTTAAGCTTAAATTTTCTACAACCAATTCAGCCACCCTCACAGTTGTCTTTTTCAACAATGTCTACATTTATATTAAGATGATACACACACCTTCATGGTTCTCTACATTAATGACTTGTTAATCATAGGAATTCACTCATCCACTATTTGGGTAGTGAAAACTAACCTACATGATTAGTTTTTTGTTCCAGACTTGGGCTTATTGCACTACTTCTTGGGGATTGATATCACTTTTTCTTCATTAGGCATCACTCTTGTACAACTAAGTATGCACTTGATATGATCCACAAGTTTCACATGATTAATTGTAAGCCTACACTAATATAATTTTTATCAAGGGTCAAACTTAATGCTAAGTGTTCTTCACCCTTGGTGGATGAAACTTTGTATTGAAATTTTTTTGGTAGTCTCATCTATCTAACTCATACAAGGCCCAAAATTTCATATGATATAGGCATGGTCTCTTGATTCATGCAGGAGCTAGATGAGCTACACTAGAATGTAGCTAATAAAATTCTTCACTACATCAAGGGTACTCATAATAATGGGATTCACTATGTAGCATGCATGGATTTTGACTTGGTTGAACACAAATTAAAATTGGGTGGGTAATTCTCAAGATCGCAAGTCTATTTTAGGTTATTGTTTCTCCCTTGTGTAAACATGGGTTTTGGTAGGTACCTTAATGTTCTCTTTCACTTCTAGGGTATTTCACCTAAAAGGAAAGGAATAGGGTAAAAATGGCTATGGTCACACTCAAGATTAATGTAATATGGATGAAATATTCCTAGATGATATTATCTAAATGCAAAGGATTGATGAAATAGATTGAATGAATGAGGTGTACCTGGAGATTGAAAGCTAATGTGGAGAGGTTTTGGAATGTTACAAAGTTTACTATTGAAGCCCACTAGGACTCATTCACCACAAATGGCAAATTAGTCATATTTCTAGTCAAAACTGCTAGAATAAGTTTTGGGATGTCGGGAATAGGAAACTTCAAAAAATACTTTTTCCACCCTAGCTGTGGGAATCATTCACCATAGATGGTGAATTAGTCCACCTGTAGATTTCTAAAAATTCAAGGGTCAACTCTATGGGTCCTGATTTGCACTTTTTTGCCTGATAGGTTGTTGAATCTGAATCTAGAAAATTTGATGGGAAAGTGTTCTACAAGCTTCAAATAGGTTTTTTTCACTTTGAATGATCTTCAACAATTTGATAACACTTTTAAGACCCATCTCTTTGACAAATCTACATACAAGACTTGCAAAAGACACATGCAAAGAGGGGGAAAAGTGTTAAGGGTTAGAGTATAGGGGTTTTCCTTGGTCAAACCCTAGTTTAGTAATCAAACCCTTAAAAATGAAATAAAATAAAGATAAAATGATGAAAAAATAACATTCAATGTCATAAACTCACCAAACCCTTAATGTTGAAGTTTGAAGATATGTTGCTCCAAGATTCTTGAATGTTTGAATGTTATGATGGATTGAATGCAAGAATGAATACTTGAATGAATGGGGGGTTAAAATGAATAAAAAATCATATAATTATGCCCTAATTTCCCAAAAATACATCACAAGCTGACCTTATGTCTTAAGAAACAAAAACCTACCAATAATTTGAATTTATTTTGAATTTTGTGACAAGAGGGACTCATTCACCCCTAATGGAAAATGGGTCCCACTCAAGGAATATGAATGGGTGTTAGGAATTAAGTTTTCTTAAACGATTTTTTGTGTTTATATTTAAAAATATTCTTAATTAAGGCCTTTAATTGCATAAAGGGGTCAAATAAAGCATAAGAAAGGTGTATTTATTAATGACAAGCCTAGAAAAGCATGAAAGTTTGTTACAAGACTTTACAACACTTTAAAATAAGACTTGGTACATGATAAATAGGAGGTTTGTAGGTGAATTATAATAAGAAGAGTCTAGAAAAGTGTGAAAATGTATTATAACAGTTCACAACACTTTTATAAGACGTCATTCTTAATGATTTATAAAGATTCAAGACCTAATGTGAATGTGTGGGCCACATTGCAACATTAAATCAAGGGAAAACCAAGCCAATTAAGTACAAGGAGGAAAAAAAAAAGAAAAAGTAGAAGGGTTACTTTTTTTGTGTTCACATTTAGCCCCACTTTAGTGAGAGGATGAACTTGCTTCAAACTCACACTAAAGTAGAGCAATGCATCTCAAGAGGGGTTACATTAAACTAATGCTCAGCAAGATGGGACAAAAACAGTAAAGAGGGATGATCAAGCCCCTAGGATGAAGATCCCATGGAAAACTAAACACAATCACAAAGAATGCACATGAAATCGAAAGAGAGGAAAAGGAAAGAGAAAAATGAAAGAAAGAGTCAGATCAAGATTCTATCATTTGTCAAACCCATTGTGGATTAGAGATAGGTTATTTGTCTAGAAATAAAATGCATACTCACTCTGGGGTGATGGAACTCATGGTTTTTCATTAGGTGAGAAAGCCCAAAAGGTAAGAAACATGCACTCACAACTGGTATGTAGTCACAAACACATAGGTGGCTATGGGGAAAGTCATGCCTCAGAATGGGCTTCCCGCTCAACTATACCAAAGTTATGACTCCTAATAACTTTAATAAGGTGCCTAAAAGAAAAATGTTGTTTCATGCTTCATGAGACAAGCAAAGATTTGTATGCTTAGAACTCATGAACAAATGTGATGGCACCATAGCCATGCAAGATGTGTTATGCAAGGTGGCCATATAAATTAAAAATGTAGCATGCAAAGAATGTTCAAAGGATTCTTGATTAGTTCATGCAAGTTCTATAACTTAGGGAACATTGTGTCTAATGTCTCCAAGAGAGGACCAATCAAATAATAGAATATTCACAAGTTAGGGGATGCAGTGCTTCACATCATGGCACTAAGAGGAATGTAATATGCTAAGATAGATCATGCTTATGAAGGACACTATACCCAATGTCATCCACAAAGTGAAAAATGAATCATGTGAGACAAGAAGGTTGCACTAAGAACCAAGAAAAAGAAAAATACAAAATGAATAATGCCAATGTATGCCCCCACTTTAAAGGAATTGCTACACATTGTTCTGTGAGAAATTACTTTAAAGTAGGAAATGAAAAATCTAAAAATAAATAAGAAATGAGAGCCAACTTGGAAAGCCCCTATGCCAAGTCATATTTTCAAGTAAGGCTACGTCATGTGAAGGAAAGGATGAAAAATGAAATGAAGGGTTTTCCCCAAAATGAAAATGCCAAACACATAGGGGATCTATGGATTTGGGGTCAGTATGTTCATTAATGCAATGTTTTCATTAAAAAACTTAGAACTATCATCATTCCCCAAGTACACATAGAACTAGAAGAATGACACAAAGAGAGTGAAAAGAAAAGAAAAATAATTTGTTTTGGTTCAACATGTAAGAGAAATAGGATGTCTCAACCTTTGCATTGTCCCCAAAAGGAAAACAAAAAACAAAAGGTGAAAAGAGAAAAGAAAATGGTGGAATGAAAAAGAAAGCCTTGTGGGTAAACATGAAGGAGATATTTTAGTCTCAATGCCTCACATCATCCCCAAAAAGAAAACACAAAAAAAAAGTGAAAAAGAAAATAGAAAGACCTTTTGGGTCAACATGCAAGAGACATAGGTCATCTCAACGCTTTGTGTCATACCCAAAAGGAAAACACAAAATAAAATAGAAAAAGAAAAATTTAAAGAAATGTACGATATATAGAAGAATGAAGGGAAAAATAGAGGAATTGCACAAAAAGAGAGAAAATTAAACAACACGTCACAAGGGTTCACATTACACACATGAAAACGCACCAAAGAAAAGAAAATAAAAATGTAAAAGGTTAGTAAGGAGAATGCAAGTCAACCATCTAACAAGTCATCCACCTCCCAATTATGTGTAAAAGGAAAACAACTGGTGATATGGAAAAGAGAAAGGGTTGAACTAGGTGAAGTACCAGGCTCATCATTTTGTATAGAAGATATCTCGGTTAAGATCATAGATGAGAAAAATAATGTGTTTAATTCATTATGTATGTCTTCATTGATTTTTGTTGTTTCCTCATCATCATCGAAGTTAATCACAATAGGAGGATTAATGATTATACCTAAAGGAGAGTGTATCTCTTGTTGTGATTTTTGTATTGGAGTACTTTATGATGGGTCAAGAGGAGGGTTGTGATGCATTACTTCTATCAAGTGGAGATTATGATTTTCTTTTTTTTCTTCTTCATGTAATTGATGAGAAGGAGATGACATCAACACATACACTCCCTAACTCCTCAGTTTCTTTTGATTCTATTTTGAAGTTGTGTGGGTGTAAGAGTGGGTTGATCCACCATAGGCCCATTTTCTTCCCTAAGGGGAGGAACAAAAGGAACCATAGGAGGTGGTTCAATCACTTTCTCTTTTACTTGATAAAAAATTTTTATGCGAGGGGGCATGACGGGGTTGGTTTCATTATCTCTTGGGTGTTTGGATGATGAAGGTGAAGTTTTTATTGGTCATTGATCTTGATTTGTTGGTTTAGGTTTAGGTTGAAGCATTGTCTCATCTCGGATGAGAGTGTCAGAAGTGGACGAGAACATTTTGTGAAGAGACAATTATGTGATTTATTTGGCTTTGAAATTTTTATTGATAATAAAAAAGAATCCTTTGTGAGGTGTTATGGGTTCCATGGTCTCAGGCCAAAAGGTTTCCAAGGTAAAGTTTCCTTTAGAAGAAAATGGTTTAAAGCCACTATGGTAGACAGTAAATATTTCATTGTCGAGTGGAAACTTCAAACATTTGTGAATGACTAAAGGGATAGCTTTCATCAAGCAAAGCAATGGATGGCCTAGCCATAGATGAAACTGATCCAACTATGGAATGATAAAGAATGTTACATCCAATATTTTAGATCCTATCTGCAATGGAAGGATGATCAATCCTATCGTAGGGCATGCAAACCTATTATGTGTCTTGATCCATGCTATTGGTTTGTCATATTCATCTTGATAAAGATCATGTAATACAAAAAACTCTTCCATGATCACATTCTTGTCATAGGCGGGATCTATTAATATCCCATTAATGAGCTATTCATAGATGTGGTCGGCTATGTAAAGAGGACCATCAAGAAGATTTTTTAGCATGTATTGAGAAGAAAAAGTAATATCAAGAGATTTCTTAGTTTGGCCCTTATGAGGGATAACGTCTATCAGACCCACCATTTCATCCATAGGATTAGCATGGGTAACATGAGGAGTAAGATTATAATGTTCATCATTTGTATCGACATTCATCACATCATTGTTTGAAGGTTCACTAGCTTTGATAAATGAAATATTGTGTTTAGGCATTGGGTTGGTAAAAATTTACAAATTTTGGTTGGGAGGGGCAACAGACTTATTGCCTTGATCATTGGCATCCGTAATGGATAGACAACTAGAATCAATGAGGTCTTGCACTAGGTGTTTAAGATGCTTACACTATTATGTGTCATGTCCATTTTGGTGATGAAAATGACAATAAGAATTTGGTTTAAATGTCAGGGGTAAGGGTTTAGTAGGATCAAGTGGTTTAACAATAGGAAAGGTGATCATTTGTTGTTGTAAAAGTTGAGTCATCATGTTATGAAGGGTATCAGGAAAAGGTGTAAACTGTCTCTTTAGATCCCCATAATTAAAGGGCACCATTATTTCAGCTATAGCAACTTGGTTATTAATGGGTGGAGTTGGTTTTTGAGGAGGGGGGTTGAATTGTAAGAATCCTTTATTTTGTTTTCTAAAGTGTTGTGACTTGTTTGGGTTGACATGTTTAGATTTCTCAGCTTGGCTAGAAGTGGACTTGGCATCATGACTACTAACCAAATTGTGATAGTCACAAAGGGCTATACATAGATGCAGAAAAGAGGAAAATTTCATCATGGTCAATTTATCTTGAATGTGGCTTTTTAAATCTTTAATGAACATCTTTTGGAGATGTGGATTAGGAACCTTGACATTGATTTGAGCATAAAGTGACTAATAGAGTGAGATGAAATTGGTTACCATTCCATCCACATTTTGTTTACATCTCATTAAATCAGCCAATGTATTTTTGGGAGTCATGTGCACTTGGAAATGATTTATGTATGCATCAACAAGCTCATTAAATGAACAAATTGAGTTGTTTGGTAAAGATGAAAACCATTCCAAGGCAGTGTCCTTTAAAGTCCTAGGAGACAATTTAGCTAACAATTTATCATCAAGGGCAATTCACTACATAAGGTGGTATAGGCATTGACATGAGTAGTAGGATTGCCCTTCCCTTTGTACTTCTCAAATATAGGTATATCCATTCCTTTTGGCATTAGTGTTCTTAATATTTCCAAATATAATGGGATGATACAGACATAATAAGTGGGTGGTGCATTTTGGCTTTGGTTTATGGTGGATATTTGTTGTTGCATAGAAGAAACAGTGTGGAAGAGTTGTGTGATGAGAGGATTAGGATAGGTGGTAGAGGGTGGAAGAGAGAATAGGGATGGAGTGTATGTAGTAGTAAGACAAGTGAAGGGAACACTGATAGGTAGGAAGGTGGTAGAGGAAAGAACATTTGATGCCACAAAGGAACTAGAAGTGCTAGGAGGAATATTGAAGGAAAGAGTCACATTACTAACATATTGCATGACTGTTGCAACTTGGGGAGTGGTGTAGGTAGGTATGGATGATATGGTTTAAGGTGGGGAAATGTGAGGTCCTCCATGGTTAACCACGGTGTTTGTTGGTTGAGATGCACTAGAGGTTGAAGGAACATGTTTTTGATATATCTCAACAATTTTTTTCACAACGTCTAGGACTTAATCACTTTGAAGCATGTGATGGATGTTTTCTATAGTGGGAATAGTAGTGGCTAAAATTTTTTCAAGACTTACTTGACGTTGGAGATGTGTTAATTCCTCATGAATGTTAACTATTTTTCCATTCGGTATGGAATCAATTTGTGTGTCAACATGTTTGCTTCCTAAATGCAAGGAGTTACTAAAGGTATTTTTCATGCCTAATGCACTATTATCAATACCAAGAGTAGTAGCTTAGGAAAATCCAAGGTCCACAACAAATGTGTTATCACAGGATTCCATGGGTCATGAAATTCTCACTAACATATTATCAATAGGGAACCAAACACTCGTACAAAGGCTACTAAAGGCAGGGTGGCAAATGAGTCCAGCGATGATTTTTTTTTGAAATTTTTCAGAAAATTTAAGCTGAATTTTATGCTTTTGAAATTGGCTAATGCAAAACTATGATGCATATTCAGAATTTTAGTGTTTTTAAATGATTGGAAATGCAAAAATGATCTTTTCACTAATGCAATTTTGAAAACCCTAGGATGCAAAACAATGTAAAATGTAATGCAATGTTGATGCAAGCCAGCCCTAGGATGTCAATGCACTTGAAATTAGAAGTAAAAATTTTCTAAAGATGGGTTCACCAAAATGTAAACATGGATTTTGGTACCCTAATGTTCTCTTTCACTTCTAGGGTCTTTCACCTACAAGGAAAGGAATAGGGTAAAAACCGACTATGTTTACACTCAAGATTAATGTAATATATGGATGAAATATGCCTAGATGGGATTATTTAAATGCAAAGGACTGATAAAATAGATTGATTTGGTATGCAAAACTAAGAAATGCAAAGTGTTTGAAAACACATTGTGATATGCAAAAAGAACTAAAAACATAAACAAACAATAACAAAACTTAATGAAACTGAAAGAGGTGCACCTGAAGGCTAAAAGCTAATGTGGAGAGGTTTTGGAATGTTGCAAAGTTTACTGTTGAATCCCATAGGGACTCATTTGCCACATATGGTAAATTAGTCTTATTTATGGTGAAAACTACTAGAACAGGTTTCAAGATGTTAGGAACAGGAAACTTCATAAAATACTTTTTCCAGCCTAGATATGGACTCATTTGCCACATATGATGAATTATTCCAACTACAAATTTATAAAATTCAAGGGTCAACTCTGTGGGTCCTTATCTACACTTTTCTACCTAACAGGTTGTCGGATTTGAATCTAGAAAATCTAATGGGAAATTGTTCTCCAAGCTTCAAATAGGGTTTTTTTGACTTTTAATGATCTTCAACAATTTGATGACACTTATAAGACCTATCTCTTTGAAAAATCTACATACAAGACCTGCAAAACACACATGCAAAGAGGGAGAAAAGTGTTAAGGGTTACATTATAGGGGTTTTCCTTGGTCAAACCCAAATTTGGTAATCAAACCCTTAAAAATGAAATAAAATAAGGAGAGAATGATGAAAAAATAACATTTAATGTCATAAAATCACCAAACCCTTGATGTTGAAGTCTGAAGATACGTTGCTCCAAGATGCTTGAATGCTTGATTGAATGATTAACGATGCTAGAATGCTTAAATGTTATGATGGATTGAATGAAAGAATGAATACTTGAATGAATGGGGGGTTAAAATGAATAGAAAATCTTATATTTATACACAATTATGCCCTAATTTCCCAAAAATATATCATAGACTAACCTTGGGTCTTAAGAAATAAAAACCACCAATAATTTGAATTTATTTTAATTTTTATGCCAAGAGGGACTCATTCACCCCTAATGGTGAATGGGTCCCACTAAAGGCATGTGAATGGGTGTTGGGAATTAATTTTTCTTAAATGATGTTTGTCAAGTTTATATTTAAAAATACACTTAATTAAGTCCTATAAGTGCATAAAGGGGCCAAATAAAGCATAAGAAAGGTGTATTTATTGATGAAAAGCCTAGAAAAGCATGAAAGTTTGTTACAAGACTTTACAACACTTTAAAATAAGACTTGGTAAGTGATAAAAAGGTGGTATGTAGGTGAATTATAATAAGAAGAGTCTAGAAAAGTGTGAAAATTTGTTACAACACTTTTACAAGACATCATAAAGTCTTAATGATTCATAAAGATTCAAGACCTAATGTGCATGTGTGGGCCACATTGAAACATTAAATCAACATTAAATCAAGCCAATTAAGCACAAGGAGGGACAAAACAAGAAAAAGTAGAAGGGTTAATTTTTCCATGTCCACGCCTTGGTTTAGGTCCAATTTGTTGGTCAAGCAAGAAGTGGTCTACTATTTCTCTTTCATCTATCAAGGTTCAGTAACAAGGAGTAGTTAATGCTACTACTAAGGCAATTTGGCTTTAGAAAATTATCACTCAGTTTGGAATTCCCTTGTAGATGCCCATAGTCATCTTTTGTGAGAACGAGAGTACTATTCAAATCTCTTGCAATCTAGTCCATCATCAGTAGACCAAGAACATTGAGATCTACATGCACTATAGTTGAGAGTTGATTCAGTCAGAGATCATTAATCTTAAGTACTATCCAAAATCAAATCAAACTACAAGAATCTTCACCAAACCCTTCACTGAGAGAAAGTTCCTTCATTTGTAAGCTTTTCTTAGGGTGCATTTGGTGTCCTCCTTGGGAGGGATACTTCATCCTTCTCTCATTATCTCTCTAATTTTGGGGGTGTTCTCTCTCTATTTATGGGGGGATTTTTTCTTCTTTTGGGTGAACTTGATATGTACATGGTACCTAACATGGCCTCATTTGCAAAGACCCATCATCTTTTACATCCTCCTAATTTATTCTTAAGTGGAGGTTTTGTTGTAGGTTTTTATTTTCCTATTGGATATTTATCTTTCCCTTAATTATAGGTTTACCCTACACATTTATTAAGATTTCTTAAAATAAAAAAGTGAGTTTCTTATTTAATGACTAGGAGATAAAGTGATTAGTTATCTCCACCCTTTAAGGGTGAAGTATTTACTTTTCATCACTTTATTTAATTTTGGTAGTTATTGGTGGTCAATTCTCATTAGTTGATTTGTCACCTCCATCCTCTCCTTATTTCTATATAAACTCACTATCTAGCTTGTATTTATCTTCTTAGAAGCTCTTAATGCAATTATTTCATCCTGATATTGCATAATCTCTCAAAGTTCTAGTTTGCATTAGTTATGTTTTTCTAATTTATATAACTTTATTTTCTCTTAAAAAGTTCCTTGGGTTATTCAATCTATTTCAAATTTCTAACAGATTTAACATGAGGAAATAAATAAGAAAGCTAAATTAAAAATAAACATATAAGTAAAGGAGTCAAAGGGCATGAATAAAAAAAACATGAGAAGAAATAAAAATCCAACAAAATTAAAAAAAACATTAAAAGACATAAATTTAAACTAACAAAAATATATATTTAAATTAATAGGCCAAAAAAAAAGTAACTATGAAGTGAACTATCGAAACTAATTAACACTATGTATAAAGGCTTAAGATAGCTCACATAAGCACTTTTTCTTGACCAATTTCTTAATATGTTCCAAATTAATAAACTACCAATTTCAAGATCTTAATTCTAGAAAACTAATATCTATATTCTAAATAATAAAATTTATAAAATTTAAGATTAAATTCATGATACAAATAATGTAATATAGGTAATTTAGGTAGCCTATATAACCATGATTGATTCAAATACATGTTTTCCTCATTGAATCGTCATAACCAAATTGATAGATATAAAAAAAAAATGAAAAAGGGAAAAGATAATCTAGTTTTTCATTCCATCATTCAAAGCATACCCCCACATATTTTCTTCCTTTAAAAATATTTCATTTCATAGTAAATATCTTTTTTAGTTTTGACACATGCATCCCATGTATAATATTTTCATGCAAAAAGGTATCCCAACATTATTCAACCATAGAATTATGAGAAGAATAGGCATAATTACTTAGATTGATATTATTCAAGCTAATCAAGTCAATTTTATGTGTATCGAAAGAATTATAATTAATAAAACATGATACACAAGAACCTTCTCTACTTAAGTTGATAAAATGTGAGATATTATGATTAATAAAATTATATGTATATTTTCTTGAATTCTCATTTTTTCTCATATCAAAGTGGTTTACAATCTTGAATAATAACATGGTAAATCAAGCCTTCCCTTCCCTCTTCTATTTTAAAGAAATCATGAAATCCTTATTCTAGTAGAAGATCTTTTTGATTAAAATGTTTTAATAAATATCATTTGATTCTTTCTCTTCATTAATATTGTATTGATATAGTTGATCATTAGAAAGGAACAAGGTACAATAGTCTTGTAAATAATCATTTAATCATAAGAAATTAGATGTACACTCATAATTATAATTTGTGGTCAGTTCCTCCTTTATTGTCCCAAAATATTTTTCACTTACTAGACTAATATCTTTTTGTTCTACCATGAAATCAGACTTACTAGGGACTCACTCTCATTTTTAAACCTAGAAATATCAACAAACTAAGTGAATTCACTCTCATTAACTCTCTAGTCCATATTAGCCAAAAATAATAATTATGTATGCCTTTTCATATTGGTTTACATCTACTTGTGGGAAAATAGATATGTTAAACTCATCATCTAATTTATGAAAACATAAGAGGTCAAAACCCATCTTATATTTTTATCTAAATTATCAAGGATGCCTAAATGTTAAGTATCACCATAATTTTTATCACCATAGAAAGAGAACAAAATTATCATTGGGTTTATTAGAATAATAAATACATCTTCATCTTTTATTTTATATTAAAAAAAATCACTTACTTTGTTATAATTATTCATAATTAGTATGCCATCATTACCAATATCTCCCTCACCATCCCATGAATGAGAAATAATATTTTATACCTTCAAAATAGTATCACAGGCATAAGTTGTTTGTTAAGATAGTCATCAACTTATTCATCGTGCATCTAACTTTATCATCTCATGTATTTTGATAATTAATTTGAGAAAATTCAATTTACCCTATGTGTTGATCACCTTTTTGACCTTGTATACAAAGAATGCATGATTTTTAAGACCTTCATAATTATCTTCATGAGCCAATCCAAATTATTTATCTCCTCTAGTGCTAAATTGAGGATCATCATGGAATGGAAACAAGTCAAATTAATCCTTACTTATATTCTCATAAGGATAGGAACTTAGGATAAGCTTATCCTAACTTTGATACAAGGAACCACTTCAACCTCATGATGGACATACACATCAACTTGTGATTCATATCTTTTAGTTTTATCTGTGACAATGCAATATTTTAATAAATGTCTGAATCATTTCTTGGTCAAACTATGGAATGAATACCTTTTCAATATTAATAAGATTCTTTAAGTAAGAATTCATCCTTGTGAGGAAAGAAGAAATTAACATCATAAAGCTCAACTATAAAATATATTATATATACACATGGAAAAGCAATACTTGTTAATGAAATATATAGATTTAATAACATTTTATCTACTCTATCTCTCATTGATGGTGTATCAAACTCACCAAGAATATATGAACCCTTTCCTCAATCATGAAAATTCTTAGGTTTATCTAATAAAGCGTAGAAGATTTTATGTATGCTTTCTTTTCATGGTTGTAATTGTTAGGAAATAACACATCAATACCTAGTTCTTTTAATCTATTTCCTACATAACCCCATGAGAGAAAAGCATGCAAACAAGATTACAAAATGAAACAAAGGAAAATATATATAATATAATGGTAGTGGGGGGGAATGAAACCTAGATGGAAGGTTATTGTTGCAAGTATGTGCAGTTAGTGTTTTTCTTGATGTCAACAAGCCTATGTTTTCATTGATGTATATTACTAAATGAGATTGTTGCAAGGGTATGAGAAATTGGTGTTATCCATCCTTTGATTAGTTGCATTATGTTTTCATTAACTAGTAAAGATACTAGTGTCAACCTCTAGTGTTTCTTTGATAAGATTTTGTTTATGGTTGAGGAAGTGTTGAAGATGATGAGGATGTGCCTCTAGTGTAGTCATGGTAGGAGGGTTCCAAAAGGAATAGTCTAAACCATTTAATAGCAAGTCAACATAATGAAAATGACACAATAAATTGATATGTGAACATGAAACTTTGTTGAATTGATAACCTTATATGCAACATAGGCCTCAAGGGAAAATATCTAGGGCTCACAGGCCTACCACAAGGGCTTTTAACAATACAACTAGCCAACTAGCCTTATTACATGCTCCCAAAGGGTTTATGCAAGAATATAATGAGTTTGAATCTTTCTCTAAAACTACTGATCTAAATTCCCCTTACAATGAGCATAAAAGTGTCTAATATTCATTTGCAAGTTGTAGGAGATAAATAAGGCATGTGAATGGGTAGGAAACCCTAGCCAAAAACCTTGTAAATTAGGTGCAAACATGTGGAATTAAAATATCGAGCTAAAATATTTCCATAAAGGCCATGACACCATAGTCATGCTTCCACATTTATGAATTTGTGGATGAAAAGTAGAAACCCCCACAAAATCTACATAAAATTATGGATAGGGATAGCCCTTTAACATAAAGGTATTATACAAACAATAAATGAAGCATGTGAATGGTCATTTTTCACTTGAAATAGTTTAAAAATATATTTAAAATCATCCTTATAGCTCCAAGAATCAGATCTAGTAGTTGGGGAAGTTGTTGCAACATTAAGGGAATTTTTGGGTCTAAATATGAAAAGTTGGTAGATTTATCCAAAATTTCACCCAAAGTTTGAAACTCCAACAAGACCAAAGGTGACGGAAATGGGGAATTAGAAATAGATTTAGACATTTTGAACCTGGTCCAAAAGTCTGAGGGGAGCCCAAAGTTCTAACAAGAGAAAGATGGCAAGACTGGGAATTAAAAAAAGATTTGGACATTTAGACCTTGGTCCAAATGTCTAATCAAGACCCAAAGTTCCAAAAGAACAAAAAGAGGAAGTGGGAATTGAGAATGGAAATGAACATTTGTACTTTATCCAAATGTTTGATCGAGACCCAAAGTTCTAAAAGGATGAAAAGAGGAAGCAAGAACTAGGAGCAAAAAAAAATATGTAGAATTTATCCCAATGTCCATTTAGGACCTAAAACCCTGAGAGGACCTTTTTGAAGAAAAATAAGAATGGGAAATCAGGAATGAACTTAGACATTTGGACTTAGTCCAAATGTCCATTTAGGACTCAAAATCTCAAAACCTAATATTTTTGAAGAAAAAGAAGAATAGGGATTTGGGAATGGACTTGGACATTTTGACTTGCTCCAAATAACTTTTCGAGACTTTAGACCGTGAAGGGACTTTTTTGAAGAAAAAGAAGAATTGGGAATCATGAATGGACTTAAACATTTGGACTTGGTCCAAATGTTCATTTGGGACCTAAAACCTTGAAAGGATCTTTTTAAATAAAAAATAATAGGGAATTAAGAATGGACTTGGACATTTGTAATTGATCCAAATGTTCATTCAAGACCTAAAACCCCAAAAGGACCTTTTTGAATAAAAAGAAGAATCACCACCTTTTCGAGATTATTTCAAATGAATATTTGATTGAATATTGGCAAAGGTAATAGAACTACCAAAGGAATACTTGAGAATGATAAACCCATTAACATTTCTTAGATTGATTATAATTGATGGGAAATAAAAGGGAAGGCACAAGGTGATAACAACTTCCTTTGCTAGGAATCCTTAGAGGAATTTGGGAGAGAAATATTTACATGGTTTAAGATTAGATGGAGGATTCAGATTATGGTTTGGTGGATAGTAGGATAATGCATTTGGATTATGGGTGGATGCAATGGGGTTATTGTACAAAGATGGAGATTGTGATATGGATAGGGGAAGATGGAGGTATGGATGTTGGATAAGAGGGATATAAGAGGAAGATATTGATGGGGGATAAAATGGAATTCTCTTGTTAAAGGTAGCATAAGGGTGTCCAACAAATATGGGTGGAGGCATGATCTGAGAGTTTTTGTTAGCCTTGGCTTAGTCAAAAGACACGGGTGAATGGTGGAAGCTTGGGGAATGCTTTCTAGTGATGATAGCTTCAAGGAGAGTAGTTTCATACTCATCTTGATCAACAAGTCTATCATCAAGGGGGCTCATAAAAACAAGATTGAGTCATCATGATAATTTGATGAGTTGGATGAGAATGAAGGATGAGATAGGATGAAAAGATCCTATTAGAAAATAAATGAAATGGATTAGAAAAAATATCTTAAATTGTGTTTTGATAACAAAAGATCTTAGGTTTGACTTACTAAAGTTCATATTAAGATTTAGATTAAGCTTGAATTTGAGATGAGATGAAATGAATCATAACCTCTAAAACTTAATTTAATTTAATAATAAAAAATCTTACAACTATTATTTTTTTAATTAAGCAATTTATAAATAGGCAATTTGACAAATAGATATTTATTAATTAATTTATAAATGAATAATTAAATATTTATTTATTATTTTAAAATGATTTTTAATTTACTTATTTTTATTTTTTTTGATACACAAGGTAGGATTTGTATTGATTTTTATAAGATATACATGCGTCTACTAAGCAGGAGATAACAGTCCTTCTTGGACTCTGAGCCTATCAGCTAAACGTTCCAACCTGGGCAACTTTCTACCATTTCAAAATTTGTAGTCCCACTGCAAGGCTTCAAAAAGTTGTCTATTATGAACATGGATGCAGAAAATTAAGGTTAGAGGTTGAGCCTCATCCGGTCGATACCAAATTTGTAGTTCCACTACGCTATTACTAAAAAACATCCAAAATTTTTAATAACCACAAAAATTTAAACATTAAAACACTTAAAACATAGAGGCTGAGCTTCACAGAAAGCCGTTTAATTTTGCAAACTGGGTGAAGTATTCCACCCATTCCATCCCCTCCTCCATCATGAGCCTCAGCTTCCTTTTCAGGAATTTGACTGCCATGGCTGCTACCATTCTATGCCTCATCAGTTCTAGCCCCTTAATGTCTAAGATGAAGGGAAAGACTTTGACTACATCATCCGTCTCCCAAAGGAGATCCAGGTCTGTGGGGCACGGGATTCCTTTGCCCTTGAAGGCCACTTGTAGTGTCTTCTCTAAGCCCCCTAGCAAGTCGCCTCAGAAAAGATGCTCCAACATTTCCTTTGCCTCTTCCTTCGGGAAATCCAGGTCCAAGATCACTGCTAGAAATTGAGAGGAGATGTGAGTGTTGTCTCTCGCAAATTCCTTTCTTTCTAGATGTCCTTTGCCTAAAACCATTTTGACTTCTACCATTATCAAGGGATCGTCCTCGAGCAGAATTTTCTTTAGCCTTTGATCCGTAATCTCCCAAAAGGCTATCTGTCTCTCCATTTCCACCAAGGAGACTGGTGTATCAACACTGAAACTTTCCAGCCCCCCCCACCGAAATGGAGATGATGAATTTTGACTTGCTCATCCTTGTCATTTGCAGCTCTTTTGTCGATCATTCCCTGCACAGAGACAAAACACAAACCAAATTTAAAAAACCATACTGTGAGTATGTCTTCATCATATCATTTAAAAATCCCATGAATTGTAAGGTCGAGCCTCCACGCATGAATCTAAATAATGGCGAAGCAAGCATTTCGTCCTTGCCATGACATTATCCTATGGCCTTCGTACTTCAACCTTCATATAGCTATCTCCTCATGTGAAGTGAATTGCCACTCGGCCCGACAGCTTACGCTTTCATAATTTTTGTGCCCTACTTGTCGAGCTATTTTTTCTTGGATTCCTGTGTCATTCATTCCCCCTGTCAATGCCGAGGACTCCCCTAATTTAATGGGCATCTAACTTTAAATTATTCCCTTCTGCCTCCCTCCATCATTTTGAAGAGGGCTTGGAATGATGTGACATTGCCACTAAGCAGTCACCTTGCATGCCCCGTCCACCTCCTCATATCCTCCCTCTTTGATAGTTTGACAGGTGGCTATTTGAGGGATAAAGGGGGCCCACCCTGCCACCCACAATTTACTTATTTTAACATTATGAAAACTCTTTCCATTTTCTTTAAAAAATATTACATATAAAATATAATTAAAAATAACACATCTCGCTACTGCTAATCTAATTTTAAATAGATGCTCACTATTGAATAACTCTTATTAAACATCACAATATAATATGATCCCAATTCATTATTATTATTTTTTATTGAATAAAAGGCTAGAAAACAGTTATAAATACGTCATTAGAACATACTGTCACAATAGAAAACTGTTACAAATCCATGGAGAAGCTCATTCCAACATACTATTATAATCACAATAGAGAAAAGTCACAAAAACAAGTAGTAGTAGTATAACCCATCTAAGAAACAAAAAAATTCTGCTTAACACAAGATAACATGATGAAACAAAAAACAACAATAGTGCTATACAAACAGGGTGACAAGAAGAAGCCAAATATAGTAGCAATGTCCAACCAACATAGATTAATCTTAATTTCATCAAAGTAACTATTCAAAATTCTCCAATATGAACAAATCGGATGCCTTCTTGCAATTAATTATTTTCTTCAAGATCTCTAAGATGATTTTGAAGAACATCCAATATCTTTTTCAAATCAGAATTAGCTTGGAGAGTAGAGTGGAGAACCTAGATCTACAAAGAGAAATCAACATATATAATAATTGATTCAACTTGCAAGGAGTGAAAGGTTCGAGAGAGAGTCGCTGAACATCTAGATCTCCAAATGTGTTTAAGATTGATGTGTTTAAAGGTATGAGTCAGAATATTATGAGATGAGGAGAGGCCAAGAAAAGTAGTTCTCCAAGACCACGTCCAAGAAAAAAGCATCGAGAAGTTGGAGAAGAAAAAGTTCCAGATCTTCTGAGCATGGGGACAAAACCAAAAGGCATGTTTAATAGTCTCTTTTTCGAAGCAAAATGGGTAAGCTAGAGTAGGAGAGATGAAGGAGAGCCAATCACCAATAGGGATTTTAATGTGGATAATTTTCTAAGAAATCAACTTGGCTTGTGCATCAGCTTTAGACTTCAAAATTAGGGAGCTTATTTTTTTCTAATTTGATTAACTGAGGTTGCAATTACATTTGCAGTTTAGCCTGCAAGATAAAGGGATGGATGGAATGAGCTATTTATAAATAAGTCTGAGAGGAAAATTATGAAAGCTATGATTGTTGTGCCATTTCCAATCACTACGGAAATTTTCATGGCATGGTGTAGAAAAGAGCTGCAACAACTCAGGTTTAACTAATTGTTTGATTTTTTGAATTGGTGTTTAAATATGTACACTAATTTTGAAAAAACAACTATTGCAATATTTGAACTTAAAAACCTACTAAAATTAAATATACCCCCACAAAAAATATTTGAAGATTTGACATCGAAAAGCAACCACAACTTTTCTTTATTTTTCTTTGCTTAGGGACCACAACATTTTATAGCCTTGCCTTGAGAAAATGACAAGCCAAGCTACCACAATGTTTTATAGACATTGTAATAAATAATCAATAATTTAAATTGGTCTCAAGATTATGATTTCCTTATTTACACACTATGCAGGACAAAATTTAACACACTAAAAACAAAATTTAGCAAGAACTATGGAAGATAATATTACCCACAATATTTCACCATAAAGAAGATTAAAACATAGAAAAGTGTATTCATCTCTAAGGTTATTTTGGGTAAAGACAATTTCAAAACAAATTGAAAATTTAGAATTTACATTAAATTTCTTTATATTTTTAAGGTGAAAAAATATCACTTACATTAATTTATTTAATACTTAAAATAATAAATAAATATTTAATTTAAATAAATACAAGTTGAGATTAAAAATAGTTATTTTATAAATACAAGAATTTGATCTAGAATATTTTAGAAATTGATCTTTCATTATATTAGATTTTTATGACTTACATAAATGAATGTTTTATATTTTGACTTTGCTTCATTTATATAAGTGTAGATTTGATCTCTATAGATATAGATGCTACACCCTTAATCCTAAGTTGCATAGGGTTATGAGTAGTTGGATTATGTAAACCTTAACTCTTAAATAACTTGTATAATCATTAATATGGTTTTATATAGGTAGATAAGTTAATCTAGGTGGCATCAACGTTGTGGCCTTAAGATCCAAGTCAAAATTGATATTACAATTGACTTTCGAAATGAATATATAAATCTTGACTCATTTTATTTAGACATGTGTTGCTATGATTGACTATAGCTTCTTAGTTATGTATTTTTAATTTGAATATATTCATATGTCATTTACAATAATATTAAGTAATAATTTAGGATGGGTTATTACATTTGGTATCAGAGCTTAGGGTTCAACTCTAGGCCTTTTGAGTCTACCATAGTTTTGATGAGGGATAGTTGACTCTTGACCAAATTTAGTTGTCCTGAGAATTGACTATACCTAGATTGAATGCAAGTATGGGAAGGTCAAAGGTAGGATGAATGAAAGGGAAAACCATTAGGACCTCAAATAAGAAAGGCATAGAAGAAGTTGCTAAGACTGAGGTTCACCCAGAGATTCCCAATGACAAAACTCTAGCTCAATCCCTTACACAGCTTAAGATAGAGAGAGGCAAGAAGATTGAGGAGAAGCAAGTGCCTAAGATCAAAAAGCTCTCCACAATCAAGGACCAACCTCTAGGGTGTGGACCCAATGTACCCTTATTAACTAAAGAGAAAAAGGAGAGCCTGCATGCTCAACCATCCTCTTCTATGAAACTTGATGTAAATTCAGATGAGGACCCAGAGGAATGTCCTCTTTCTAATGATAAAAAAACTAAATAATCTAACAAGAATCCTTTTGTAAATAAGGGTCTATTAACTCACCTTTAATATAAATAAAACAAGAAGATATTTTTGGTGTGTTCAAACAAAGGACTCCAAAATATGTGTATTATGCATGAATGTGTGTGTCTTCTATGAATGAGGGATATATGCATGTGTAAATTATGTGATGGAGCATAAGAACGTTTATTCGTAGAACCTAGTGTTGAGATGCAATAGACATTAATGTGTTGCAAGTTAAGTGTGAGTCAACATGGTGACCATCAGGCAAGAGATGGGTGGTAGTGGTTTAGACAAGGGACCCAACAAGAGGCTGGAACAGATTCTAGAGCTTCTAAACTGGCAAGAGGCTTGAATGGACCACATAGAATAAGAAGTCTAAGTGGCACATGAGGACTCTGACCGCAGGAATGCAGAAGTCAATCAAGGAGATGGTGGTCCAAGAGCAAGTCCACGAGGTCAAATTAAGGATGAGCTTACAAAAGGTATCAAAAGAGTAGGAACACCTAAATTTGATGGTAAGGCTATCAGAGCAGGAGCAGATGCATGGATTATTGAGATGGAAAAATACTTTGGGCTCCATAACCTTTTCAACTAGACTAAAGCGGCATGGGCTATGTATCAAATTTTTGGTGAGGCAATGACTTGGTGGGATAATGAGAAGTTAGAAAGGAATCTTCAACTTGCTAAGATCACTTGGGAACTCTTCCTCCAATATTTTAGGAAGAGATGGTTACCACAACTTTTATTTTATAAGAAGGTAATTGAATTCTAGAATTTAACTCAGGGGAGCATGGTAGTGACCCAATATTGGGAAAATTTCACCAACCTATTGAAGTATGTGCCTCAGTATTAGGGAAACAAACGTTTCCACATGTAGAAATTCATATTGGGACTAAGACCTCACATTGGACTTGAAGTGGATATGCATGATCGTCTTACCATTAATGAAGTCTTCCAAAAATCCATCAAATAGGAACAAAAACTGTAGTAGTTATTCAACTACTGTAATAATGCAAATCCTAAGTCATGGTTTGGTAACAATAAATATCATAAAGGAGAAAAGAACCATCAAATCTATAATCTTAAGAGGGGAAGTGAGTCATGAGAAGGGTGAAGATGGTAATGGTGGAAAGAATAAGAAGGAAAACAAAAGCAAGGGTAAAGATGATCAAAAGCAAAAGGGATTTAGAGAGGACAATCCAGGAGGTTGCAAAGGGCCTCATGATGGATTTTATACTTGTGGAGATGATCATTATGCCTCATATTATCCTCAGTAGTCAAAGTTGTGGGAGGAAGGAAGCTATCAGTAGACTCAGCATCACTAGCTCCATGTTGCAGTGGATAACAAACATGTAGAGTATCGAGATTCACCAATTCAGTTGATGGGTAAGCTCTATGGCCAATTTTTATCTATTTTAATTGATACTAGAGCTACTGAATGTTTCATAGATCCTAGAATAATATCCAAGATACCTATTAGACCTAGATACATGGAAAAATCATGGACAATCCATTATGGTAATCGAGAAGAGCAGAGGGTAGACACCTATCTCTTTTGTAGTGAGTTAGAGCTTCCAACCTTTCAAACCCAAGTAAACTTGTATGTGGCACCTTTAGGCTCATATGATGTAATTTTGGGAATAAATTGGCTAACCAAGCATAAGGCTATAGTGAACTATGAGGATAAGGTAGTCAATTTTTTGGATGATTATGGAAACCTAGTCAAGATTTGTGGAATGCAAAGACCCTTAGAGCTTAGAAATATTTCTACTATGTAGCTCAAGAAGGCTTTTTAAAAGGGGTGTGCAATTTATGTTGTGCATATTAGTAACCTTGTCAGCAAGGAACCATATTTATATGACTATCCTATTCTTAAGGAATTCCAAGATTTATTCCCTGATGAACTCATGGAGTTGCCTCTGAAATGAGAATTTGATTTCTCTAGTAACCTTGTACCAGGAGTTGAGTCTCAATCCAAGGCACCTTATCTGATGACCACCACCAAAATCTATGAGTTGAAGGCCTAGTTAATGGAATTTTTGAACAAAGGGCTCATAAGTCCTAGTGTGTCTCCTTGGGGAGCACCAGCTATATTTATGAGAAAGAAGGATGGAACCTTGCATCTTTGTATAGATTACCGAATGTTGAACAAGATCACCATCAAGAACCGATATCCACTCCCAAGAATCAATGAGTTGTTTGATTAGATGAAGGGAGTGGTAGTGTTTTCCAAAATCAATCTCAAGTTGGGATACCATCATTTGAGAATTAAGGAAGAAGATATTTTGAAGACTACTTTTCGAACTCGATATGGACATTACGAGTTCATCGTGGTACCTTTTGGTTTGACTAATGCACCAACAAATTTTTATGAGCCTCATGAACAATGTATTTAGAGATTGCTTGGATGACATTTTTTTAATCTTTATTGATGACATCCTAGTTTACTCAAAGTTTGTTGAAGAGCATGATAGGCACTTGAGGATAGTTCTACAGTGGATGAGAGAAAGAAAAATATTTGGGAAGCTATCCAAATTTTCATTCTATCAAGATAGGGTGCACTATCTAGGCCATATTATTCAGTTGGAGTCTCTATAGACCCCGAAAAGATCAAGGAGACTATAGAATGGTCGGTTCCTTAGAATGTTTCAAAATTCCATAGCTTCATGGGCCTTGTAGGATACTATAGGAATTTTGTCAGAGGGTTTTCCTAGATTGCATCTCTTACCACCTCACTCCAAAGAAAGGGAATGTGGTTTGAATGGACCGAGAAATTCCAGCAAGCATTCGAACTCCTAAAAGAGAGGATCATGACAGCATTAGTACTAAGCATCCCTGATCCTAATGGAAGATTCATAGTAATCATAGATGCTTCAGGAGAGGGATTGGGAGTAGTATTAATGCAAGATGGACAAGTGGTAGAGTATGAATCAAGGAAGCTTAAGCAACATGAGGTGAACTACACATCATATGATTTAGAACTAGCTACAATAGTTCATGCCTTATAGATGTGGAGGAATCATCTCTTGAGGAATCTATTTGAACTCAAGATAAACCACTTGGGATTGAGATGCATTTTTACTCAACCAAACCTTAATGTACGACAAAGAAGGTGGTTGGAATTCCTTAGTGAGTATGACTTTGGAATTGAGTATATAAAGGGAAAAGAGAACAAATGGGTTGATGCTCTTAGTAGATGAAGACATCTAGTAGCCATGATTTTGATAAGGTATAACCTGAGACAACAGGTGATTCAGCATCTACTAGAGGATGAGCACTATGAGAGAGTGAAGAGTGCCCTAGCAGCAAATCCATCAGATCATTGGTTTGATGGGTATGAGATTGAATTGGATGGTATTTTGAGATACTAGAGAAGAATGTATATTTAAACTCTGGAGAGTTGAGGAAGTTGGTTTTAGAGGAGGTTCATAATGCACCTTATTCAAGACACTCTAAAGTATCCAAGATGATCACAAAGTTGAGGGCTCTATATTTTTGGCCTAAACTCAAGAAGGATGTAGTGGAGTATGTAGCCAGATGCTTAGAGAACCAATGAGTCAAGGCTGAGCATGCCCATCTAGCGGGACTATTGTATCCTCATGACTTACTTGAGTATAAATGGTGCGTGATCAGTATGGTCTTCATGCAGTGGTTGCCACTGAGCAAGAACAAGCATGATGTTATCTTGGTCATGATTGATAAGTTGACTAAGGTTGTGCAGTTCATTCCAGGAAACCTTAAGGATGGACCATTGACCCTAGCCAAGAAATTTTTCCAGGAGATCTTCTTCTTGCATGGAGTACCAGAGACTATCATTTCAAATAGGGAGACTCAAATGACCTCAAGATTTTGGATGACCCTGAATGTTGCATTAAGAACCAAACTAAATTTTAGCTCAACTTATCATCCTCAAAATAATGGGAAGATAGAGAGGGTGAATCAAGTAGTCGAATACCTTCTCTAAATGTATTGTATGGACCAACAGTATAAGTGGGAAGAATATTTGTCTTTGGTAGAGTTTTCTTACAACTCTTATCACACATCCCTAGGTATGGCACCGTTTGAAGCTCTTTTATGGGTGAAAGTGTTGTACATGCATTAGTTGGGATAAATCAGAGGAAAATATCATAGTAGGACCTGAAATTATTAAGGAAATGGAAGAAAAAATGAGTCATTAAGAGCATACTAAAGGAGGTGGTAGATTGATAGAAGAGTTATGCCAAAAAGAATAGAAATCTTAGATAGTTTGCAACCAGGGATAAATTTTTCTAAAGAGTTAAACCTCAAAATAGTTCTATTGCTTTTGGAAAGTCTTCCAAGCTAGCCACAAGATATATGTGGGATTGTTTGAAGTCTTGGAAGTGATTAACCCAATTTCTTATAGACTAGCTCTACCACCTACTCTAGCTCGACTTCATAAAGTGTTTCATGTTTCTTTGCTTAAGCCATATCATCTTGATGTAGGTATATACTTGATTGGCAATCCTTGCAAGTGCAAGATTCAAGAGTGGTGCTAGTGGAGCCCATTAGAATCCTAGATAGATGCAACATCAAGAGTGCAGAGTAGAGATATTACTTAGTTTAAGGTCCAATGGGACCAGTACTCTAAAGACAATGCTACTTGGGAGGATGTGAAAGAAATAAAACACTCATTTCCACATTTTCTTTCTTAAGAAAGAGACTTTAATAATTTTTCTTGAAAATTTTGGATTGAAATATTATGATATTTTCACTTGGAACAATTTGATGTGATGTTGAAATAGACATATGTGCTTTGGTTTTTTTATTAAATAGACATCAATACGATGTATTTTCCAAGAGGGGAAGGATGTCATGACCCAACCTTATTGCATTTTTAATTATAATATGATAAAATGGATTATTGAGGAAATTCAATATGTTGAATGAAAATTTTGATATGTTTGAAAAGCTTGAAAGAAGTTGACCATCATTGACTATGTGATCTTTTTAAATTATCATATATATATATATATATATATATATATATATATATATATATATATATATATATATATATATATATATATATATATATATATATATATATATATATATAATAGATTAGATATTCATGATGAATTTTGGAAAGTGCAAGTGTGTGCAGTTGCAGGGTGATAGGTTGAAGGATGAGAACATAGTTGAAGTAGGATCAGTTAGCCAGATCGAATGGTAAGCTAGATGGAATTTGGGTGCACACAACACAAAATGGCATGATAACTACATTTAAATATATATAGGAAATTATATTGATATGACTAAAATGATATGTTGACTGAAAAAGATAGACTTGTGAAATAACAATATATGTGAATTCTTATTTAATTATCTATCCTGATTTTTGTGTAAGTTCAAATTTAATAGAAAATGAAATGTGACTTACCAAAAGAATGAATGTGTGTATTTCAAAAAGTAAAAAATAAAATAAAACATTATTTCATTTGAATATTGATGCCCGAAAATAGAATAAAAGTTCATTTTTATTTAATATTTAAAAACATTGGCATATGCAACATATCAGCATTTACAAACAAACATATAATATATATAGGCACAAGCATATATATGTGTGTGTGTGTGTGTTTCTGTGTGTGTGTGTGTGTATGTGTGTGTGTGTGTGTGTATCGAAATGTGTAAGTAAATGAGTACATATATGTGAATATCTAGTATGTAATTATATATATAAATATATATATGGTATATATATTAATATTTCTAAGAATTTGAATTCAAAATCAATATTGTCATTATCAAATTGAAGAGAAAATTTAGTGGAAAACGTGGGAACATTCCCCAAGTCGTGGCCTAAAAACACATTATAACCGATTAAATTGAAATGGATAGTGGGCGAAAATAACAATAATACCATAATGGAAACGGCCCAACATCATACAAAAATATTTTTATCTTGATATGCATATCACAGGAAAAACACAATGAATGGTATCGACTAGATTCGAGGCAAAAAGCAAGGAAGAAGAACTCAATGGAATGGAAAAATCAATCTAAAGCTTAGGGGAAAAGCTTGATCCAAAGTTAAATCAATCCCATGTGAAAATAAGATAGAATTTCTTATTATTTCCTCTAAAATACTTGCATTCTTCTTTTCATTATGTCAAATTTTCAATAGGAATAGATATATTAAGTCTTTTTTGTTTGTAATGGATATAGCTTTGAGCCTGTGTAAAGTGTAGAATCGACCACCATTTGGGTTGCATATCCTATTGCCTTACCTTGCATGGATAATACATAAGTCCTAAATTCCTTATCAACTAGCTAGCTAAGCTAGGCCAAGGTTGAAAGCCATAATGTAAGTGGTTATCACATAATTCTTGCATGAAGATGCTAGCCATTATTTGGCTATCAGATTCCATTTCGATTGATAGAGTATTTAACATATGATAGCAATGTAGAGGATTGACCATCGATCCTATGGGGCAAGGTTTAGTACCTCTGAATCTTATTTTTTTGTTATTTTGATAATCATATCGACTGGACCGATCATGGGAATAGGCTTAAAAAATTTAGCCATATGAATAAGCCATATGAATGAATACTATAATTTTTATGAGTCACCATTGTTCTAAAAGAATGATGGAGGAACGAAGTAGTATTCCATATAACCTTGCATGATTCAATATAAAAGATCGATAGGCTATTTTCTTTAAAGTATTTGTAGGTCAACCTTGCATGTTAAAGTACATGGTTTTATTCCAACATGCCATTAATGGGCACTCTCAAATTTGACCTTTGAATAGTTAAGGAAAAATTGTATCAGTCATTAAAGGAATAATTCAATCCTAGATCGACCAAAGTATGCTTTTCCATAGTTTCTTGGAACCTTTGAAACATGAGTTCTATTGTACAACCCTGAAAATTACTGAGACTTATCTCATGACCGAATATTTTTTTAGGTTTCATTGCGATGAGCATGTCATTTTTAATTTCATTCTATATATAATTGCATAATGGATTTTCAATATTGTTTATATGATCAGATTTTTGTATGTTGGATATTATGTTTTATAAATGTAGCATTGGTTAGTTTGGTTATGATAATGAAATTTTAATGGCATTGTCATGTTACTAATAGTTTGAGTTAGCTAGAAATAGCAACATATTATTATAAATAGTGAATCTTCTATTGTAAATGACATTGTTTTCTTATAAACCGTAACTATTTAGTTGAAACAGCATTGTAATATTGTAAACAGTGAATGTTTTGTTGTAAACAACATTGTTTTGTCATAAACTATAACTGTTTAGCTAGAAATAAAGTTGTATTATTATAAATAGTGAATGTTTTATTACAAACGACATTGTTATGTTGTAAAAATTGTATGTGTAGATGAAAATAGTCTTGTTCAGTAATTGTTTAGTTGAAATAACATTGTTTAAGTATAAACTGAGAATGTTCTACCTGGAAAAAATTTTGTTCAATAACTGTTTAGTTGAAACAACATTATTTAGTTATATATCATGAACGTTCTACATGAAACAACTTGTTTTGTAACTGTTTAGTTGGAAACAGTATTATTCTGTTATAAACAGTAAAAGTGTTCATATGTAAACAATATTGTTGAATATTACAACTTGTATTAGACAAATGGAACAATAGTATGTGAGAAACTATTAATACAAATTTATTCTAGATTCAATTATTTCTTGAATATCTGACAAATGAAGATGTCAAAATGGAACATTATTAAATGATATCAATCTAATTTAATAGTTTTATTTCAAAATGTATGCACAAATCAATAACATAAATAGGCACATATATGTGCAAGCACATAGAGCTTCATCTATGCACATACACATACTTGTGACATACCTTCTTTTGTTTCTTACTTAATTCATTCTTAAATGGATAATTATTTATGTTGAATGTAATCATGGGTCATGTGAATGATATGACTGAATAATGTAATGTACAGTTTCATTTGAATCATGTATCTGATTTTTTCTTGGTGAGAAAATTAGTAATTTGATTTTTTATTCCATAGACATATGTGAGAAGAATATTCTTTTACTTGAATAGAATAGTGATACCTAAGTTGACTAGAGCACCTTAGGTTAGATGTTGCTAAAGGATAGATAGTTGTTATGAAATATTGTGTGTAGAAAGTTTCCTTCCAAGACAGGTGTCGAAATGGATTTTAGAGAGTATAGGTTTTCTTTACCAAAACCTTTTTTTTTTTTTGCAATAAAGTTTTTATTCTTGGCCAAGCAATATAGTTCATTTTGTATGTATGGACTCTATGATAACACTATACCATTCCTAGCATAGATCTTGCATTTTATTTTCTAACTTGTAGACAAAAATTATATGTTGATGTATGGGCATACACTCGATTCCACCTTGTAGATTGTTTTCTTGCTTAACTTTTTGTGCGAGGTCGGTTATTCTTCAAGTTGGAAGAATTTTGGGGAAGTGTAAGCTTTGTGGTTGGTCAGTAAAGCACTTCAACCATGTTCGAATGTTTACAAAACTATCTTAGTCTATGATATAACCTTGATGTAAAATTTGTACATTGTACTGACTTACTTATGTCTTTTTAATTTGAATATATCCATATGTCATTTACAATAATATAAATTAAGTAATAATTTAGGATGGGTTATTACAAAAAATGAATATTTAGAATTTATCAAAATGTCCATTTGGGACCTAAAACCTTGTAAGGACCATTTTGAAGAAAATAAGAATGGAAAATCAGGAATAAAATTGGACTTAGTCCAAATGTCCATTCGAGACCCAAAATTTCAAAAGGACCTTTTTGAAGAAAAAGAAGAATAGGGAATTGGGAATGGACTTGGACATTTTGACTTGATCCAAATAACCTTTTGAGACTTGAGATCATGAAGGGACCTTTTTGAAGAAAAAGAAGAATGGGGAACCATGAATGGACTTAGACATTTGGACTTGGTCCAAATGTCCGTTTGGGACCTAAAACCTTGAAAGGATCTTTTTAAAGAAAAAAGAATAGGGAATTAAGAATGGACTTGGACATTTGTAATTGGTCCAAATGTTCATTCAAGACCTAAAACCCCAAAAGGACCTTTTTGAATAAAAAGAAGAATGGCCACCTTTTCAAGATTATTTCAAATGAATATTTGATTGAAGATTGGAAAAGGGTAATACAACTACCAAAGGCATACTTGAGAATGATAAACCCATTAACAATTCTTAGATTGATTATAACTAATGGGAAATAAAAGAGAAGGCACAAAGTGATAACAACTTCCTTTGCTAGGAGTCCTTAGAGGAATTTGGGAGAGAAATATTTGTATGGTTTAAGATTAGATGGAGGCTTTGGATTATGGTTTGGTGGATAGTAGGATAATGCATTTGGATTATGGGTGGATGTAATGGGGTTATTGTACAAAGATGGAGATTGTGATATGGATAGGGGAAGATGGAGGTATGGATGTTGGATGAGACAAATACAAGAGGAAGATATTGATGGGGGATCAAATGGACTTCTCTAGTTAAAGGTAGCATAGGGTGTCCAACGGATATGGGTGGAGGGATGATGGGAGATTTTTTGCTAGCCTTGGCTTAGTCAAAAGACATGGGTGAATGGTGGAAGCTTGGGGAATGCTCACTAGTGATGATAGCTTCAAGGCGACTAGTTTCATACTCATCTTGATCAACAAGTCTATCATCATCATCAACATGGGATGGATTTTGGGGATGGATATGATGAGGGCACTTATCAAGACAAGATTGAGTCATGATGATCATTTGATGAGTTGGATGAGAATGAAGGATGAGATAGGATGAAAAGAGCCTAATAGAAGAGAAATGAAATGGATTTGAAAATATATCTTAAACTTTGTTTCGATAACAAAAGATCTTAGGTTTGACTTACTAGCATTCATATTAAGATTTAGATTAAGCTTGAATTTGAGATGAGATGAAATAAATCAAAACCCCTAAAACTTAATTTAATTTAATGATAAAAAAAATTACAACTAACAATTTTTATTTATTAATTAATTTATAAATAGACATTTAAATAATTAAATATTTATTAATTAATTTATAAATAAACAATTAAATAATTAAATATTTATTTATTTATTTATTTATTATAAATAATTTATAATTTATTTATTTTAACGATAAGAAAAATATTTCAATTTTAAAAAATATATATAAAAAATATAATTAAAAATAATAAATCTCACAACAACTAGCTCACTATTGAATAATTCTTATTAAACATCACAATATAATATCCCAATTCATTATAAAATACACAAACTAGTTTTTTTTTTTTAAACAACTATTTCAATGTTTGAACTTAAAATCCTCCTAAAATTATTATCATAAATATGAACCAACTCAATAAACCCCCACAAATATTTGAAGCTTCGACATAGAAAAGCAACCACAACTTTTCTTTCTTTTTTCCTTGCCTAGGGACCACAACATTTTATGGCCTTGCCTTGAGAAAATGACAAGCCAAGCAACCACAATGTTTTCTAGACATGGTAATAAATAATCATTAATTTAAATTGGTCTCTTATGATTTCCTTACCTAAACAAAAGTTAACCCATTGGAAACGAAATTTAGCAAGAATTATGGAAGATGATATTACCCACAATATTTCGCCATAAAGAAGATTAACATGTACAAAGTGTATTCATCTCTAAGGTTATTTTGGGTAAAGAAGATTTCAAAACAAACTGAAAATTTAGAATTTTCACTAAATTATTTTAAATAATTAAAATAATAAATAAATATTTAATTTAAATAAACAGAAGTTGAGATTAAACACAATTGAATTTTAAAGATGAGAAATTGGTGTTGAATGTTTTAGAAATTGATCTTTCATAATATTAGATTTTTATGACTTATATAAATGAGTGTTTTAGATTTTGACTTTGGTTCATTTATATGAATGTAGATTCGATCTCTATGGATATGGATGCTACACCCTTAATCCTATAGGTGCATAGGTGTAGGAGTAGTTGGATTATGTATACCTTAACTCTTATTAACTCGTATAGTCATTAATATGGTTTTATATAGGTAGTTAAGTTAACTAGATGGCATCTACGATGTAAGTATGGTATATATAGGAGGTAGAGGTCGATTATTATCATCATTTTGAGTTTTTTTTCTTATTGAAAACTACTTGAGGTATCCTACTACACGTGGTATCAAAAAATGATCTTGGCAATGTGAAGGCAAGAAAAAAGATGTTTTTTCAATTTTGGAGGTCATGTTGAGAATCACATATCACTCTCATTTTGGTGATTTTTTCTTAATTTTTGGAGGATTAATCAAAGGAATATTGAATCTACTCTAGCTTTGATTTGAGGTCAATTGGAGCAAAAATTAAATAAGTTAATAAAAAATTAGGGTTTCCACAAAATTCACGAGCCCAAGGCTACAAATCAATTATTTTTCTAGTTATTATAAAGAGTTGATGAAGATCATATTGAAGCTATTATAGTAAATATTTTAGGTCATTTCGAGAAGAATTCAAGGAGTTGTTGCAAAATTAGGGTTTCAACAAAATTAACTTCCAAGGATGCAAATTAGCAAAAAGAGAGAGAGTCCAAGTCTATGCTCATTTCTAAGGCTAAAAATCAACAAAAAGGAATTTCTAATTTCTAGAGGGTTGATCGAGACCATATTAAAGTTACTATAATCTATATTTGTGGTCATTTTGAGAATAATTCAAGGGGCTATTACAAAATTAGGATTTCCACCAAATTCACTCCCAAGGCTACAAATCAATGAATTTCTTAGATATTTTTCCAAGAAGTGAGATCTAGACCATGGTAAGTTACAATTAAAAAATAGATTAATTATATTTTTTATGTAATTTATTTTAAAATTATTTTATTGCATCATGACAAAAGCTTAAACAAAAGGAAAGGGAAGGAATCCTATCACACTTATCAAATATTAGACAAGGATGAGACAATAATTAAGGAAATGGGTTCCATATATAATAAATTTATTTAAGGGAATAAATAATGAAGGAAATTAGAGATGAAAACAATAAGCTGAAGAAAGAAATCATCGCATTGGTGAAATTTGAGATACATGGTCTCAAATAATTTATATCCATGGTTTTAGATATTCCCAACACATGGATATCCTCATAAGGAGGAGGATGGGAATAATGAGTAAGAAGATGAGGAAGAGGAAAAGGATGAAGAAGATGAGGATAAAGATGTGGAAGAGGATCAAGATGAGAATGGGGATGATGATAAAGATGAGGATAAGGAAAAGGAAGAGGAGAATGAGGAGGAGGAGGAGGAAAAGGAATAGAATGAAGAAGATGAGAGGAATCAAAGGTGTTTACACCAAAAAACCCATAAGTAATTATAGATGTGCACTCAGTAGTTGTTGGGGAATTGCCACAAAGATTACCTCTCAAGTAGATCATGATCATGCCACTCAAATACTATTAGATCACTATAAGAAATTTAGAAAATGTATTCAACACAAAGATATGTACCCTTTAACTATATTAAAGATAACAAGATAAAGATACATAACAAAATGAAGAGGCAAGCAGGCCAACAAATAACATTGACATTATGAGTGCTATATAAGGTAGATGCAAAGAGAAGAACCATCTTGAAGGGACATGTATATTGAAGCCTAAGTTAGTTTTATATACATGTATGAAGAAGCTTAAGATTGGATCAATCATAGAGTACTCCATTAAATGGATGTATTTTCCTATCAAACTATTTCCAAATGAGAAAATGAAGATTTTATGCAAATGCATCCATAATTGATAAAAATTAAGGATAATGCTTATGTGAAAAGGGGACATGCTACACCCTTAATTTACTTTAGGTGCATTAGGTAAATGAATTTTTATATTATCATTTTCTTAACTCTTCATCAAGTTATATGATGCTAGTATAGTCTTATATAGGTTTAGTTGGCCAATCTAGGTGGCATCCAAGGCATAAATATGATATATATAAGAAATAGAGATTAGTTTTTTATTAGGAAAAATAGGTTTTGAAGGGACCCTGGAACCTTTTACAATGGAGGAAAGCTACAAAAAAGAGAAACAATGACACCCACAGCCCACAAAATTTTAAAATGCTAACAAAAGATAAAGCTAGATAACTCATCAACAACCCAACAACAAAACATCAACACTAAGGTTGAACAACCAAAAATAACAACAAAAAACTACAACATATTATCAAGCACCTTGGTCAATTCCATGTTATCAGAGATGACCTTTTCATGCATCTCAACCAAATCCTAAAGATCCTAGAGCAAAATGGCTTCCCTTTTCTCAGTCTTGCTCCTCGTTTGCAAGTAGGGACAAACCTCCAAATTCTTCTCCTCGCATGGGCCATTATCCTCATTCTTATCCTCTAGTTTCATATGATTAACCTTAGAAATGACCACCTCATATACACCCAAATCCAAAGACTTACCAGTCCACTTAATGGCTTTATCATTAAAAAATGACAATCCCTTAGCACTAATCTTCAAAGACTGATTACTAATTCAAACCACAGTCTACTTGGATCATTGTTGATCTTGCTCATTCTTTCCTCCATACCCACTAACCACTCCTCATTGATCCTTTGAACAATAATTTCCAAAGAGGTCAACCTTTCCTCGTGGATTTTACCAAGTTTTTCGGCATCCATAGCTAACTTAAATCAAGGATCACATTCATATTCTTGACCTTACCTCTCACCATCCACTCCCTTTGATTGTAGTTCATTAATGCCACACATACATCTTGGCAATATTTAAGCTTATTATTAAGCTCCTTCACTTCCAAAAAAATCCATTTCATAAGTGAGAGAAAGTTTCAAGTTTCATCCTCCACCATTCTACAAAATAGGTCCATATTAATCTCCTCCCAATTGATCGACGCAATAGCAAGAATATCAACATTCGCATTGGGTTCCTCCTAAACCCCATCTTTTCCCTCCAAATCCTCCTCTACAAGGGAGTCCTCAACCTCAATTATCTCCACTTTCACCTGGTGTTTCTTAGGGATGTTGACCAAATTAGCTAGAATTTCAAGCTGCTCTACCTTAACATCAATCTGCTTAACCTGCTCATCATTATTACCAACAGGAGACTCAAAATCATCATGGCTAGGACCAGCCACCTTAGAATTCACAAAGCCCTCATTGTCCTGCCCAATATTTTCCATTGGCTGCTCATTTCCCTCATTAACATTGCCTTAAACCCCTTTAACAACAGGAACAAGGGAATCCTCCAAACCTTTCAGCTCATCCACTCCTTGCTTGAAAGCACGCTTCCCCTTCTTAGGGCACCTTTTTTTCCCCTTCAAATTATTTTTCACCAAAGGAACAAAAACTCCCTCATTTCAACATCTATTTCATAACCCTTAGACTAAGACTTTGAGTCCTTGGATTCATCGACAGACTCACCCTCATACTCCAAAGATTTATCATCAACAGATCCTTCTTCCTCATAGTCCCCGTCCCACTCTTTCGTAGACTCACTAGTTTCATACCCATTTTTATTGCCTCCCTTTTTATGAGTAGAAGAGAGCTTAGGAATTATAGGTAACACTTTTAGTTTAATATGATCAATTATAAGATTCATGAAACCTTCGTGAAGAATAGCCTTCTTGGGGTTCTTTTTGTGGTCCTCAATATTGGTTTCCATGGAAACAAGCAAGTAAAAGGGAAATAAAACTAGATTGTTGTGGTAGAAATGATTAAGTAAAATGAAATGATAACCATAGATAATAGAGTACCTTCCCTCCAAAGTGAAGAATCGCATAATCACCTAAAAAATGTCCCTCCAAAATGGTTTGATGGAATTACGAGCATATCCTCCACTACCAATGCACCTAATCTTCTGCTTCTTTGAACCTTTACAAAAAATTTCTAAGGCCATCTTGGCCACAGCTTAGTCCCTATTAAACTTCCCTCCCTTTGAAGGAAGACCAATAACCTCAGCGATGAAGTCCTCAGTGATGTTGACTTCCACACCTTGGTAATGCAAGACTCTAGTGTTCCAACCATTCACAAAAGCCTATGTCACCTCCAAGTCAAAATCGTGAAGCCTCAACAAATATGGGAAAACACCACCCTTCTCCAAGTGTTCCTAGATAGGATTATTACCATAGAATTCATCACAAGAGCTTGGCTCCACTCTACAATGAGCTCCTCCCATGGTAGACTACAAAAATCTACTCACAACCTGCTCTTTTTTCTTCTTCACATAAAGGGTTAAGTGAACAATCCATAAGCAAATGCAAAAAATACCCACAATCTATGTGAGCCTAACAATCCAAATACTACCATACCTCAACTCCCAATCCATGATCTCAAAATCATCTAAAAAGCAATTATTAGATGAGCAAGCACTAAACTCAAAGTGCAAAAACCAACCGATGATGAAATAAAATAACTTATCTCCCCCTGTATTCACTTTTGTGGCATGACATCTAGTCATAATTAGAGATACACTGAAGGTTAAATGGCATGGAATCGTAAGTATACTAATAATTACGAGCCATCACTCCTAAATTAGTGAACCTGTCAACAAGTGAGTTAGCATCTTGGAAAACATGACTAATTCTCACCTTAGCAAAAAAATTAATGATAGAAATAGCATCATTAATTAAATGAGCTATGGACCAAGACAGCGGACTAATCTTTAGGAGACAATTTATGATATTAAGGGAATCTCCTTCTAGCCATAGTCTAGTAACCCCTGCCTCTCTAGCCAGTAAAAGGCCATGATAGGTTGTTGTTGCCTTTGCAAAGTGGTTTTTTTGGGTTCCCAAAGGGAGCACCACCATAGAGATAAACGTACCATTCTCATCACATATCACTCCCCAATAGCCAGCAGGTCCCGGATTCCCCTTAGCAGCACTGTCAAAGGTAACTTTGAACCAGCCCTAAGAGGGAGCTTTCCTTCGAACCCCCCCTAGAATCCTTAATCTTCTTCAGCAAAATAGAAAGATCACAAGAGAGGTTTCATTGGTTCCCCACCAACAAATCATAATTGGAAACAACAACCTTAGGACTGGAGGTAGGAAGCACCAAGCATTCAGAAAGAAAATTTTCCTTTATAGCCTCACTGATTTTGAAAGCCAACCTTGAAGGAAGAATCTCCAACTGATGGAAAACATAGTTATTTCATTCCTTCCACACTCCTCAAGCCACATATGGAAAGATAAAAAACCATAACATTGAGAGAGTCATATTTTGAGAAGGTGCCACCCATTGAAACCAAATTTTCAAAATTGAAGCAAGAAACACCCAAGAAATATCCCACCTTTGAAAAATATGAGCCCTCACATCACAAGTGAAACTGCAATCAACCAGAAGATGATAGCTATCCTCAACAACTTCTTTACACAAAAAACACATATTTGACATAGCCATACCCCTTCTCGAGAGGTTATTAAGAGTCAAGATTTTATCTTGACAAAGAAGCCAGAAAAATATTTTAATTTTAGGAAAAAGCTTCACATTCCATAGTCGACCCCAAAAGGGAGGGGGACCAACGATCCAAGTCTGAAAAGATAATGTCAAAAACACCGAGAACTGGCCATTAGGAGAAAACCTTCACACCACAAAATCACTAGGAGAAGAAGCAAGAATATGAATAGTAGAAAGGAACAAAAAAAGAGGTTCCAAATCTTTGTTAACCAAATCAAGTCTAATCCACTTACCCATAGAGATTTAATCAGACACATGTGATGGCACTTCCAAATTTTGAAAAATTCTAGAGTGCTCATGTTAAAACCCTAAAAAAAATATTTGCTACATTTGTGTAGGGTTCTTATATGAGGTTTAGGGTTTTGTTCCATTTTAATTTGCTTGGCATTCTATTCTATCGTTTACTAGTATTGCCTATTCTTGGTCACCAAGAATCTTATCAGGCATGTAAAATATTACCATGTGATTGACCTTTCTCTTGTCTAGGTTTGAATCGCCTAGCTTCTACATCCATTGTATTGCATGATTCATAAGTCTTCAACCTACTATTCTCATGTTGTCCTAGTGAAGTCCCCTTTCTTAAAACAACTAATGAGCATGTGCTTACAAAGTTCCCACTTATGTCCCGATGGCCTTCATAGTTGTATCTCTCATCGCTAATTGAATCATTGATTCATACTTTAAATTAGCGATGAGCAATGGACTGATGCTTTCCCTTTGATATTGCTCATCGCTAATGGCTTTCAAGCCTTCAAAATTGTAATAGTGATGCATGATACTTTTGTCTTTATGTTCTTATCGCTCATCGTGGATGGCCATGAAAAGATAAATTTGAAATAGAGATGAGCAATGTGATGTGATTTCCTGTGTATCGCTTGATCACTAATACATTTTGAATGTAAAGTCTCACATCAGTGATACACGATGCACATCAAAGGTTGTAAATCTTCTCATCGCTAATTGCTTGCAAAAGATATCAGGAGAATTAGCAATGAACAACGGCCATATATTTTGACTTCATCGCTCATGGCAGATCTGATTTAGAACTTAGGTTCTAAATTAGCAATAAGTGATGAATGTTCTCTAAAGGATTTTTCTTGCTAATATGATATGATCCTATGAGCGATGTCTTTTATGATGTTTCGTTTATGTAGGTTATACGTGTCCAAATCTGGTGCTAACAAAACATCTTCCATCATAGATAAAGTCTTAAGAGCAAGGATTGAATTAGTGATGTGAAATGGAAGGATAAATGTAACCAAGGGTTAAACCACAAAATTGGGGGCTAGAGAACATCATCGGGAGGTTTACATCACTGATGGAGCTAGGAAAAGATAAAGTATATTGGCGACGAGCGATGACCATAAATGAAAAAGGAAATGTGGCATGATCCTGGGGATTTCAAGCACAAATCAGAGAGGAAAGTGGTGAGAGAACTAGATAACCGTTGATAAAGTCTTATAGTAGGATGATCTAATGGACTGAAAATCATCTCATGAATAGCCTCATCGCTAAATTGTACCCTCAATCTTGGGGAGAATTAGTGATGAAGCATATAAAGAAAGTTTCTCTTCAAGAAACTAGTCCTATGTACTTCGTCGATATTAATGAGAAGCATGAATTAGGGTGGTGATACATGCTAATTGTAAGATCAGCTATGATTAATCAAGGTTGGACAAAAATGTGGCAACATTTGAAATAACCTCACTATTTTCAAGGAGAAAGTTGATAATGGTCAAAAAACAAAGCTCATGGCCACCTTAGATGAAGTTTTAATTGCTCTAAGATGAATGGTCCAAATGTAGAGCCAAACTAAATAGTTACCAATTCGCTCGCCTAAGGAATTTTGATTCATTAATCCTGCATGCTCAAATTTTCTATTTAATGCAGGTTGATCATTGTTTTATTCACACTATCTTTTCAAACTGCAGAAGAAGTAAGGTATGAGTAGTAGAGGCAATTAAGTTTTCCTAAGCAGAGTTTTAGTGTCTTCATCTTGAGAAAATTGGTATGAGATTAGGTTCTCTTGTATATTTGGGATTTTTGTTGCTTGAATTGTCTGCAATTGTTGGGATTGGGTTGTTTCTGTTGTGGGTCTTAAGTCTAGAACCTTTTTAATTATCTCTCAGCTAGCTTTATAGAAAATGGGAAAAGTTAGTACATCATTTCCACCTATTAGGAGGTCTAGCCGGTTAAGTGTGTTTCAATGCTGTGAAGACATATATGAGCAAGAAGCCATGGCTTCTCTTGAGGTTTCAAAGGGGAAAAGGAGGGATAGGGGCCATAAAAAGAAGTCAATTGTGTAGAGTAAATACCATTTGAGGAATAGGACCCTTCTAGGCGAAGTGGTTGAATGCATAGGCAAGGAACTAGCAATGCCAGTGGAGAAGGCCAGAAAGAAAGAGAAGAGTCATAGGGCTTGCCTGGGTAAGTATAATTCTCCTATCATGCTTTCACACTCTCCTTTGGATGTTGAAGCTGATGACGACTCAGAATATGGCCAGTACTTGCGTTCCCTAGTGTCATATGATAGTTTTGATGACGACATGTTGGTGATACCTCCAATTGCATCGAGGACAAGGAGTGATCGGGCATTTTTGGATGTTGACGACTCTGAATAAGGTCACCTCCTATTTTAGTTTTTGATGACACCATGGTCTTTGCATAGGAGGTATTTTTCATCATGTGTCCATGGTTTGTTTTTCGCTGATGTGGAATAATCTTAAAGATGATATGAACCAAATCCTTTTGTTCCAAACAACGAATATTGTGATAGCGACAGCTAATATTCTACACATTTTTTGCCTCCCCTATTCTGAAATTATTACATATGAAACTGCCTAGGGAGTCATTCGAGGAGTTAGTTAGAATTAGGTTTTGAAATGAACTCAAATGAAATTGAAATTGTAATTCAGTTGGGTTCTTGTTGCTCCCCTGTTTATATAAAGGGGATGTCATGGCTGAAAGAAAGAAGAGAGTTCAAAATTTTGAGTCTATACAAGGTCACAATAGATACTATGCTATAGCAGAATAGAATGTAAATAGATACTCTAGTAGGTGAATCAAAAGCAAGTATAGGATGAAAGTTATACTGTGTATGAATCTTAAATATGGTTTTACAATGAAATATCAAAAATGAAGAAGAATTTTAGTTTAGAAATATTGCTCTCCTATGTGTTTTCTTCCAAGTTATGATTCATTAAGATTGTTAATGACATCTTCATTTGTCTTTTGTCATTTTCCTAGAATGTATGAATTTTTTTTATGCTTCAGTTCAATGAATTGATTAAACGCTAAAATGAGCTCATTATTTTGTGAGAAGAGCATATAGGATTTAGTAAGGAAGTGATACGTTGTAGACACAGTGAGTTTGATGTTACAAAGTGTCATCCTAATGGTCCACTAATTTATGAGCTTCAAGCCAAATTGTATTACCGATTGACTACCAGTTATAATTCATTTTCTTCCTTAGATAAAGTAATGATCATCTTGTTAGTTTATCTTATAATAAATTGAGCCAGTATTGAACTAGGCCTAGGATTCAAGATGAAGAACAATTCAAAATACTTTAAATTTCAATGTTCCACTTCTAAGTATGAAGGCGCACTCCTTGAAAATAAGTAACACTTCTATCTAAGGTTTGTCGAGCTTTTGATAAGCTAATTTTCATGGAATAGTGCATCTGTGTGAAGAAATACTCTTGACCAAGTGTAAAATATTATGAGTATATATGGGATTACCCTCCCTGGGTCTCACAGAGCCTGAACAGAAGAAGTAAAGTAATAATTTCTCTACTTAAGTGTTGGCCAATCCTCTACCTATCTAATAATTGGGTCGTGGCAAGCCCATGGTTGGGACTGAGATTAAGTTTGTTTCTAAAAAAAATAACCAATAGAAATGGAAACTCTGCTGGGAACATTTTTGTATCCTTGATACAAATATGTTGAAGACCATTTTAAAGAGTCGAGACAAAATGAACATTTGGTTCAAGTGTTGAAGAAATTCCAAATCTGCAAAATGGTTTGTTGTAGCCCTGTGGTGACTCTGCTGGAAGAACTCATATAAAGATATCCTTGCTTTGAAGGTTTTCCTCTTGTTAAAGAGGTGGTGACTCTGCTCTACAATTTATGCACATGAAGGGCTATTGTTTGTTATTTGTAACTTGAAAATGCTCTATTCAAAGTTGCAGTAACTGGATGTGTGAAGGTACATAGTTCTCTGTATCTTTTTATTTGTTGAACCTGTCATATGGATTGCAATTGTTGTTCCACTTAGAGTTTTATTCACAAAGTAGCAAGTATGGATGGTTAGAATGAAGTAATATATCTCAAGGATTACTATCTATTTACAGTTATTCTTAAAATTTGTCATGGTTATGATTGTGCACCATTAGTTAAAATCAGATTTACATACATCCATGGATTACAAAAGAGAAATAACCATGCCATTAGAAAATTGGATGCATATTATAGTCAAAAAGCTTCATAAGTCTGAAAATCCTCGGACAGTTGAAACCCCAAAGTACAGGAACCTAAGTGTAAATAATCCTAGGATTAGGCCAAAGTGGAGAGCTATATTCAAAAGAGGAGTTAAAGAGTTGAAAAAAAGGCACCTGATGGCTATACAAGCCTAGTTAAGAGATAACCATACTAGATCTATTAGTCAAGTTGTTGCACCTTTTGTCAATTCTTTTGATTCGTTGTATGACCAATTAGACTCTTCATGGATTGATTATAAGGTTAAAAGTATGACATCTCAAGTCTATAAGCAGATGCCTAGGTTTGATGGATGCAATATATGTGAAGGAGATGCACATATCCAAAGTTTCTATAATTTCATGGTGAAACATTCACTTGGAGATCAGGATATGTGGATGAGATTTTTTGCCAGATCTCTTGAAGCTAAAGCTAGGGATTGGTACTTGAGTTTTCCTAAGAAATATTTTCCATGCTGGGATAAATTGGTGGATGCTTTTAGGAAAGAATTTGCAAAAGAACCTTCTGATCTTGTCACAAAGTTAAAACAGCTTAAGAAACAAGATGGAGAGTCAAGTATTTCTTTTAGTCATAGATTTTCTATTGCTCTTTCACTAGTCCCTGAAAATATCAGACCTAGTACATCAAATTGTATTCATTTGTATTTTAAAGCTTTTGAGGAGGGATCTAGTGCATTGTTAAAATATTTTAAAATCTTGAATATGCAAATGGCTTACATATGTTTGGATAATATGGAAAAAATGAGGAATGAATATGTGCAAAGTTTGTTGTCTTCAATTGTGGATAAGCATATTGATGGAAATAATAGTTGTATGAGTATAATAGATCAGATACATGTGGTTTCGGATACAAACAAATGCATGCTTGAGAAGGAAGAGGATAAGATTGTTGCAATGTTAAATACTGATGCTCATAATAGTGAAAATGTTTCTTTCTATTTTCAAGAAGGTATAAATGGTCGAATCAATGATGAAACCCAGTCTATGAAGTTTCTAGATTTTGATAATGGTAAGGTCTTGGTATGTCCTGAGTTACAAACTAGTAGGCATGTTTTTCTACTAGAGGACAAAAAAGAGAAAAGGTTGACAGAATGGACCAGGATTATGGTCTATTGAATAGTGAATAATTTTCAAGTTTGTTAACCATTAAATATCATAAATATGGACATATGAGTAACCCTCAGTTATTGTGTAATACTCATATTGATTTTGACAGTAATAATGATCTTTATTATAAAAGATATGAAAAATGGGTATCTGGTATTCCTTCCAGTTATGAACAGGCTTGTCGCCATGGTGATAATTTGGGTATTGACACATAGTCATTTGATTTTAATGATGCATTGTATGATGAGCATGAAAGTAAGTAGGGTGATGAAAATTCAGAAACTTGTGTTGATGAGTTAAGAAAAGCATATACCCATGAAGTCTGCTTATATGGTAAGCAATATTTTGAAAGTTTTAAAGAAAACTTGGATAAGCATTTGTTTCCTGATTTAGATGAGCCTAGTTATGATTCTTTTCATGTTGATATAGGTGTTGGTTTAAAAGAGAAATCAAATTATTTTTTGGAACCAAAATTACTCACTTTTGAACAAGCTTTAGATTTCAAAGATGTTAGTATGATGTGTTCAAAAGATGGTAGAGTAAGTACAAATAAAGATAGGGTAGATATTATTGATGATTCTCTACACCAAAATATTGAGACACAAAAATAGTGTGTGCCAATATATGAGTGCATATCTTTACATACACTTGGAGGTAGTTTGCATTAGGTGCATAATCTTGTGATTAGTTCCTATGACTATTTCACATTTGACATGCAAATTGCTAATCAGATTGAGCTTGATAATCCCAGCTATATGGCAGAGTATGAGTGCCAGATTTTTCAGCTGGATGGAATTTTTTTGCAGTGTGGTGATGAGCAAGACATTAAGGAAAGTTGTTTTCAAATTTACAATATTTTGAATGACAAAACTTATGAGTCACTGCCACATGATAATAAATACTTTAAGGGTATGCCTGATTTGTAGATGCATGATAATTATGAATTTGTTGATAACATTGTATAAGATGGGTTGTTAGGAGATGTCAGTATATTGAATCAAGCATACTGCAGTGATGTTTTCAGATTGGATTCAGTAAGGTGTGATGAAAACTTTCTCTATGACAGAGGTAAGAAAAGGCCTATAGATTTTGATGGCCTTGGGCCATCAGATATAGCTTGACTTGTCAAGCTAAAGTAGTTGGAGGGAAAAGATGACTTTTTGACTCTGTTGCCCAATGGAGTAGGCACTTGGTTTGCTTCTCCAGAGGATTTGAATTCTTGCTCTATTCAGTAAGGAATAGACATCCCCAAAAAGAGCCACTAATGGCACTTTCAAATTTTTCAAAATTCTAGAGTGCTCATGTCAAAACCCTAAAAAAAAATCTTTGTTACATTTGTGTAGGGTTCGTATATGAGGTTTAGGGTTTTGTTTCATTTTAATTTTCTTAGCATTCTATTTTTTTGTTTACTGGTATTTCCTATTGTCGATCACCAAGAATCTTCTCACGCACGTAAAATATCATCATGTGACTAACCTTTCTCTTGTCTAGGTTTGAATTGCCTAGCTTCTACATCCATTGTATTGCATGATTCATAAGTATTCAACCTACTATTCTCATGTTTTCCTAGGGAAGTCCCCTTTCTTAAAACAACTAATGAGCATGTGCTTAAAAAATTCCCACTTATGTCTTGATGGCCTTCATAGTTGTATCTCTCATCACTAATTGAATCACTGATTCATACTTTAAATCAATGATGAGCGATGGACTGATGATTTCCCTTTGATATCGCTAATTGCTAATGGCTTCAAAGCCTTCAACATTGTAATAGTGATGAGCGATACTTTTTTCTTTATGCTCTTATTTCTCATCGCAAATGGCCATAAAAAGATAAATTTGAAATAGTGATGAGCAATGTGATGTCATTTCCTGTGTATCGCTTGATCGCTAATACATTTTGAATGTAAAGTCTCACATCAGCAATACGCGATGCACATCAAAGGTTGTAAATCTTCTCATCACTAATTACTTGCAAAAGATATGAGGAGAATTAGCAATGAACAATGGCCATATGTTTTGACTTCATCGCTCATGGTAGATCTGATTTAGAACTCGGGTTCTAAATTAGCGATAAGTGATGAATGTTCTCTAAAGGATTTTTCTTGCTAATATGATATGATCCTATGAGCGATGTCTTTTATGATGTTTGGTTTATGCATATTATACGTGTCCAAATCTGGTGCTGACAAAACATCTTCCATCGCAGATAAAGTCTTAAGAGCAAGGTTTGAATTAGCGATGTGCAATGGAAGGATAAATGTAACCAAGGGTTAAACCACAAAACTGGGGGCTAGAGAGCATCGTCAAGAGGTTTACATCGTTGATGGAGCCAGGCGAAGATAAAGTAGATTGATGATGAGTGATGACCATAAATGAAAAAGGAAATGTGACATGATGCTGGGGATTTCACATAGATCAAAGAAGAAAGTGGCGAGAGAACTGGATAATAGTTAATAAAGTCTTATAGTAGGATGATTTGATGGACTGAAAATCATCGCATGAATAGCCTCATCGTTAAATTGTACCCTAAATCTTGGGGAGAATCAGCGATGAAGTGTATAAAGAAAGTTTCTCTCCAAGAAACTAGTCCTATGTACTTCGCCAATATTAATGAGAAGCATGAATTAGGTTGATGATACATGCTAATCGTCAGATCAACTATGATTAATCAAGGTTGGAGGGAAACATGGCAGCATTTGAAATAACCTCACTGTTTTCAAGGAGCAAGTTGATAATGGTCAAAAAACAAAGCTCATGGCCACCTTAGATGAAGTTTTAACTACTCTAAGATGAATGGTCCAGATGTAGAGCCAAACTAAATAGTTACCAATTTTCTCGCGTAAGGAATTCTGAATCATTAATTCTGCATGCTCAATTTTTTTATTTAATGCAGGTTTATCATTGTTTTATTCACACTATCTTTTCAGACTACAGAAGAAGTAAGGTATAAGTAGTATAGGTGATTGAGTTTTCCTACACAGAGTTTCAATGTCTTCATCTTGAGAAAATTGGTATGAGATTAGGTTCTCTAGTATATTTGGGATTTATGTTGCTTGAATTGTATGCAATTGTTGGGATTGGATTGTTTCTCTTGTGGGTCTTAAGTCTAGAACCTTTTTAATTATCTCTCAGTTAGCTTTATAGAAAATGGGAAAAATTGGTACATCATTTCCACCTGTTAGGAGGTCTATCCAGTTAAGTGTGTTTGAATGCCGTGAAGACATAGCTGAGTAAGAGGTCATGGCTTCTCTTGAGGTTTCAAAGGAGAAAAGGAGGGCTAGGGGCCATAAATAAAAGTCAATTGTGCAGAGTACATAATGTTTGAGGAATAGGACCCTTCTAGGTGAAGTGGTCGAATGCAAAGTCAAGGAACTAGCAATGCTAGTGAAGAAGGCCAGAACGAAAGAGAAGAGTCATAGGGCCTTCCTAGGTAAGCACAATTCTCCTATCGTGCTTTCAAACTCTCCTTCGGATGTTGAAGCTGATGACGACTCAAACTATGGCTAGTATATGCATTCCTTGGTGCCATATGATAGTTCTAATGATGATGTGCTAGTGATACCTCCAATTGCATTGAGGACAAGGAGCGATCGAGCATTTTTGGATGCTGACAACTCTGAATAGGGTCACCTCCTATTTTAGTTTTTGATGACACCATGGTCTTTGCATAGGAGGTATTTTTCTTCATGTGTCCATGGTTTTTTTTTCGTTGATGTGGAATAATCTTAAAGATGATATGAAGCAAATCTTTTTGTTCCAAACAATGAATACTGTGACAACGACAACTAATATTCTACACGTGTTTTTTTCCTCCCCTATTCTGAAATGATTGTGTATAAAACCACCTGGGGAGTCCTTCGAGGAGCTAGTTAGAATTAGGTTTTGAAATGAACTCAAATGAAATTGAAATTTTAATTCAGTCGAGTGCTTGTTGCTCCCCTGTTTATATAAAGGGGATTTCATGGCTGAAAGAAAGAGGAGATTTCAGAATTTTGACTCTAGACAAGGTCACAATAGATACTATGTTATAGTAGAATATAATGTAAATAGATACTCTAGTAGATGAATCAAAAGCAAGTCTAAGATGAAAGTTATATTGTGTATGAATCTTAAAAATGGTTTTACAATGAAATATCAAAAATGAAGAAGAATTTTAGTTTAGAAATATTGCTCTCCTATGTGTTTTCTTCCAAGTTATGATTCATGAAGATTGTTAATGACATCTTCATTTGTCTTTTTTCATTTTCCCAAAATGTATGAATTTGTTTTATGCTTCAGTTCAAAGAATTGATTAAACGTTGAAATGAGCTCATTAGTTTGTGAGAAGAGCATATCGAATTTAGAAAGGAAGTGATACTTTGTAGACACATTGAGTTAGATGTTACAAAGTGACATCCTAATGGTCCACTAATTTTTGAGCTTCAAGCCAAATTGTATTACCGGTTGACTACCAATTATAATTCATTTTCTTCCTTAGATAAAGTAATGATCATCTTGTTAGTTTATCTTATAATCAGCTGAGCTAGTATTGAACTGGGCCTAGGATTCAAGATGAAGAATGATTCAAAATACTTTAAATTTCAATGTTCCACTTCTAAGTATGAAGGTGCACTCATTGAAAATAAGTAACACTTCTATCTAAGGTTTTTTGAGCTTTTGATAAGGTGATTTTCATGGAATAGTGCATCTGTGTGAAGAAATACTCTTGACCAAGTGTAAAATATTATTAGTATATATAGGATTACCCTCCATGGGTCTCATAGAGCCCAAAGAGAAGAAGTAAAGTAATAATTACTCTACTTAAGTGTTGGCCAATCCTCTACCTAGTTGATAATTGGGTTGTGGCAAGCCCATAGGATAGGACTAAGATTAAGTTTGGTTCTAAAAAAATAACCAACAACATGAAGGCCCCATTCCCTAATACAAAATTCTTTGAATAAGGTCACCCAAGATTCATCCTTCAAAGGACCATTCCCAATCCACCAATCATCCCAAAACAAGATCCTCAGGTACCATTCCCAAACACCCAACATAGACAAGCAACAACAATGGAATGAGTTTTCAACATGAAATTCCAAAGGGTCAACCCCAGGGGGGAAAAATCCCCCTTAACAGATCTGTAAACTTATCCACCCCCCTCAAATACATTGAAGAGTAAATAGAAGTCCATTCCTTTTCATTGAAAAGAAAATTCCACATTTGTTTAGCAATAAAGGATGAATTAAAGTCTTTTAGCTTACGCAAGCCTAAACCACCTTGAACTTTAGACCTGCAAACCTCCTCCCAAGAAAGGAAATGTAACCATTTCTTCTCCTCTACACTAGACCATAGAAATATTTTCTAGATACTCTAAATCTTCTCCCAATACCTCCTAGGGATTTGGAATAGACTTAAAGCACAAATCGAGAGATTCTACAAAGTAGACTTAATTAACTAAATTTTTCCAACTTGGCTTAAAAGGGCACCCTTCCACCCATTGAGTTTTGAATTAAAATTATCAATAATGTCATTCCAAAAGGAGTCTGGAACTCCATTAGAGAAAAGAGGAAGCCCTAAATAGGTTGAAGGAAGATCCCCAATGCCACATTCCAAAATACTAGCAATCTTCAACTGACAATGTCCCAGAGTATTAAGAAAGAAGACAGTGCTTTTAGGAAAACTCACCTTTTGTCTAGAAGCTGCCTCATACTGTTGAAGAATAAGATGAATAGATTTGGCTGTAGCAACTGATACTTGAACAATAATAATAGTATCATCAACAAATTATTGATGTGAACAACAAAGCTAACATGAAGAAGGATAAAGGCCTCTGAAAGCACCATTAACACCTCTTGAAGAAGATATCTGCCCAAAGACTCCACCATAATGATAAAAAGAAATGGAGAAATAGGATCTCCTTGTCGCACCCCTCGAGAGCTTCTAGAAAAGGAAGAAGGTGACCTATTCACCAGCACCAAAAAGGACAACGAATAAATTAATTATCCAACTAGTTGTAGAACTCAATTCAAGAAGCCAAATGCCTTCAGGATATTGCATAAAAACTGCCAGTTCACCCAATCATAGGCTTTCACCAAATCCAACTTCAAAATAAGACCAGGCTTCTTATTAAGCTTTAGAGAGTGAATATTTTCATGCATTGTGAGCATTGAATCCAAAATCTTCCTACCCAAAACAAAACCATTTTGTTGAGGAGATATTATCCTAGGAAGGACCCTTTGTAGTCTAGAAGCTAGGACTTTAGAGAAAATATTATAGATAGAGTTACACAAGCTAATGGGCCTGAAATCACCAAAATGCATAGCCACGGGCTTCTTAGGAATTAGGATAATAAATGTAGAATTTAATTCCTTTAGAAGCTTCCTACCACTAAAAAACTCTTTAGTAGCATTTATGACATCCTTAGCAATAATATCCCAGTAAGATTGGAAGAACAACATTGAAAACCCATCTGGCCTAGGAGATTTATTTCCTTCAAAGGAGAAAAAAACTTTTTAATTTTCATGTCAAAAGGAATACCAGTCAAACCCCTATTCTCCTCCTCCGTCAGCAAGTTAGGAATCACATTAAGAAAACCCTGCTGGAAAATAGGATCAAGAGGGCAATCCTCATAAAGCAATTCCTCAAAGAACGACCGAGTAGCAGATCTAATATCATCATCCTCTTCCAAAGATTGATTGTCCACAACAATTTTGGAAATCCTATTAGATGATCTGTGCTTCAAAGTCGTGAGATGGAAGAAGTGGGCATTTTTATCCCCACTCTAAAGCCAGATAGCTCTATACCTCTGCTTCCAGATTTTCTCCTCCTTAGCCACAATATTGTGCAAACTGGCTAAAAGGATACTTTCCTCTTGGAGAAGTGACAGATCATTCCCATTGGCTTGCATTTTCCACTACAAGATGTCCAATTTGGCCTTTATCTCATATTTCTCAAAGATATTTTCGAACGAGGATTTATTCCACTGGATTAAATTTTTCTTAACAAAATCAAGTTTCTTAGCAACTTTATATGTATAGCAGAGCCATCAACATTAATATTCCACCAATCAACAATTTTGGAATATAACTCCTAGTGGCTAGTCCACATCTTTTCAAATCTAAATGAGAATGGTGTTTTATGACCCAATAGCTCAACATTCAAGGATATAGGCAAATGATCTGAGTCGAGTCTAGTAAGGGCTGAAAGGGAATAGGAAAAAGATTGTAACCAATCAGGTAAAATCAAGGCCTGATCCAACTTAAACTAAATGAGAGCATCCCCCATACGCCTATTGGATCAGGTAGAGGATGCTCCACACAAATCCAAATACAACAACACATTATCATTGATGAAATTCATGAGATCAAAATGGTTGTCTTTCGTAACCTAGGCACCCCTAAACTTATCATAATCATTTACCAGAGTGTTGAAGTCCTCCATAACTATCCAATTTTGAAAATAGAATTAGGATTTAAAAATATGCACGCTCCCCCAAAAATGCTTCCAAGCACATCTTGAATTAGGAGCATAGATGTTAGAAATCACCCAAGAGAACTTATCTCTAGGACTGGAAAAGGAAGTAGCAACATGATTATCAAAAGAAAACAAAGCAGTACTTGAAACCACCTTAGGATTCAAAAAAGTAGCCACACCACTAGAGGCCCCATTAGAGTCAAATGCTTGAAAGCCACAATCCTTAATAAACCTATTCTTAATTTTTTTCAACCTTCTCAACCCCCATCTTGGTCTCCTGAATCAAAATGATATTAGGATGGTGATCTCTCCCAAGATTTGCAAGAAGATCCTATTTGTGAGGATTATTTAATCCTCAAATGTTCCAAGAAAGGATCTTCATAGAAGATTCTACAAGGAGCCCTTAAGGCCCATCTCAAGCAAAGTAGACTATGACCCATCAACAATATCAAGTTTGCTCTCCTTCTCCCAAATTTGTTGTAATGAAGGTCTTCCTTTACCTCTCGGCTTTGAACCACAATCCATCTTAAATCAGTTCCTCGTAGCCATGCCCACCAAAGGAGTAGGTTTCTTCCTATTCTGAGATTTTGAAGTAGAGGGAAGAGGATCCCTAGCCTCCACCACCAAAAAATCAAAAGAATTATAATCATTGACAAAATAGGTGAGCACCATCACTTTCTCCAAAACTATAGACTCCACCTTCGGGGTATGTGTAGGATCATCATGGAAAAAATAGGCCCTTAAGTGGTGAAAATTTTGGAAAAATCATAGTTAGGTAGCTTGATGTAAAAATTTGAATAAGTTATCTATATTATTTCAAAAATATGTAAGAATAGAATTTGTAGCAAATTGAATTTAGTTTCTAAAATACTAATTTTATTTTTTTTTAAATCTATTTGGTGAAAATTTGAAATTTCAATGCAGTAGTACTTAAATTTCAGGGAAAAAATAAATAGGTGTATGTCGACCACCTAACCACAATAAAATGATAATATTTTTATAATATTTTAGATATAAGTAGAGGACTCATGTCCCCGATGTGATGCATATTTTTGTAATTTTTTTCCAATTAATTATGAATTTTTTATTACAACTTTTAAAAAATATAAAAACTCATATGTCTAACCACCTTAACTTAGTAAAAAATTCATGAAATTCATTTTTTTTAATCCTATAGTATGTGAATCATAGAATGTGATGCATGTTTCGAATTCAAAAAATGTGACACTATTTGAAAGCTATAGATGTTTTTCAATCAACTTATCAATCAAGACTTTAGTCATAATTCAAATAGAAAATGAATAATAATTATTTATTAAATTCAAAGTAAATCATAATTTATATTGGTGGAAAGTTGAGAATTTATTTTAAAAACCATTTTTGTTTCATCAATTTTGGGTAAAAAAAGTCATCAGCCACATACCCTACACATACCCATCATATCGCCACTTTTTGGCCCATCATGATCCTACACATACCCTTCGGCTCCCCAAAAATCCACCACCTCTAAGGCCACAACTGGCCCCTCCACAAGAGAACTAGACAATATAGAATCCTCCTTGGACAAGGAAGAAAAGGCATATGAAACCATCTTCAAAGGGGTCACCTTCTCGGGCTCAACAACCATAAGAGCTAGAGACTTATCACCCTCCTCCTCCACCAAACCCAACACAAGATCTTCTTCAAGTGAAGCCTTCAACTCAACCTCCTCAAAGATAACTTCCATAATGGGATTGATCCAACAGACTCCAAGGAAGGGCCAATAGCACTCCTAACAAGAGCCTCTCACTTGTCACTAGGTTCCAATCCAACATCCGAAATAGAAACACCCAAAGGTTGACCATCACTCATAGTATCCATTGAGGGCTCAACTATACTCAACACATCCCCAAAATCATGGCACCTACCAATCTCCTTCCAAACTTTAGTAGGAATGGAGGTCACCTTAGGGGACGAGACCTTTTGGGGAGGCACCTTTGGCTTCAGAGGACATTTCTTCACCCGGTGACCAACCTTCTTGTAGTGAAAATAGGAAAAAGGGATAGACTCAAACTCAATCGCTTGATCCCAAATTCCCAACTTAGAGTTAATCTTGATAGAAGTCAGAAGATTTGTAGCCTGATCCAAAGTCACACACAACCAAGCATAGACCAACTGACGTTGTGAAGCAGTCAAATGGTCGATAGATAACAAGCACCCAAAGGTACACACAATACCTTTAAAGACTTGCTCATCCAAAAATTCAAGAGGAAGCCCTAGCAAGTAGACCCACACAGGAGTCGAATCAAAAGAGTAGGAACTCAGGGAGAAGCATGCCTCCCATTTCTTTAGCACCACTTGGCAGATTTTCCAATAAGCCAAGGCTCTCCACCAAGACCTTCAAGAGATCTTCCTCACAAGAGAATGAAAAAGAGAAGAATCCCTTAGCAAGGGCTGCCACCTCAATCTGTCCATTTAGATGCCACCAATTCTTAGACAGGTTTCAGACCAAGTCAATATTGGGGCGGGGCCACAAAATTTCCCACCAATGATTATTCCATAGACAAAATACCCTTTTCAATAATATAATCTGGCACAAAGACAAAATACTCACCAGAAGAAGGGTCAGCAAAGAAGTCCATCGAAGGAGAGGAACTATTTTCCTTAAGCTTCGAACCAAACAACTTTGACCAATTCTTTTCCTCCAATGAAGCATCAACAACTTTCTAAGTAGCTCCATAATCGACAGACACAAAAGTCTCGGGAGCCATAGAAAGATATCCCACCTTACCCAGAGAAGTATCATTAGGAACCAAGATGCTAGAGAAAGGGAGAACTTTTGAGTTATCCAATGGAAAGGACCTATAAGTAGTCCCATCTGTTAGACAACCATCTGACACCCCCTTAACATCATCTTAACCTCCGCCATTAACGCCAACCCTAGGAATAGGGCTTCCCACCTTCAAGAAATTTGAAAAAACCTTACCCGCAACACCACCCGTAGCATCACCCACAACTCCACCCGACAACAGCTCCATTGGTTATATTGAGTATTTTAAACTTATTGAAAACTATTGGAGGCATCCCTCTAGAAGTGGTTTAGGAGGTTTCCCCCTCGAAGTGGTATGTCCTTATCAAATATTTGTAACATAATTTCTATTATATTTTTCTCTTGTGCAGTTGATTTCTTTCTCTAATCTTCTAGTATCTAGATTTTAGTAAAAGATTGTCAATATTTAGAAACATCTTTGGGGAACCTACTAAATCATGAGGGTCGTGTTCTCCTTGATTGGATCTCCAGTGAACTAATATTATGATTCTAAGAAAATACTAAAGATAAGAAGCAAATGCATAATGATGCTTAAGATGATGTCTTAAACAAATAATGTACAGAATAACTCCTATAAACTCTTTGACCTACATTTTTTTACATTGAAGTATTCCTATCTAATTTCAAAATGAATATCTTTAAATATAATGATATAACACACAAACATTTGTTAGGTTGGCTCACAATGGCCTAAGTTGGAACCTAAATGTGTTTAAGCTCAAAATTCTAAGCTTTAAATCCACAACTATGGAAATTATCTAGGTCAAATCTACACTTAAGGTTCTAATCTAAGGATCAATTTTTGGTGATATTATAATTCACACAAGAATACATCACTTGTAAAGTAATTATTGCATTAAGGACACTCAAATCAAAGCAAGCCCAAAACATAAGGGAAAATGGCATGGATATACACTTTTACCATTGTAATAGTGTTACATTATTTAATTTTTTTGTAACAAAAAAAGAACAAATATATAGAAGACCTAATAAGCTTGAGAACAATTTAAAATTAAATGTAATAAGAGAAAGGCTAGGCAATTGTGCACCATAAATTTATACTTTTTTAATATTTATGCGACTATTCTAATGATTGAATATTTTTAAATTTTATGTATTTGACAAATTTATTGTTTAAGTTTAAAATCCTAAGTCTATACTATCAAATACGGTGTGACATCAAATATGTTTTCATTAATTATTTTAAAAATATATATAAAAAAGTCACTCAACTTATATATCAATATTCATATAGCATCATACACTTTATTGTTTTCTTATAATTTATTTTTAAATGTTCGTTTTATTTAATTATCAACAATAAAACTTAACACTAATAATTTAAAAATGAGCAAATTGTGCAATTGTCATCCTTCTAACTTTAATCAATTAAAATAAATTATGATAAACAAAAATTATAATGCTTTAAAACGCCAATCCACTCAGCACTCTCTTTATATTGAGATTTGGTTTCAAAATGCCACTAGTCAATATAACAACCGAACACCTGATCATATTTCAGAGTCTATTTGTGTGAAGACACGCAAAAGGAAGAAAGAGTTTTACTCATCGATAAATTTCGTTAATATCTTATGACACAAAATCGCCATTTAGTATGGCATGGATCAGTACAATCAATTCTCTCAATGCATAGGGGGCTGCGAAAAATCCTGTGGGAAATTCTCCCGGAAAATTGAAATCACATAGTTATCTACAATCGGAATCATTCACTACACAGCATATGAGACAAATGAGAGGATTTGATTTTGGTATCGCAATCACAATCTTTAAGCTCATTCGTCACATGGTCGGCAGTATTGTACGAAAAAAAGTACCCCCTTCAAAATTTCAGGTACTGGTCAGTTGATTCGCTGTGATTTTTAGTCATTTTTCTATTCGGCTGATTCGACATCAATGATTATCCCCGGTATGGTAGATATTGGTATTGCTTCCCTATTGTCTCTTTCCTTCGCCCGTCTCAAGACTTGCTTTGGCTGTTGGCTACTGTGCATTTACGGAGTACCTTAATTGGAAATCCCTGTTTCGGTATGGGGAAGGGGCGATACTCAATCCCGCTCTCAGTACCGGCTACTTCCCATCTGCACAGGAAGCAAACAAATTTATCATTTAGAAAACTTTGCAAAGAAATATCTTTGAACTTTGTTTGTAAGTTGTTCTTCCATGAAAATGTTCAAATAATTTTGTAAATATTTTCAATTAGATCATATGTAGTTGTTTTTATGTTTTTGAAAGAGCAAAAAACAGGTTTTACAGGGACCAAAATTACAAAGTTTTCAAATAAATGAAAAGATCATCAAAGACCCCATAAACAGAGAGGATGTAGAGAAGACAACAAAATGACAAAGCCACAACCACCAAAAAAAACAGCAAAGGCCACAACAAAGACCCAAAAAGACCGGAGAGTGACTAAACTTGGGACTTTAACGTCTCCACAGTCTCACCTTCCTTATCGTTCATTTCCTAAACCCCTCTTTAAGATCTGAACAATCTGAGTAGTAGGAGGCGCTTTCCTCTTAAAGTTGGCACAGGTCCTTTCCATTATACATTGTTTCTATGTTATTCTCATTGAGTCTTTTCAATGTCCTTGAGATTTTTGTTGCTCAGGGATATATTTTAAAGAGATTTACAGATCTGCGCAAATTCTAAAGCGCAAACGGGACAAGTTTTGTGGCTTTTTGTGCTTGTCAGCAGATTTGGTAAATCTGATTGGAAGTGGAAAGAGGAAAAGGGATAGCGGTTACCTGTACTTGGTCGTAAGATGGTGGATTAAGATAAGGATCTCTGTGTATGCCAGTTGCTGCCCAGGGCACGAATGGACTCCATTCCCGAACGGCATGAAAGTATTTGGCCTTGGCGGCATCTGCAATTGATGTCAATTGGTTAGGGTATTCATACAGGGCTTTTCAGTACGCAAGTTGGATAGAAACAGAGGATTAAAATTTGTGAATTTCGTTCAAATTTTACAAGCTCGGGGCGCCGCACATATATAGGTACTCACTAGGAATCTGGAAGGATCAAACTGTTGCGGATCCGGGAAGAATTCCGGATTATGATGTACGTTTCTGAAGAGTGGCATTACTTTCCAGCCCTTGGGAATGGTGAAACCTGCATAACAGGAAGCAGGATAATTATAGTAAAGACCTTTTAAATTTCCCGGGAAATTTAGAAATTTGAAAAAGAAACAGTATAGGATTATCAAATTCCATGAAATGTTACCTTTGTACTCAACATCTTCGACTGCTTCCCTGAATGTGAAGGACAACACTGTTGCTACCCTCAAGGTTTCCTGAATAACCTGAAAAGATTTAAATATATATCATAATTTGTTATTATAATGTTAAATCTCCAGAGTTCAGTGTGGAAAAACTCGTAGTGCTTGTCTGTCATATTATACTCACCCTTGTTGTCACCGGCATTTTCTTGATATCTTCCATTGTCAAGAAATCCTCCTTGTTTTCCCTCCGTTGAATGGCCTCTTGCTCGGCCTGCAAAGTATGGCTTCAATTTTCCTCACAAAAATTTATGGAACTTTGTAACTGATAATTTTACAGAAGGTACAACATACTAACCGTGACATCATCCAGAAATGCGGGATATTCAGTGAGGAATTTAACAAGCCATGTCAGGACAGAAGCTGTTGTATCCTGCGCTGCAAAAAATACTCCAATTACGTTATCAGTAATTTGCTCCTCGTTCAGACCTTTCCCTGTTTCTTCTCTGTATGCCATTAATGACTGCAGCAGATGCCTTTGTGGAACATTCATGCTTCGTCTCACTGCAATTATTTTACTCACTATCTCGCCCAGCTTCTCCCTCGCCTGTCACAACATTAGAAGACGAGAAGTTAAATTCAAAATCAACAAACCTTCGGCCTTAACAACGTACTAGTAGGTAGTAAGGTACATACCTGAATGGCTTTATTGAATCGAGTTCCGGGAAGATTGACAGGCAATGAATTGTAGCCATCTTCGAGAATCCGATAATGTTTCTTCAGATCTTCCTTGTAGGCAAAATCCAAGGGACCGAATATGGAATAAATTCCCACATCAAACGCATACTGCCAAAAATACAAGTTCATGTTAAAAGCGCGTGAACATAACAAAACCTCTTCATTCAAAGGACAAATCAAATATTGCTATGAGTGCAATCTCATTCTCATGATGATCATGAAATATCATTCCAAAAAAAATCACATAAATATACAAACTTATGATCTTCAATGGCAGGTAAGCCAGACCTTTTTCATTTCCTGGAAGGTAATTACAGTGCGCCCCTCCCACATCTTCAAGTTAGCTTGGGCGGTTTCGTCTATGTCTGCAACAAGGCTACGGATGGCCTTAGGAAGCAACGAAGACTGCACAGCTTTCCTGAGGCGTGTATGAAATTCCCCTTGCTGGAAAAACAGAGCATTCCGACCTAACATGCGCTCCTTGCTCGAAGGAAATGTGGGCTTGAAAAGGTGCGCTTTGTTCACCAGCACAAACTTTGCAGCCTCTGGGCTTGCTATCATAACGCAAGGGCATCCTAGAATATGTGTTTTAACTACATCGCCATACCTGCACCAGCACAATCACCGTAAAGCATGAGGCGGTTTGCACAGAACCTTACCGATGTTTTCAAATTTCAATAAACTCGGCCAACCGGTACTCTCCACAACCTTTAATGTTTGACGTATCCAAAAGTTTAACAATCAAATTTATTTATTTTAATACAAATAATATAATTACTTGAGGAAATAAAAAACTCATTAATTATTTGATCGTTAAACTGTCAATATTTAAGTAGAACTCCTAATAGTAAAAGATAATAATCCAGGGCCTTCTGCAATATCCAGAAGGGACGGGACATTTCTGTGCTTTATAGGTTATGGCTGTAATTTGGCAACGGGGGTCTAGTGAGATAAACACAGGAAACCCATTTGGCTTATCATAGGATGAAACCCAGAATGAGAAAACTGTAGATTATAAAGAAAAGAAATAAGCACCTCTTCTGTTTATCAGAGAAAAATATGTTTGGATTCTGAGAGTAGAGCTGCAATGTTTCTCCAATATAAGGCCATCCCATGGAACCTGGTGGCAATCTTCTTGATCCCAGTAATAGCGGATGATACCATAGTTTTACTACAATACACACTACCAGAATTAACAGAATTGCTGACACAAGCAATACCATTGTTAAAAAACTCCTACTTGGACCAGTAGCGAGAATGACTCAGGATTCAGTCTCAAGCTTTAATGAAAGACAGGAATATCACAAAAGACTAAATTGGAAGACTGAAAATGAAATGGAGTCGACAACAGAAAGCAAAGGATTGCAAAGACACAGACTAAACCAAAACAATGGAATATGACTACGATGGTGTTCATAGGTTCTCTACGTCGTAATATATAGGCAGAGGGGCCGGTGCCGGGCCGACATGAGAACGTTTAAGACTATTTTTCAACAAAATAGGCGTCAAATGGAATAGATTTATCTTTTGCCGACAGTGACAGTGACGGCACAAACATCCGCTCTTGTGCTCGTGAGCGGTGATCGAAGTCATGGTTCTAGCTTATTCTCCTTCCTTCTCGTTAAAAATTAGTTGGAGGTTGTGTGGACGATCATAAAGCGTAAAACGAGCACACCTTAGTCACCATTCCCGCTGAAAAAGTGCCCATCCCACATAAAAGGGTTTTGCTATGTAGGAGGGTACCCCGTGAAGCAACATAGAAACCAATAATATTTTGAAAACCTAGAGTCTAGACCCACCGCAGGTTGAAAAGCAATAACAAGGTAAAGTGTAAGGTAGGCTTAAGGTTGGGGTCCCATACAAAAGTTTTAGCTTTTGAATTTATGAAAGTATGTGGTCTCATAAATTATATTATTTTGCATTTAATTTAAGAGAATAATAAGTATTAAAAAAAATAAAAATTAATTGATGGGAATTTTAAAACTTCATATGGTTGACAAGTGGTAGGGAAAAAATATTAAAGTGGGGGAGCAATTTCTAGCCCCACCTTTTTTTGTACCCACTTAAAATTTTCAACTAAAAAGTAGAGTTTGCTATTGTTGAGGAAAATATTCTAAGTAATCCTCTAGTAACTTTTTTCCGTTTCATGGAACCTCCTACTCCTTCAAAATAGTTTGAGTTCTTCAATTATGGAAGTTGGTAATCTCATGAATTATATCATTTTGCATATTCAATTTAGCTATTTGATGGGAATTTTAAAACTTGATATGATTGACAAGTGGTAGAAAAAAGGTTTAAGTTGGTGGAGCAATTTCTAGCCCCACCCTTTTTGCACCCGCTTAAATATTTGAATTAAAAAGTAGGGATTTCTATTGTTGAGGAATTTTATTTTCATTTCATGCGACCCCCTACTCCTTCAAAATAGATCCTAAAGCCTCTTCATGGGACCCCAACTAAGGCTTAAGTTTGGTAGTTGACATTAGATGTTGATTAAATGTTTTTAATTGGAGACATCAATCTAGAATTAAAATACATCTTGTATATCCAATGATGTGGATGATTATTATATTTAAAATGTATATTAATTAATACATACAATCAAATGTATCTTTAGAATTTTAGATAGACAATGATGTTAAAATGAGTTTTTATATATAAATAATTTTCAATCTATTTAATTGATTTAAGAAGTCTATATAGGTCATAAATTTGATGGTCTTATGAACAAATTTAGTTATTCTTATCATGTTAGCAAGATTGTATGACATTGAAGGTTTGATTTTAAATACTATCAAGATATTTATAATTTTTTTTAAAATCATGTCTTAATATTTGAAGGGTAATTTCAAATAGATAACCATCACAAAAAAAAATTGGCCAGCAAGCAATAGCCTTGTTAATATAAATATTATGATATATTGGAGAGCATATGATGTTGTCAATGTATTAATTTTGAAAAATGAATAGTTTATAGTCATGGGAATAATTCCATAATCTATAATTTTTTCAAATTATCTGATTTGAGGGGAAAAACATATTTTTAGAAGATTGTAGGAATGAAATTTCTTTTTTGATAATCAATCACAAAAAGAGAGAGGCACAATTTATCTACAACAAATCAACCATTATGTTAGTAGAAGGGTCATTTCCATTGTGGCATTAGCCCCATTAATATAAATATCATAGTATGCTGGAGAAAATATGTTGTCATAGACCAATACTTCCAACCAATTTGATATTAATTTTGAAAAATGAAGATTTTAGTCATAGAAAAATGCAAAAAATTTAGACGTATTTGACTTGAGGAGAAAGACATTTTTAGAAGTTCCTAATGAGATTTTCTTAAAACCAACCACAAAATGAAGAGTTTATAATCATAGAAAAATGCCAAAAAATAGACATATTTGACTTGAGGAGGCATATTTAGAAGCTTCTAAGAATGGAATTTTTTAAAAATCAACCACAAAGAGAAGAGGGGGCACAATTATCTACAACCAATCAATTATTGTGTTGGTAGGGCTACTTTAATGTGAGAACAACTTTAAGGGAAAGACACTTTTTAGAAGATTTGAGGTACGAAGGAGATCAAGCAATTAATTATATTCCCTCACAACCAGTCAACAATTAAATTGATAAAAAAATATACCTTTCATCATGACATCACTCCTATTGTCATTAAGAATATGATACATTGGAGTATATATCATGTTAAAGATCAAGTCTCTAACTGATGTGGGATCAACCACAAAATGAAGAGTTTATAATCATAGAAAAATGCAAAAGAAATAGTTTGAATTGAGGAGACATATTTAGAAGCTTCTAAGAATGAGATTTTTTAAAAATCAACCACAGAGAGAAGAGGGGGCACAATTATCTACAACCAATCAACTAATTATATGCCCTCGCAACCAAGAGAGAAGAGGGGGCACAATTATCTACAACCAATCAACTAATTATATGCCCTCGCAACCAGACATCAATTAAATTGGTAAAACAACCACCTTTCATCATGACATCACTCCCATTGTCATTAAGACTATGATACATTGGAGTATATATCATGTTAAAGATCAAGTCTCTAACCAATGTGGGATTAATTTTAAGAAAGAGGATTTTATAATCATAGAGACGAATTCCAAGATACTTAATTTTTTGATGTACTTGACTTAAGAAGAAATCATTTTCAAAAGCTTGTAAAAGTGATTTTTTTTTGGATTTTGTAATCATAGAAGAAGAGAGGAAAAACTACAAAACAAATATATTCATCCACAACCAATCAACTTTAAAGTACATCTTTATACGAAATACATAAAGATGGGTGTCTCTTTAGAGACTTAAAAGAAGATTATGATATATTGGAGAGCATATGATGTTGTCAATGTATTAATTTTGAAAAATGAATAGTTTATAGTCATGGGAATAATTCCATAATCTATAATTTTTTCAAATTATATGATTTGAGGGGAAAAGCATATTTTTAGAAGATTGTAGGAATGAAATTTCTTTTTTGATAATCAATCACAAAAAGAGAGAGGCACAATTTATCTACAACAAATCAACCATTATGATAGTAGAAGGGTCATTTCCATTGTGGCATTAGCCCCATTAATATAAATATCATAGTATGTTGGAGAAAATATGTTGTCATAGACCAATACTTCCAACCAATTTGATATTAATTTTGAAAAATGAAGATTTTAGTCATAGAAAAATGCAAAAAATTTAGACGTATTTGACTTGAGGAGAAAGACATTTTTAGAAGTTCCTAATGAGATTTTCTTAAAACCAACCACAAAATGAAGAGTTTATAATCATAGAAAAATGCCAAAAAATAGACATATTTGACTTGAGGAGGCATATTTAGAAGCTTCTAAGAATGGAATTTTTTAAAAATCAACCACAAAGAGAAGAGGGGGCACAATTATCTACAACCAATCAATTATTGTGTTGGTAGGGCTACTTTAATGTGAGAACAACTTTAAGGGAAAGATACTTTTTAGAAGATTTGAGGTACGAAGGAGATCAAGCAATTAATTATATTCCCTCATAACTAGTCAACAATTAAATTGATAAAAAAATATACCTTTCATCATGACATCACTCCTATTGTCATTAAGAATATGATACATTGGAGTATATATCATGTTAAAGATCAAGTCTCTAACCGATGTGGGATCAACCACAAAATGAAGAGTTTGTAATCATAGAAAAATGCAAAAAAAATAGTTTGAATTGAGGAGACATATTTAGAAGCTTCTAAGAATGAGATTTTTTTAAAATCAACCACAGAGAGAAGAGGGGGCACAATTATCTACAACCAATCAACTAATTATATGCCCTCGCAACCAGACATCAATTAAATTGGTAAAACAACCACCTTTCGTCATGACATCACTCCCATTGTCATTAAGACTATGATACATTGGAGTATATATAATGTTAAAGATCAAGTCTCTAACCAATGTGGGATTAATTTTAAGAAAGAGGATTTTATAATCATAGAGACGAATTCCAAGATACTTAATTTTTTGATGTACTTGACTTAAGAAGAAATCATTTTCAAAAGCTTGTAAAAGTGATTTTTTTGTGGATTTTGTAATCATAGAAGAAGAGAGGAAAAACTACAAAACAAATATATTCATTCACAACCAATCAACTTTGAAGTGCATCTTTATTCGAAATACATAAAGATGGGTGTCTCTTTAAAGATGGGTGTCTCTTTAGAGACTTAAAAGAAATCTTTGCGAACTTTCTTTCAATGATAAAGTCAAAAGTGTTTGTCCTTATACATTAAAGAAATTTACATATATAAACATCATGCTATTGAAAAATGAAGGTAACTTGGTATTCATACAAAGATTTTCCCATTGCAACAAAAGAGGCCTTCTTAAAGCAATGGCTGAGGAAGATTTGGAATTTGCATCCACCTGTTAGGAGTGGGACTGCTCAGAAGGCACACGTGAAGGTCTTCAAATATTTTTTACCCTAGACAGCAAATGTGCAGCAGGTGAACGATAGGCCTCGTGGGGCAGTTTGTCAACTTCCAGAGTTGGAGGAACCCTAAATCTGGTTACGGATGGAATGTACACCATTCCTTTGGGCTATACAGGTTTGTGCCCCTGTGAGAGAAGTCTCTAGATCTTTTGTTCATTTGGATGCCTCCACGCCGACAATGTTGTACCGAGAGTTTATCGCCACTAAAGTTGAGATTCCCACACGTGACCTGGACTGCCACATCACATCTTCGGGCGACTGATGGCTTCGTTGTTAGACGTCAGCCTCCGCATTTTTAGCCCTCCAGAAAAATCTTAACGGTGCCCTACAGCTGTATCCAGCCTGGACTAGAGGTACACTTTGGCACGAGATACTACACTTCTCCCACTGTTTTTAAGCGCTTTTTTACACTAAATTTGATTCTACCTTGATTAAAGTCGCCACCTACTTCCCCATCATATATTTTTGTTCAAAATTTACGGCTAATTATTAGTGGACCCCATCTCTTCAACCATCAAGAAAATTTTGAATTGAATGAATGATTGGGAAGAGGATAAAATTAGTCCGAGCCTGGATTTGAAGGTCATTTTTATATGTTCTACAAAAATTTTATGATGGTATGGTCATTTAAATAACTTTCATTTGAGTGGTAGTTTGTTTATGAGAAGGTTGAGACTAGAGTTGCTAGTTTGAAGATTTTTGTCAATCAAGTGGAGGTTGTGCCTTCTATAAGCTCTAAGGTTGGTATTATATCGGAAGTTTCTTTTTGGAAGATTGTGTTGGTTTGGGGGAAGTTGAGGTTGCGCAGGCAGAGGGCAATGTTGGTCAGTGTGGAGTTTTGCCTCCCTCTCAGGAAGGGGATCCAACCTCTTTTGAAGAATTTGAAGAATGCCAAGATCTTAGCAGAAAATTCTTACACTTAGAGAATAGTGAGCCTCTAGCTATGAATCCCCCTCCATCAGGTCCCTCTTCGAAGATTGTTGAGGATCCCCTGTTTGTTTTGGTTAAAGGCAGAAATAGACGTAAACTTTCCTCTCCTCTAGGAGTGATTACTAGGAATAGGCAGAGAGACAAATTGTGGCTTTGAAACTTGGGAGAAAGGATGACCTTCCTCCCAACAAAGCAGTGAGAAGGAGAGCAAAATGGAAATTGCATATGGTACCCAAAAAACTTTGATTGAATTGTGCTTGAAAAGCACACCTCAAAAACCCTTATGAAGATTCTTTCATGGAATATTCAAAGGTTAAATAACCCTCACAAGCATGATCTGCTTTCCAATTTGGTTAGGGATCATAGGCCTGACATTGTTCTTATTCAGGAGACTAAAATGGTTAGTGATAAGTTGGTTAAAATTAAAAACCTTTTATTCAAAGATTGTGGTCTACATAGCTTTGATGTTGATGGGGCCTTGATGTTGATGTAAGTGGCATTGCCACTTTTTGGAATCCTAAGGTTGTTCAAGGTACTGCTCTTTTTGGAGATGTAATGGCATAAATTTGCACACTACACAATTTCCCATTAATTTGCCTTCATTTTAGCCTTACAAGTTCGATAATGTGAAAACTCACTGCTTTTATCGCGCTTTGCATGTGTGTCCCTATTATCTAGCATCCGTGAAGGGAACTTTTGTCGAGGACACACACACACTGCACAGATATTTGTGTGTTGCGCTAGCGTTCTAACAAGATTCATGTGTTAGGAAGCTACATAAACATTATGTTTTCTGGCCAAGGTGATCTCACAATACTGGTTTACAATTTTTGGCCAAACTGGACATTGAAATAATCTTTTCTAACTAAATCTTCACTTTTGAGCACCTATAGCGGCTAAACCGTGATGAATTTGAAGATGATGCAAACTAGTGATTTTTGATATTTTGTCTGTAGATTCTAAATATTTATTTTTCATTTTTTTTGGAATCAGATTGCACTTATTTTTCCATCTCCTTCGAAACCTAGTTTTTTTCAGTAAACAACATTTTTAAGGAGTGACGCTCATCGTATATCGCATAACTTTTTTTCCATGAAGGATAAAATTCTAATTCATTCGAATTGAGATTTGTGACTCTGATATCTAGTGCTTCCAATTGCTTAGATAGTGTTTTATTGAATATTTTTTCCTTAATCAATTTTTGAAGTCAAACCAATTACAATTCAGACATAGGCGGACCGCATAACACGTAACTTGTTTGTATGTATCGAAATTCAATTTTTTTTTGTTGGATCAAGGACTTCAATATCTGGTGCACTCATATTTTTATTTTATTTTTTTATAATCTGTTATTTTTCCACATGTGCAGAACAGAGAGTTTGATTTTTGGTGAAAAACCTATGTTTAATAAAACTAAAAAAAAAATACATAATAAAACTAAAACATATTAAAATTATATTCATTGGATAGCTCATTACGAGGAATACCATCATCTAGTTGGGTCTATGAAGTCTCCTCCATTTTCATCCTCAACCTGAGCTTCGAAGGGAAATTTTTTGATGTTTTTATGTGCCAGAGAGTGGAAAGGTGGGAATAGGGGGGTTCGCTCGAACCTGGGTTCATTCGAACCCCCTTTCAAAAAGGGTTTTACTTTGTGTTTTTTGGCGGGAATGGTGGGAAGTTCATTGAATGGGTTCGTTTGAATCCTAGTTCTAGCGAACCCTCTTTTGGTTCATTCGAACCTATTAGTTCGTTTGAACCCCAAAAACAAATTTTTTTTCCATGGGGTCATTTTATTCAACTTTTCCTTCCTCACTCCAATTGTAAACCACTTTTGTGGGTTCACTCGCCACCTACAAATGTAATGTCCCCCTGCGGAATTTTGACGTTGAGAACATCTATTTGCCTCCAATTTTTCCTTTTGAATTCAATTCTTTCATTCTCTCAAGCTCTCTCAATTCTATCACTCATTCTCACTCTCTAACACTTCTTGCTTCATTCTTTCTCTCTCTTGCTACTACCAACTCCATACTTCATTTATATAGCCTCTCTTTGCTCCAACACCATTGCTATTGCAAGTTCACGAAGCTCTACCTCCTTAGCATGGTGATATTGCACTTCTTCCTCTATTAGCCTTGAGCACTTGTAGAAGGCAAGGTAATATTGTGTTTGTTTGATTATTTGCATTATCGTTCTTGTAGAGTATAATCCAAGTTGTTGCTCTCTACAATATTGTGTCTTTTCTATCTACTTCTGTATCACTTTTCTACAATCTTGTTGTCTATTGGTTGTCCTGGAGGTGGGAACTTCGAAACAGGGGTTTGACTGAGGAAAACCTCAAGAAACAACCACAACATTTTTCTTGTTACTGTGTGTGTAGGTGTTGTTCATTTGCTTAGAGCTAGTTGGAGAACTGGACCTTGAGTAATTTAGCATTCTTCTTCTTTCTCTATCATTTCGCTATTAGAATAGTTTTCATAGTATTCTTCTTGTTGTACTCTACATTTTCCTACATTTTTATCAAACTATAAAACCAAAGCATTTGAGTTTTCAGTAGACCCTATGTGTTTCTAGCTGCTACTTGACCCTTTATCCATATAGGATGCCAACACGTCTCTGAGACTCCAATGCAGCATGATGAAGTCCAATTCTCGTGCTATCATGCTTTGGAAAAGAGTCTTCTAGTCTATAATTTGAGACCTCTGTGGTTAGGTCACACGGTTCCAAAAAACATTTGTCATAAGAAAAAGGGAAACAGAGTCATGTTTTACCTTCTTTTTTGACTTGTCCTCTTCTTTCTAATTTATTAGGTAGTATGAGGTAGCTTAGGGCAGTTTGCTCCCTTAGGCTCTTTCGTGTCTTGAGAGTTTTGGAGGTAGAAAATCCCCCTTCTCTACATTTTGGTGAACTCGAGGTGAACTATCTCCTTTTGTCCCTTTGTGTCAAAAATCTTTCTCTCGTATCTTGGTTGTGTCGTAGATTCATGTGTCATAAGGAATTTAGCTTTGCGACCCAATCTACAACCTCTGAACATGATGTTGGAAGGAGCCTTCAACATAAAGGAATGAAATCTAGATAGGTCACTACTTACTAACACAGTCTTCTACATCTTCTGAGCTAGTCTCATTTGAGTATGTGAGCATGGTCTTGTTCACGTGTATTCCTCCTGCTAAGAATGTGAGTGTTATGCCTAACATAAATTTTACCTCACATGATTTACCACTAAACAAGGATCCTTCTCCATTGTACGTTCCTGCTCGAATTAATGGAAACATAATGATTGGTGTCATGGTCGATCTGATGAGTCGGGTGAATGTGATAATAGAGGAAACCTTGCTCATAAAAATTTTACATAAGGAGAAATATGAAGAGTCACAGGCCACTCTTTGTACTCACAACAGACTTTCTATTGCCCCTATGGGCATTGTTTCTTTATCAGTCCCGGTAGGACCCAAGGTTGTTGATGTGTCATTTGTTGTGATCCCAGAGTCCAACCTATTTAGAGCTAGGCTAGGCATTTCTGGCCTCTATGAACAACATTGCCTCTATAATCCATAAATGCTTAAAGTTCGCCCATGAGGGCGGTGTGCAAGTGGTTCATGATACTGGCTACAAACCACTAGTGTCACGTGGGGGCTTCTCTTTGGATCACTTCTGGCCCACCTCAATCGGATCTCTCTGTCTAATGGGAGATTTGTTATATCGAGCTTATGTTAAATATAAGACTAGGGGTTCGACATCGAAGGTTAGTTTCCTTGTGTCTCTCTATGGTGTTTTCGTGAAGGCCTTTATGATAGCACACATCAAGCTATTTCTTCTACCCCATCAAAAGGGAAGGAGAAGCTCGTGTGCGCTCTAGAGCCTTCTCCTTCTGCATCTTTTTCTATGCCTACTTCTACTTCTCTGCTTGTGGTGCCATCCTTGATTCCCACTCCTATGCCTCGCATGGGGAATGCAGTGGTGCCCACGTGGAAAAATGTGAAGTGTTAGGCTTTTCAGTTGCTTGTTCTACCCACAGTTCCCCAACCCACTATTTATGGCAAAGGGAAGCATTCCTATGGGGTTGTTCTTGCATCTCGACCTCCATGGTCTCCAACTATTCTTCCCCCTACCCTTCAAGGAGAGAATGGGAAGAGGCCTGCCACCGAGGCTCTGGTGTCTATTTCTCCTCCCATTGTCATTTCTACTCTTGTTCCTCCTCCTCCTGTTCCTACTCAAGAGACCGCCCTTCCACTGGAAATGGTTGTGAAGGATGCTCCTGTAGTTGAGCAGCAACCTCCGACCTCTTCTCAAACTGTGTCCTCCAGTGCTCATAGCTGATGTAATTAGCTTGTGTGTGAGCGCAAGCATAGACAAAAGGCTCTAGCTATGGAGCACACTACCTCGCATAGGATGGAGGGGAAGCTAGTTGCATCTATTTCTGCATCTTCTTTTGTTGCCCTGCTTTCTTCTATTTTTCTTGCTTCAATTCCCATCACTTTTGTTTTGCTTTCGGCCCCTCCAGGGGGTGTTGATGATGCTCACCAAAAAAGGGTGCAGGTCTTCGTCTCCCCCTCCATGGAGCCTCCTCTTCTGACGTCCCTCTTGGACATCCCTCCTTTCTCATAGCCTGTTGACATGCCTCATACAAAGGTTGTGTCCTCTACGGATTTGTCTTCTTCCTTTTCTTTTTCTTCTTCTATGGGGATCCTGCATCCTCCACTGAAGTGTAAGTTGGAGGATGACCTTACTGCACATGATAGTCGTAAGAGGGGTTCCCCTCCTTCAAAGGCTAGTTTTGTCTTGACTTATGTCGTCCTTGTAATGGAGGTAGCCCCCGCTTCCCCAAAGTTTTTCACTACCCCTTTTGTTGAGGCCAACAATGACTCCTAGGTGCCTTGTCTTTTTCTTGCTAAGTTGACATAGGGTGCTCCTGAGAAGTGCATGTTCAACTCTATGGATGATATCCTAACTTTGTCCTCGATTTTTGTGAAATCAATGACCTTTGCTTAATAGGAACTCAATGAAGAAGGCCTTGAGGGGCCTTCTCCCTTGGCTCTTGTTGTAGGTGAGTCAGAGGGTACTTCCCTTTCTATCTCACCCTTGTAGGCTTGTCCTCCCTCCCCTTATAATGATCTAGATTGGGAGTAGGATGGCCTGTTGGTCAATGAGGACTAGGGTGGTGCCTCTTCTACATTTGTAGATTACATTTGCTTGTGTTTTTGTGTTCCCTCATGCTTATCTTTTTATTCTTGTGACCTTTCCTAGAGGACCCTTGCTGCCCTTGTAGGTACCTGGATACAAGCGAAAAAATCTATCATGCATTTCTTCTATTTGTGTCATCATTCTTTTAGTGTTGTAATATTTTTTTTTGATATTAGTGATGATGCAAAGCATTGGGGGTATTTAGGCCTTCTTCCATGTTGACCCAAGTTTTTATTTTTATTTGTCTTCATGTGGCATTCTTCATGTTTTGAGCAATTTGGGGATTGATGACAATTCATATGTATATTAGATTATTTATGAGCAATTCTGACCCTGAATTCTCAGATCCCCTTGTCTCTTGATTTCTTCATCTCTATCTATCTACTTCTTGATGTTATGGTTTCACTGTATTTTCCCTAGCATGTGTGACAACATACCACATACACATCTTGTCATGTATTGTGTGCCACAACATCTCTGCCTCTTCTTTCTCTCCTTAGGATGCCATGTGCTCCTTGGTGCAACACACATCATCCTAAGGGAGGGCTACCATGCTTTTCTAATTTTCAATAAGGTGAATTCTTTCAAAAGGATTCCTTGGTGTCAAAATTTCTTTACAATGAATTCCTTGAAAAAATAATCCCTTGTTGAAAACCCTCATTTTCCATAATGAGGTATTCTCTTAGGATTCCTCAATGAAATTTTGTTTCAAAAGGATCCCGTAAGTGAAAGAGCCTAAAAATTTCCCTTTGGAAAAGGAGCACCTTTTCTAAAATTAAAGGTTCTCAAAACTTTCCTTTGAAAAAGGAGCATTCTTTCAAAAGGATTCCTTGATGATAGAATAACTTATGAAAAATTGAGTGTCTTTCAAATGATGTGTTTTTTCAAAAGGGCCCCTTAGAGTCTTGATGTCTTAAATGGTTCTTTGCTGAAAGAACCCCTTTTTGAAAATTGCTTTCTAAAAAGATGATTCCTTGGTGTCTTGATGTCTTGAGGAGGATTCCTTTATGTCTTTTATCTAATATTTGATGTCGTGTGGTTTACTGTCAAACATCTTATATCTTGGCATCTAGCTTGGAGGCAACATGACTAGACCTGTCTTTTTTGTGGTTGTCCTACAAAGTAGTTTGTAGTAGCCATAATCTTATCTATCTAATCAGTGTGTGTCTTGTGTCTTATTTAATCAGGTTGTTTCTTATTATGTCGGCTTGTGTCTTCTTTTGTATTATGAAATTGTGTCTTTTATGATTCACATTTTCTGTTAAATGTACAAGATACTGAGAGGGGGGGTGAATCAGTCTCTTCTTGAATTTTTTGATCAGATACCATCCAATTATTCCAATGCACACAATAGAAAAGATAAGTAAAAGCATTAACAAAGCATGAAATTACAGAACACATGAACACCAAGATTTTTTTAAGTGGAAAACCCAAAATGGGAAAAACCACGGTGAGTGTTAGCTCACAATATAGTATAACTGGTTATAAGATATTACAAAATGGGTGGCTCACTACCAGGACTCACTGTCCAGAAACAAAGGCTCATTTCCTACAAAATTATAATTACAGAAAATGGCTTATAGCCAAAATATGAACTGATGGAGTACACCTAGTAAGTGCAGATCCAGTTCCAATGAAGCTCAGTAAACTGACTTAACACACTTCATTATATTTTCTCTTCTTCACATTTGCATTCACAACACCAAAAAATTCACTTCATTAAACTTAAAAGATTATCCAATATATATCTGATCTCTCTACAAGCATCAATTAGGTTGGCCTAATTAGATGCACTTCTCATTTACCAAAAAAATACCAACTATCGGCTTCAAGCATTCATAAAAACTTCTGAAAAGATAATTCACACATCCAACACACTTCATCAAGTTGACATAGACCTAAAGTAGGTTGCACATATATCCGCATAACAAAAATTATTTCACCATTACATGATACATCCATTAGGTTGTCTAGTGATAGATCTAATAGCACAAATACAAACACCAATGTAATGTTGATACACCATACAAGCAACTGGATTCATGAGATCTTGAATATATGTGCTCCCGACAGCTACAAACCATTTAAAAAAAAACAAGCTACAATAATTACTAGCAACCAAAAGTAGACCAAAATATTGGAGGATGTAAGCAAAATACCAGTTTAGATACCGGACTAGAATACTAGAACAACTTCAGTCTTGATCTTGCAGTTGCAACTCATATCATGGTGACATCAATGACAACACATAGTAACAAAATGAGATTTTCTTCTTCATTTTCCCAACAATCTCCCCATTTGTCATTGATGGCAACATGTTCCAAAAAAAAGAATATTTACTGAACTCCTTATTTACAACACTTCTGCCCCTAAAAACCAACATTTCAACACTCTTCACTCCCCCTTTGACATCAATGACAAAGGGTGTCCCAAAAACAACTGAAAAATGTTAAAGCAACGAAAACAAAGAAACATGTATCAACCGAAAGATGACGAGCCTTGAAACTCCTTTAAAATACCTTCCCATACAAATTTTCCATTCTCCCAATTATCCTTTGTGGCAATCAACATCATCTTTAGAGATTCCAACTCAATTAGAGTTTCTTCTGCACCATCTGAAGTATCAGGAGTTAGGTTTATCTTCTCAAAATTTTCTATGCAAGCCAGAGCCTTTCCAACCAAAATGAATTCAACTCTTACAATGTCACTCAACTGATCAATTTTTTTGATAATTTATTCCTTCTGCTTTTGCAAAACAAATAATTTTTCTTTATGCACAGAGATTGCCTTCCAGGTTGAGCAGTCTCTGTCTTTAGATAGGCTATAAGTACTAGAGATGGTTGATAGCTAAGACTCAATGGAATCCATAAAAAACCTTAATATTGTGAGTGGCCTTTGGCTACTTTAAGCAATAAGCAAGGATGGCATTAGCTTCTGACTTAGAAACCTTCACGGCTTCTAGGTTCTTTTCAACTCTAAGTGTGCAAGGGAACACTTGTCATGTAAAGTCAATAACCTTCTCTCCACCAAATTTTCCTAAACCTCTTGTTTTGATTTTTCACTAAGCTCAGAGGTATACTCCTTGAGAGAATCTAGCAGCAATCTTAGATTTTCAATAGGAGTGAGAGATGTATCAATGGATGCACTAGGTATAACTTCATGTAATGCCTTGAGGGAATCATCTACAAGTTCTATTCCTCTTTGATGTGCTTCAAGAATTTCCTTCTTAGCGGATGCTTGCATAGCATCTCCCAACATTACTTTATGCACCAGAGACATATTCTCCGTATCCAACAACCCTTCAATCATATGAATTTGTAAAAGCTCCTAGGGAATTATTGGCTGAAATTTGATTTGCTTGGAAAGCAAGCCTTTCAAAACATCATTACCGGAGGACGATTCTCTAGGAATCTTAAGTGATTTTACAATTTGCTTTTAATTTTTTTCATTTTTTGGACAGACTCTTTGTTTTCCTTTTCTTCTTCCATTTCCTCTTCTTCCTCTTCTTTCTTTTCTTCATTTTTGTCTTCATCTCTATCTTTATCATGGTCATCCTCTTCATCTTTTTCATCTTTCTTCTATTCTTCCTCCGGATTGTCTTTTTCTTCTTCTTCACTGCCTTTTCCTCCTACATTGCCTTGTTCATAATTTCTTCTTTGTCCTTCATTGTGCTTCGAAGGAGCATCATTATGCATTTCAGGCTCAACCTCTCCTTCATTCTGCTTATCATTTTCACCACCAACATTAATTTCAACATCAAAATTTTCATAAATGTCTTCATTACCTGTATCAAGAGGATTATTCTCCTCAACATTTTCAGCAACATCTTCATCGTCCTTAAGCATTCCATATTTTTCTGCTATCTCCCAGATTACTTTTGTTGTTTCCTTTCTTACCTTCTTTGTCAGCTTCCTATTTCTTTTCATCAACATGTTTACTCTACTCTTCATTCAAATTTTTTTTGCACAGATCTTCTTCAAAGATTCCAGATCATCCAGAGTCAAGGAAGACCCAATTTTATTATATGCAACATTTCTAATTTTCTCTTCAAATACAACGACCTATGATCTCCTTTTCATCAGATCATCCCACATGCTTTTGGGTACATCTTTTCTTATATTATTCCACTTAACTTCTAAGATGATAACATATTGAATAATAGATAAAAGAAAATTATTCTTGTCTTCTTCTCTAGCCTTATCATAATATTCAGTTGTAGGTTGAAGCATATTCTCAAAATGTAGCAAGGAATTGAGAGTTGGTTCTAGTTTAAAGCGGGGACCAAAACTTACTGGTATGTCTTGTTCATTTCTCTAGTATGCAGAGGCTTCAACTGATACCTTAGACTTCTTTGATTCCGGCTTGGTGTGCACATGTATACCAAAATCTTGCTCTTCTTTATCATCAAAAGATGATGCAAGATGTACTCTCTTGGAACCAACAACTTTTGTAGATGCACCTTCACCAGAGGGTAAACCTCCTCTTTTTCTTCTCACCAGCTTTGCTTTAGGATCTTCTTCTTCATCATCTTGATCATCTATAACACTGAGGTTCTTCTCCCTTGTCGCTTTCTCTTTCCTTCCTCTCTTTGCAAGGGAAACCGAAGGAGATTCCTTCCTCTTCCTGGATCTAGTAGTTGGTCTGGTGAAAACATGACTTTTTCCTTTATCAACAATACTAGGTTCAACCTTTGTTGCAAGGGTTGCAGAGGGTTTTATAGAGGTAGTCCTTTCGGATCTCCTCAAGCCAAATGATTCTTCCTCCAGTTGTTCTCCCCTAGCCCTTCCAAGGGCAATTTCCTCATCAGTATATCTAGCTTCTTTAAGCTTTTTCTCCACTTTCTTCCAAATTTTAGGCTTCTACTACTCCTATGAATCTCAATAGACTTTTTAGCATATGTCCCAATTATGGGTTCATTGGGGTCCTTTGGATTCTTCAGCAATAATTACACATACCCTTCAGCTTTGTCTTTTGTCACCTCATATCCTGAAGGTTGAATCCAGATGGTTCAAGGTTCTACAACCTCAATCATACATTCATCAGAGGAAACATGGAATATGATGTCATCTTTATACTTCTCAACAATTTTCCTCAAAATCCTTTCCCTTTCATTCATGTTTCTTTTGAATACTACAAAGAATGTTGTCAGAGCATCATCTTGAGCATTCATATTTCCCAGACTATGCAAATATTCAAAAATTTGATGTCCTACAGGTCTGGATGAGTCCCAATTTACTTCACCATTCCTTCCCAAAATCTTCTTCATGAAATAAAATAACATATAATCAATGAACCAAACTTGAAGGAATACTTCTTTTCCTTCATTGACTTCAAGTTCTCAAGTAGTTGTAACCAAAGGAGCTCACAAATATTATAATCAACACCATTTACAACCATATCAAAACCAGTATAGATTGTTGTAGCCAAAACATAGTTCTCTCTATTTGTGAAGTATATTTTGTGATTGATCATGATAGCTAAATACTTCACAGCCAGATTAGTGATGGTTTTCATCATTAAATATCTCTTGTCATAAGTGGCTCTTGTGAGGTCCATTACAATCTCATTCTTCACTGATTTTGGCACAAGTACTATACCTTTATCCTAGATCCTAGTAACAACCCTAACCGCTTCCTTATTTATCAGGTGCGGCCGGTTAGTCCACATGAATTTATCATGTATTCTACTTAGGATTGCTTTCACAAATTTGTCATCATAGCTGAAGTTAGGAAAATTGTTCCATTTGTCTAACCTCTTCGCAACCAAGTTCGAGTACTCAAGTTTTATCAAGAAATCATCACCAGTAAGCTCTTTTTCCCAAATGTAAATCAACTTTTTGTGGTTGAATTCCTTAAAATTTACATGAATATACATCCTTGTATGCTCAGTCGGCATTACTCCATGTGGAATTGTCGAAAATGCACCCGTGGGGTCATCTTCAAAAACCTTCGAGGAATATTTTCGATAAGAGGGTCTTGGCCTCTCTGACACTTTAACGAATATAGGGGTTTCCATTCTTCCAATTTTGAACTTAAACAACTTAAATAACGTAAAACACAACTGCTCAGAAGATGAAAATACCTTTTTCTACATGAAGAGCCGCAACTAGCGTTTCCATAGCTGAACTCCAGTTCCCTTCAAGAATGCTCCAAAATCTCTTCAACTTCTTCAAATGCATAAATGATCAAAATGCCTTAAATATTTACTTTATAAAATAATGATCTTCCCTCATTCGTATTAAATGCAACAAATTCCAAAAGAGCTGCTAAAAACTCTTCTCTTTTACACAAAAAACCCTAATTCACTCCGCAAAATATCATCCCTTCATATTTCCTATCAGTTCCTTTTCCAAAACCTCTAAAAACTCAATCTTCACATTTCATCCTCGTGCCAGCATCTGACATGCCATTTGTCTAGGGGGTTCTTATAATTTTCTGATAATGCCCCCCCTACGACCTTGCTAGGTCTAATTACCGAATAAATCATCTGTACTGGATGAGAGCACAGACTCATCAGTAGTCTCTGGTTCTTCTTTTTTCCTCCTATAGACATCTAAATTTAATCACTCCCATATGATTAAATTTACTCCCTTTTCATCTATCATATTAAATATTAATTTATTGAATTAATATTACACCTTTTGTCTCATATCTGTAAAGTATTTAATTTAATAACTAAATGCTTTATCTTTCACCTTCTTCCTCTCTAAATTAAATAAATACACCAATTTGTTTAATTTAGTCATTTTTGATCCTTTTAATTTAAAATCAATTTAAAATTCCGCATTCTCTCTCTCCTTGTCACATCCTCCATGATCTTGCTCTAATCTGAATTAATTTAATTAATTCATGATTATGATGTGCATCATCTTAATCAAAGATTAATGTCACATCCTCCTACATTTTCCACTTGCCTCTAATCTTCCATTAATTATTCTAATCCAATATTTGCACAACCTTAACCAAGGTCATTAGCCATATTTAGCACCACCTTTTTAGTCAACCTTTGCATTTATCTCTTTTTAGCATTGACCCTCTTTCCCATGTGAATTTTAATTCACATTTATTTATTGTTACATATTTTTCACCTCAGCTCAAATGGAGGAGCTGGCTGATTATTATTTGCCATAAAGTGGAGTTGCAGATTGTTTTTTAAATGCTGTTTCGCATTACTTTGTGCATTTGAGTAACAGTTATGAATTTTTGAAGTTATGAGTTTGCAGAGTGCCATTCAGAAGTTGCAAATTTAAATGAAAGATGAAACTGAATACATAAGAAAAATAGCATTTCAGATGCTTTTATTCACTTCAAAGAAAAAAGAACTCATATTTTTTACAAGGCTTCTTTTGATTTCACAATCAGAATAGTATTACAACATTGCAAAAATGCATTTTCTTTTCAACTGAAAAGAAAAATTGAAGTCACAGATCCACACAAGCCATGGATATAACTATAATTGTCCCAATAAATTTCTAACAGCACAATGTACTACTGAAGATGCGAAAGGAGAACATATAAGCAATAACATAGTCATCATTGCCTGTTATCGACACTTGATGTTGGATGGTGCACCTCGCCGTCTCAAGCTTCGTCGACCTATAAGAGGAGAGGAGGGTGTCAGTGGCTCCGACTATGACATAACTCATATGATGCACCTACAATAATACAAGTATTCTATGAGCAATGCATTGAAACAATCAAAGAGAATCAAATGCAGTATAAAGAAGTGAACTAAAAGAGAAGTATCGACATCATAATCAACATGTTATATTTTTATGCTAACACTGTTTGTTTCCTTGTGCAGGTATAGGTTAAGTCATGAAGCGGAAAAATTATTCGAAGACCAAGCATGTGGAGTAAAACGGGCTCCCACAAGGGTAGAGCACGACATGCTGCCCGATGCATTAAATGGGTTGATTGTGAAAGATATTTCATCATATACATCAAACAAAGTGAAATACAACTAGAAGAGTAAAACAGAGTTATCCATCAAGTAACAAAACCAACTGTGCATTCATAACGATTAGTATTTCTTTCTGAAGGCTATAGGTGAACAGTGAGTTTTGTTCACTTAAGAAATTTAACTAAGTAAATTTGCATCAGGAATTGCTAAAATTACTTCATTTTCTATGCTAATATAATCATATATCATGTGAGTTTCAGTTCAGTATTTCTCTTTTGGATAGTGAACAGGCATACATATGCCTTAATGTTTTGTTCTAATTTTCATCGTTAAAGAGAACAGTTTCTGAGAGCAGTTTGTCATTGAAATATAAAAATGCATGAAGAGTACTATGTTACTCAAGAATACAAACACAGACAGTGCAAGGTTTCAAGGAGCAAGCAGTTTCTTTCTAGAAAGTTCTGAAGTTATCAGTTGTGCATGTGAATTAGGGAGCAGAGAATGCAAGCATGAAATTTCCTCTCTTCGCAGTGAACTTATACAGAAACATTTTCAAGGTCTGCAAAAACTGTGATATTATTTTGTTCCAAAAGTTCATGTTAAGGTTCCTGTTCTGGGTCGAGTTCATATTCATAGATGGATTTACAGTTTTGAATCTCAAATACCCACATGAGTGTTTGCTTTCAAAAATGCAATAAAATGATAATCTTTACGACAGTTGATCAAGTTTCAGAAGAGAGGAAACACATTTTTCTACAATAGTTCCAAAGACCCATTTTCAGTTTTGCATCAAAAGTAGAAAAATGGTGTTTCTCTTAAGGGTTTCGAGTACCCATTTCGGAGTTAGCTTCAAACTTGTGCAGAAGAAAACAATAATAAATAATTTTGGCAAGACACAAGTTATCTACAAGAGGTCTCCCCAAAAGCACACTGTCTTGGTGACAGGAATGGAGTAATAAAGATTTTCGGTATAACCTTTTTATCGCCAAGAGGTCTCCTCGAAAATGATATGTCATGGCGACAGGATGAAGGCATGAAAGTTTCACCAAGACACAGGATGCTCGCCAAGAGGTCACCCCGACCACACATTGTCTTGGCGACAGAAGGAAATAATAAAGGTTTTTGCCAAGACACCTTTTTATCTGCAAGAAGTCTCTCCGAAAGAATATTGTCTTGGTGACTAGGAAGTAATAGGGAGTTTTCGCCAAGACACAAGCTCTCTACAAGAGGTCTCCACGACTATGGTAAGTTATAGCGACATTCATAAAACAGAAGCCCGATTCATGAAGTTTTCAGAAACAAGGGTTGAGCTCTCAAAACTGCTGGTTTAAGCCTTAGAGTAAGAAGAAAAATACAATTTCTTTTAACTTTATGTGATACCCACAAACAAGAATGTTATTAAATTAACACAATGGTGATTTTTTGTTCTGGGTCGAGCCCATAATCTGCAAAAATGCTTCCTATAGTGCTCTTTTGGCACGACCTGAACATGGCCAAATTTATGTTTCAAGAGGGAGCACCTTAAAGTTTTCAGTGAAGTAAAGAAAGGTAAAGAAGGTTACCAGTTCGAGGCCGAAGTAGACACTTTATCCATGGCCTAAGCTGCAGATAGCTTCCAAATGCAAGGGATTCAAGTTCTCAAGAGATGGTCGAGCTCTCACAGTAGAATAGAGCCCACAATGAAGGTCGGGCTTACACAACAGTAAATGAAGTCACTAAAGATGCAGAATAAAGACTTCAGAGTGTGTTCATCATGGCCTCAAGGCCAAAATAGAGGTAACAAAAACCATTAAATTAAGCTTACCTATGTACAGCGAAGGAGAATAAGAGCACAAGTCGAGCTTCCATGGAGTGGATTGTAGAAGTTGAGCTCGAATGGCATGGAGAAATCAAGGAAAATAGAAAGATCAGAGTCAAAACATAACTCATGCTAGCCATGCCCTTAGGGTTTTGATATTCGAAATAATGAAGTAGAACGGCCATTATACTTCAAGGTCAGACTTACCCACTAGAATTTTCGGTCAACTGGAGAACAGAGGAGGATTTCTATGCACACGGGCTCGAATCCAACATCATCATAGCAGCAGTTTCTTCTCAGACAAAAGTTCTTTCTTTCCAAAGTCATGGGTACGAAATGGTGATAATTAGGTTTTGACCCTATTTTGTTCAATTCCCTAATTCGAGCATCATGGACTTTCCAGAATTTCATTTCAAAATGCACATGTCAAATATCATATGGTGGCCGAACTCATAGTGTCTTCCTTATGATTTATTTTAGCCTAAGTCTAAATCACTGATTATGTTAGGCCAAATTTCTATGCTAGAGAGATGTCTTAAGTCTTTAAGACTTATGGTTTTTCCTTAGCAAAGTATGGACTTTGCCTTAGGGTATCATTTTAAATGAAAAGGCAATTAAGAAAAATTTATGAATGCCTTGTGCTTAATTCCTTTTTAGGGTTTCTCATTTTAATTGGTTTTGTGATAAATCAATGAGGAGTTTGGATAAGAAGAGCATTGTATATTATGTTTTTATGATTTTTTGGGAAAAAATCAATTATTGTAATGGAGAAACAAGTAGCTTTATTTTTGCAAAAGATTTCTAATCTTTGAGTTGCAAAAATAGACAAAATTGAAAAAGTCTACATCTTGTAAAGCAGAAGCATTAAAGCGATGTTTTATTAACTACTTTATGTTTTCTTGCTATTTTTAGCAAATCTTTGACTGATTTTTCCTCTTGGTCGAATTCTAGTCTTATCTTGGAGAGATAAGGTGTTTTTTGAACTTTTAAAGCAAAATTTGCCTATTTTTAGAGGCTTGACAGTGTAATCATAAAAGCTTGGTGCTTTTTTCTGGTTTAAAGCAATTTTTGAGTTTGTTTGAGGCCTTTTTTTCTTGAGCTTTTTCTGAGCTCGGATTAGGGTTTCCTTGAGATTTTTGATAGATTTAGTCTTTCAACTCTCCATTCTCAGTAGTTTAGATCAGTTTCTTTCCCTTACTCATTTCGGGGGAGCTTGTAAACCTTTTGATGCTCAGTTTGGAGAGATTGACACTCTTCCAGTTTTAATAGAGTAGCAGATTTCTCCTTCCCATTTTCTTTCTCAAATTTTGTAATAGCAATCTAATGTACTTGTGTTTTCAAATTGAAATCCTTTTATGTCTTGCTGTTATAGGTTGTGTTTCAGAATTACATATTTCAGGTTGCATGTTGTATTTGTTTTCTAGATCTTCATGCAAATCATTGATGGGATGTGTGCTAATGAGATTGTGAGGATTACTGCAATAAAGAAGTTGTTATGAGTGGATAGGTCTGAATACTTAAGTTTGGTGAATCATCTTTTAGAAATAGGTTTTTATGTTCAGTTATTCTCATCCTTTTCCTCAGAAGTTGTTTTATGATAGAATTCATCATTCGGAGAACCAACTCACTCTAGAGATTCCTCTTTCGCATAAGATCACCCACATCTGAAAGAGGTTTCCATGTTTCAGTAGTTTGCTGAATATTGTATTCAGCAGGGTGCAAAACTATTGATAATAGTTTTTGGCACACTCGGTGGGACATCTAAAAGAGACTTTCAGAGAATATTTAACTTTTTAGTTTGCTATTTGGTATATGTAGTAGATCTTTTTTAGCCTTCTGGAGGCAATCAATGTACCTGGCAACTCCGGTTCTATTTTCTGCATGCTAGTACAGCCCGCACATGAGAAGTATTCAAACAAGATCAAGTTCAAAACCTTTCAAGTATCAAGAGATGTCCCCACCATGAAGAGTAGAGAGGACAACAAGAAGGATTTTTGAAGCCCCTACAAGATCAAAGTCAACACCTCCTAGTTTTGGTGCTCTAGTTCTGTCACCTGGTGTACCAGTACCGATATCTCAACTACCACCAATGGCAGCACCACTGAGGCAACATCCATTCGCACCCTTTAATGGAGGTAGTCCATTAGATATTTCCCAACATGATGATATTCTAGTTGCAGCCCTTTGAGGACTACCATATTTCACCGGAGAAGACTACACCATGCCAGTTGAACACATCTGTGATGTGGCCATGTTATGTTTAGTACATAATATCACTCAGGAGAACGTAGCTCTAAGGCTGCTAGTTGCTTCACTCAAGGGGAAAGTGCTGCAATGGTTCAGAGGTCTCGCTGCAAACTCAATCAAAACATGGGACGCTCTAGGTAGTGGTCTATACCATCACTTTGCGGATAAATCTGACAATTTATCTTTGTTAGAGCAGTTGAGTACCATTCAAAGGGCGCTGCACGAACACTTGGCAAATTTCAACTACAGATTCCAGAGGACTTGGGATAGAATCTTGGCAGTGGTAAAACCCTTACCGGCACATGCATTTCTATTTTATCTAAAAGCTTTGAATAGTAAGATTACTGTTATGACTCAGTCCATGGGTGGTTTAACGCTTCCAAATGTTTATAACATTGCTATTAATGCTAAAAATTGCCTCATTCAAGCTGGAGACATAGCTCCTAGACCCCCCATGCCCTTATTTCCATAAATACAACCACCTATTCCTACTACTATACCTCCCTTGGCTATTGTTCCACCAGTTCCAGCAATAGGATATCATAGTGCAGTCTAAGAAGTCGCTGCCCCAGCCCCGAATCCGGAGATGCAAGAGCTAAAAAACATATTAAAGACCATCGGGAATGATCTTGTGACTATTAAGAAGCACGTTGGCCAAGAACATAAGCCTTATCAAACCTCATATCAGCAAAACCAACAAAATAGACTCGCTTTCCAAGGTGATTACCAGGCTCAAAGAAGGAATTTCAACCTCCGGCCATTCCAACCATACAATCCAAACTCGACCAACACGTCAAAAGAGCTTGTGCCACAAAACAATGTCACTCAAGATTGTGACTGGTGTTACCCATGCAATCAACCCCACAACCAGTCGGCATGCGCCAACAGAGTGAGAAACCAGGATTTAATGGTGCAAAATATATATGTTGTTTCAGAAAATACTACAGATCAGAATTTAGAACAGCAAGAAAATTTGGAAGTCACCTTGCCAAACTGGCAGAGCTCCGAATTCTGTGGCGTGAATGGCCAAGATCGACAAAATTCCCCTATTTTAGCCAATACTAGATCTAAAAATCAAGCTATGGATTTAGGACAGCAGGTTGGGACTTTGCAGTAGCAACCACCAGTCAGTAAGCAGCCTGTTTCATCAGAACTTAATGCTGCCACTTAGCCTAAAATGCAGATTCTACAAAGGGGGCAGGAAATACCTAACAAGGAGCTGTTAAAAACACATTCTCAGCCTGCGCAGAAGCAAAATGAAGTTGCTGTTACAAAAAACCAGCAGAAGGTGAATGTTTCATCCTTCAATATCATTGAGCATCTCAAGAAAACTACTGTCAATATGTCAATATTAAACGCTCTGCAGCTTCCAGGACAAAAAATCTTACTACAGGATGCATTAGCTGAGTTGTCTATTTCTGACAACACCAATCAAGGAGTTGCGAAGGTTGTGTTGGCTAATGACTTGGAGGAGAAAAGTGGTCAGAAGGTAAAAGAGGTAAAACCCCCTCCATTTTACTTAAGTCTAATCATAGGTGATAAAATTGTGCATAATTGTATGGTTGACTCTGGTGCTAGTAGTTCAGTCATGCCTAAAAGTTTAGCCGACAAATTAGGTCTCGCTTATGAGCCTAATCCTTAGAAGGGTGTAGTACAATTAGATGGGTTTGCTGTTAAAACTGCTAGAATTATTAAAAGTTTAGCCCTTACTTTCTTGCATCCCCGAGTTTTGCTATTCACCAAGATATTCATGTTATCGACTTACCGCCGCACTTCGCCATTTGTTTATCACGGGATTTTACAGCGAAGTTGGGCGGGTTTTTGTCTTCCAATTGGTCTCATCTATTTTTTAGAACAAGGTATGATACGAAAGTGACCATTAAGTCCGAGCCTCTCGCCAAAGACCATATCAAACCATACTCTCCAAGCCCTATAAACGCTAATCTCTACGCCACCTCTGTAATGGAGGAGCAAACCATGACCTCAGACTGTGGCACCCAAGGAGACTACATCAGCCTCGATGAATGGGCAGCTAAAGATCACGAGCTTGATCCGTTCCAGAACACAGATGAGGTAGGTTTAGGAGTTTATATGATTCATGAATTTGATTGCGACATGCCTAATCTTTGTAAAGAGGATGGACTGTCTACAGGAAAAGATAGTGAGTTGTGTAAACTTTATTTCGATGGCTCGAGGAGTAGTGTTGGTGCTGGAGGTGGAGCTATGCTGATATCACCCGAAGGAGATAAGTATTATTCAGGCTATAGATTTTCTTTCAGCTGTTCAAATAGTACAGCTGAGTATGAAGCATTGATACATGGCCTTGAGTGGGCCCGCAAATGAGGTATTAAATTTTTGCAAGTTTATGGTGATTCAGAGCTGATTGTGAATCAGGTCATAAATTTAAATGTTGCAAAAAATGATTTACTTAGGAAATATAAGCATCGTGTATGGGATTTAATGGAAGATTTTGATGCTTTTAATATCATGTTGATTCCACGAAATCAAAATAAGCATGCTGATAGACTCGCTGCCATAGGAGATCAGTTTGACATTCCCAAAGAGATTCATAAAATAGAAGCACATCAGTTCATGAAAATAGTGGTTAGACCTTCTGTACCTGACAATAATGTGAGCTGGCAGGTTTTTGACAGCGATCAACAAATCATGAATTTTCTGATTGTTGAAGCTGAGTTCACAGATGGAAATCAGCAAAAATGGCAGCAGCAATATGAGGGTCAGATCGTGCAATTAAAGACAAATAAGCTGCCGAAAGGTTTGGTGACATTAGAATTTGTCTTTAATTCAGATGATCAGGTTTGGAAGGACAAATGCAGCTTAATAGTTAAAGAGGAACATTATTCAGCTATTGAAATTTTCAAAGGCAAGCTTCTCAAGCTGGGTAAGGTGTGCAGTCAAGAGGAGCATCAAGCTTTCATTCTGTTATGTCAAAAATATAGTGATGTTTTTGCTTGGGAATACAAAGATTTAAGAGGTTTTAACCCTGATTTAGCACAGCATACCATCGAGCTTGAGCCCGATGCAAAACCAGTAAGGCAGAAGCAAAGACAACTTAATCCTAAGTTGGAGCACCTCATGAAAGCTGAACTGAACAAGCTAGTTGAAAGGGGTATCATTTTTCCTATCAAGCACACCTCTTGGGTGTCAAATTTAGTACCAGTAAGGAAGAAGAGTGGAGAAATCAGACTTTGCGTCAATTTCTGATATTTGAATAGAGCGTCTTTGAAAGACCATTATCCACTCCCTTCTATGGAGCAAATTTTATAGGTAGTTTCTGGTTCTGACAGATTTTCCTTGTTAGATGGCTACTCAGGTTATAACCAGATTCTAGTTAAGCAAGAGGATCAGTTTAAAACAGCGTTCACAACCAAGTGGGGCACGATGGCCTACAAGAAGATGCCTTTCGGCTTATCAAATGCTGGAGCAATATTCCAACGTGCTATGGATATGGCCTTTCATGGCCTTATGAACAAGTTTGTTCTAGTATATTTAGATGATATAACTATTTTTTCCAGAATGGATAATGAACACTTGGATCACTTGGAACAAATTTTTCAAAGGTGCAGAGAGTTCAGAGTGTCTTTCAATCTGAAAAAGTGTATCTTTTCGGTGCATGAAGGCAAGTTGTTGGGGCACATTGTCTCAAAGCAAGGTATTTCAATCGATCCTAAAAGAGTTTCTACAATTCTTGAATTGCCATTACCAGCCCATAAGAAAGGCTTGCAAAGCTTTCTTGGGAGAATAAATTTCGTAAGAAGGTTTATACCAAATATCGCAGCCTTGCTGCAACCTCTCACTTCTATGCTGAAGAAGAACATGCCATTCAGTTGGACCAAGGAAGGCAAGAGGAGCTTCGAGCAGATCAAAGAAGCGCTCACAGCCGCTCCTACTCTCATTAATCCAAACTTTGACAAAGATTTCATTCTTTATGCTTTTGGAGGAGTGGATACAGTTTCAGCCATGTTATGCTAGCAAAACGAGGAAGGCTTAGAGCAGCCTGTTGCATTTTTCAGTCAAGTTCTGCACGATTACGAGGTAAAGTACTCTTTTATGGAGAAACATGTTTTTACTGTTGTAAGGAGTTTGAAGAAATTTAGACTCATGCTGTCCAACAGCAAGGTTCATTTATTAGTGGCTCATTCAACTGTCAAAGAGTTTTTGCTTAATAAAGATATTAATGATAAGTGTGCTGGTTGGATCACTAAAGTAATGGAGTTCGATGTTGACATTAAAGTAACCAAGCTCGTTAGAGGCAAAGGCTTGTGTGAACAAATTGCTGGAAGTGAAAACAATAGTTTAAAAGAGGCTGCAAATACAGAAACAGTATTAAATAATGATGTTTTAAGTGCTGTTGAAACAACCCCTGTTACATGGTTGCAACAGATGATACATTATCTGCAAACTGGTGAATGCCCCGAAGGCTTGGATAGAGCAAAAAGAAGTTATTACAGATTACAATCCATCCCTTATGTAGTTATTGATGGCGTTCTTTATAGAAGAGATTTCCAAGGTGTTTTATTACGTTGCATTCATCTTGATCAAGTTGACAAGCTGCTAGCAGAGTTTCATGATGGACCTTCTGGAGGTCACTTTGCTACAAGAACAACAACTCTGAAAATTATGAGAGCTGGTTATTATTGGCCAAATCTATTTAAAGATGCTATTACATGGGTCAGAAAATGTGAAAAATGTGCATTATTTGCTGGTAAACAGAGGCTTGTGCCGCTGCCCCTGCACCTGATTCAGGTATAACAACTACCAAGTGGGGCTTAGATTTTGTTGGTCCTGTGAACCCACCTTCGAGTGCAGGTCATAAATAGATTCTTACTACCACTGATTATTTTACAAAGTGGACCGAAGCTGTTGCTTTAAAGGAAGTAAACGAGACTTCAGTACTTAATTTTTATCAAGATCTCATCTCGAGGTTTGGCGTTCCAAATTCAATCATTTCATATAATGGTTTAGCTTTCATCGGATTAAATATTTCAGATTGGTCTGTCAGAAATAACATCTATCTAAACGCTTCATCAAATTATTATCCCCAAGGTAATGGCCAAGCGGAATCCACAAATAAGAATCTGATTTGGATTATCAAGAAGACTGTTGAAGATAACCAAAGAACATGGCATGAAAAGCTGAAGCTAGCCCTTTGGGCTGACAGAATAACTCCTAAAAGAGCCACTGGTTGTTCACCTTTTGTTTTGACTTATGGCAAAGAGGCTAAGTTTCCTATTTCAATTGAATTACCAACATTGAGTTATGTTAAAGAACTGGAGTTGCTGAATGAACAACCTCTTGAAGTGAGGTTTGCACAGCTAGTTGAGCTCGAAGAAACCAGAAAAGAAGCTCTGAGATAGCTAGAAATACATAAAGTGCAAATGAAGAATACCTTTGACAAGAGGGCGAAGCCTCATGATTTCATTATTGGAGATCTAGTCTTTAAGTGGAATGAATTTAAAAGTAGACCTGGACGACATTCCAAGTTCGATGCAATGTGGGATGGGCCTTATGTGATTACAGAATGCAAGGAACACAACATATTCCAACTTTCCAAGATGACTGGTGAGGTGTTCTCTATCCCAGTGAATGGGATCCACCTTAAGCACTTCCTTTGAGATAAGTTATCTCATTGTTAGGTAGAGTATTTTGCAAATAAGTGTGTTCCACACATTTCATTTCAATAGTTTTCTTTCTCTAAGCGCTACTACACATTGTTTTGTTGGCCACCAGGGTCTGTTAGTTTGCTTTCTATTTTGTTTCATTTTCTTGCTGCTGTTTGGAGTGTTGTTGTTCATGTTCTCTGAGTTCACAAGAAGGGGCATATTTGACTCCGCGCCCAATGAATTGTTTTAAAGGCCACTGATCTATGCTTAGCAGGCAAGCATATAGCAGAAATCACCAAAATGTTACATATTTTTTGCCTTAGCTCAAATGGAGGAGCTGGATGATTATTATTTGCCATAAAGTGGAGTTGTAGATTGCTTCTTAAATGATGTTTTGCGTTACTTTGTGCATTTGAGTAACAGTTATGAATTTTTGAAGTTATGAGTTTGCAGAGTGCCATTCAGAAGTTGCAGATTTAAATGAAAGACGAAATTGAATACATAAGAAAAATAGCATTTCAGATGCTTTTATTCACTTCAAAGAAAAAAGAACTCATATTTTTTACAAGGCTTCTTTTGATTTCACAATCAGAATAGTATTACAACATTGCAAAAATGCATTTTCTTTTCAACTGAAAAGAAAAATTGAAGTCATAGATCCACACAAGCCATGGATATAACTATAACTGTCCCAATAAATTTCTAACAGCACAATGTACTACTGAAGATGCGAAAGAAGAACATATAAGCAATAACATAGTCATCATTGCCTATTATCGATGCTTGATGTTGGATGGTGCACCTCGCCATCTCGAGCTTCATCGACCTGTAAGAGGAAAGGAGGGTGTCAGTGGCTCTGACTATGACATAACTCATATGATGCACCTACAATAATACAGTATGCTATGAGCAATGCATTGAAACAATCAAAGAGAATCAAATGCAGTATAAAGAAGTGAACTGAAAGAGAAGTATCAACATTATAATCAACATGTTCTATTTTTATGCTAACATTGTTTGTTTCCTTGTGCAGGTGTAGGTTAAGTCATGAAGCAGAACAATTATTTGAAGACCAAGCATGTGGAGTAAAACAGGCTCCCACAAGGGTAGAGCCCGGCATGCTGCCCGATGCATTAAATGGGTTGATTGTAAAAGATATTTCATCATATACATCAAACAAAGTGAAATACAACTGGAAGAGTAAAACAGAGTTATCCATCAAGTAACAAAACCAACTGTGCATTCATAACGATCAGTATTTCTTTCTGAAGGCTACAAGTGAACAGTGAGTTTTGTTCACTTAAGAAATTTAACTAAGTAAATTTGCATCATGAATTGCTAAAATTACTTCATTTTCTGTGCTAATTATAATCATATATCATGTGAGTTTCAGTTCAGTATTTCTCTTTTGGATAGTGAATAGGCATACATATGCCTTAATGTTTTGTTCTAATTTTCATCATTAAAGAGAATAGTTTCTGAGAGTAGTTTGTCATTGAAATATAAAAATGCATGAAGAGTACTATGTTACTCAAGAATACAAACACAGACAGTGCAAGGTTTCAAGAGGGAGCAATCAGTTTCTTTCTAGAAAGTTCTGAAGTTATCAGTTGTGCATGTGAATTAGGGAGCAGAGAATGCAAGCATGAAATTTCCTCTCTTCGCAGTGAACTTATACCGAAACATTTTCAAGGTCTGCAAAAACCGTGATATTATTTTGTTCCAGAAGTTCATGTTAAGGTTCCTGTTCTGGGTCGAGTTCATATTCATAGATGGATTTACAGTTTTGAATCTCAAATACCCACATGAGTGTTTACTTTCAAAAATGCAGTAAAATGATAATCTTTACGACAGTTGATCAAGTTTCAGAAGAGAGGAAACACATTTTTCTACAATAGTTCCAAAGACCCATTTTCAGTTTTGCATCCAAAGTAGAAAAATGGTGTTTCTCTTAAGGGTTTCGAGTACCCATTTTGGAGTTAGCTTCAAACTTGTGTAGAAGAAAACAATAATAAATAATTTCGGCAAGACACAAGTTATCTACAAGAGGTCTCCCCGAAAGCACACTGTCTTGGTGACAGGAATGGAGTAATAAAGATTTTCGGTATAACCTTTTTATCGCCAAGAGGTCTCCTCAAAAATGATATGTCATGGCGATAGGATGAAGGCATGAAATTTTCACCAAGACATAGGATGCTCGCCAAGAGGTCACCCCAACCACACATTGTCTTGGCGACATGAAGGAAATAATAAAGGTTTTCCCCAAGACACCTTTTTATCTGCAAGAAGTCTCTCCAAAAGAATATTGTCTTGGCGACTAGGAAGTAATAGGGAGTTTTCACCAAGACACAAGCTCTCTACAAGAGGTCTCCACAACTATGTTAAGTTATAGCGACATTCATAAAACAAAAGCCTGATTCATGAAGTTTTCATAAACACGGGTTGAGCTCTCAAAACTGCTGGTTCAAGCCTCAAAGTAAGAAGAAAAATACAATTTTTTTTAACTTTCTATGATACCCACAAACAAGAATGTTATTAAATTAACACAATGGTGATTTTCTGTTCTGGGTCGAGCCCATAATCTGCAAAAATGCTTCCTATAGTGCTCTATTGGCACTTCCTGAACATGGCCAAATTTATGTTTCAAGAGGGAGCACCTTAAAGTTTTCAGTGAAGTAAAGAAAGGTGAAGAAGGTTACCAGTTCAAGGCCGAAGTAGACACTTTATCCATGGCCTAAGCTGTAGATAGCTTCCAAATGCAAGGGATTCAAGTTCTCAAGAGATGGCCGAGCTCTCACAGTAGAATAGAGCCCACAATGAAGGTCGGGCTTACACAGCAGTAAATGAAGTCATTGAAGATGCAAAATAAAGCCATCAGAGTGTGTTCATCACGGCCTCAAGGAAAAAATAGAGGTAACAAAAACCATTAAATTAAGCTTAACTCTATACAACGAAGGAGAATAAGAGCACAAGTCGAGCTTCCATGGAGTGGACTGTAGAAGTTGAGCTCGAATGGCATGGAGAAATCAAGGAAAATAGAAAGATCAGAGTCAAAACATAACTCATGCTAGCCATTCCCTTAGGGTTTTGATATTCGAAATAATGAAGTAGAACGACCATTATTCTTCAAGGTCAGACTTACCCACTAGAATTTTCGGTCAACTAGAGAACAGAGGAGGATTTCTATGCACACGGGCTTGAATCGAACATCATCATAGCAACAGTTTCTTTTCAGACATAAGTTATTTCTTTCCAAAGTCACGGGTGCGAAATGGTGATAATTAGGGTTTGACCCTATTTTGTTCAAATCCCTAATTCGAGCATCATGGACTTTCCAGAATTTCCTTTCAAAATGCACATGCCAAATATCATATGGTGGCCGAACTCATAGTGTCTTCCTTATGATTTATTTTAGCCTAAGTCTAAATCACTAATTATGTTAGGCTGAATTTTTATGCTAGAGAGATGTCTTAAGTCTTTAAGACTTATGGTTTTGCCTTAGCAAAGTATGGACTTTGCCTTAGGGTATCATTTTAAATGAAAAGGAAATTAAAAAAATTTTATGAATGGCTTGTGCTTAATGCCTTTTTAGGGTTTGTCATTTTAATTAGTTCTATGATAAATCAATGAGAAGTTTGGATAAGAAGAGCATTGTATAGTATGTTTTTACGATTTTTTGGGAAAAAATCAATTATTGTAATGGAGAAATAAGCAGCTTTATTTTTGCAAAAGATTTCTAATCTTTGAGTTGCAAAAAATGACAAAATTGAAAAGTCTGCATCTTGTAAAGCAGAAGCATTGAAGCGATGTTTTATTAACTACTTTATGTTTTCTTGCTATTTTTAGTAGATCTTTGACTGATTTTTCCTCTTGGTCAAATTCCAGTCTTATCTTGGAGAGATAAGGTGTTTTTTGAACTTTTAAAGCAGATTTTGCCTATTTTTAGAGGCTTGACAGTGTAATCATAAAAGCTTGGTGCTTTTTTTTGGTTTAAAGCAATTTTTGAGTTTGTTTGAGGCCTTTTTTTCTTGAGCTTTTTCTGAGCTCGGATTAGGGTTTCCTTGAGAGTTTTGATAGATTTAGTCTTTCAACTCTCCATTCTCAGTAGTTCAGATCAGTTTCTTGCCCTTACTCATTTCGGGGGAGCTTGTAAACCTTTTGATAATCAGTTTGGAGAGATTGACACTCTTCCAGTTTTAATAGAGCAGTAGATTTCTCCTTCCCATTTTCTTTCTCAAATTTTGTAATAGCAATCTGATGTACTTGTTTTTTCAAATTGAAATCCTTTTATGTCTTGCTTTTATAGGTGGTGTTTCAGAATTACATGTTTCAGGTTGCATGTTGTATTTTTTTTCTAGATCTTCATGCAAATCATTGATGGGATGTGAGCTAATGAGATTGTGAGGATTACTGTAATAGAGAAGTTGTTATGAGTGGATAGGTCTGAATACTTAAGTTTGGTGAATCATCTTTTAGAAATAGGTTTTTATGTTTAGTTATTCTCATCCTTTTCCTCAGAAGCTGTTTTAGGATAGAATTCATCATTCGGAGAACCAACTCACTCTAGAGATTCCTCTTTTACATAAGATCACCCACATCTGAAAGAGGTTTCTATGTTTAAGTAGTTTGCTGAATATTGTATTCAGTAGGGTGCAAAACTATTGATAACATTTATCCTAGATTCTTCTCTTCCCTATGTGAATTTTTAATTCACATTCTATCTTCCAAGGCTTCTAGAACCTTGGACTTGTCACATCATCCACATGTGACCAAGTCCCACCTTTTTGGAGCTCACCTTTTATCCTTTAGACTCTCCTAAGATTGTGAATTTTTAATTCACATTTATTTCTCCAACCACCTCTCCTTTTCCCATGG